>JAFIRS010001290.1:0-394397 GCA_018342105.1 Gonioctena quinquepunctata | reverse complement strand
ACTGTTAACCCTCTAAGCCGGGCATGGTAGAAGTAACATGGCAAGATGTATGATGCTGTTGAAATAAAGTGAAAAAAACTCTTTAAGGCGTTGGTGGGTTGTGCGCGTTGGTGATAAATACATATTGGTACATTTGTTGCCAGTCCTTTGGAAAGGGGGGGGTCGTCGTGAAATGCCGCATTTGGCCCATTTTCTACAAATTAATGTTAAATATTATTTTTCATGTGTTACATTTTGTATAATCAATTCAAAAAAAGTTCGAATGAAATCTAGAGTGAAAACACTCGAAATAAAGTAGGTATTGTTATTGAGAATTGTAGGGTTATTCTTTAGCTCCCGACTACCGGCGAGCCGCCTCGTCTCTGTATCAGATCGTGTATCAAGATGGTATCGTGATCCATCGTATCCATCAGACGATTCTCCTATATAGTATTAGACATCGGGGTATCCTATCGTATATCGTTTTGTATATCGTCTCGTTTCCCTTTCGTATCGTATCCTATCATCAGATTCTATCGTGATTTCTAGACGATCGTTTCTGGCTTCGCTTTCCTCTCGTACAGTTTCCTTTTGTTTCCTTTTGTTCTCATCAGATCCTATCGAACTGAATATCGTATCCTATCGTATCCCATCGTGAACCTATCGTTTATATATACTGAAGCTTGCACTCACATCTAAGAATAATATAAGTCAATATTAGATAACACTCACTTATAATTCGCCTGAAATCTCTTACAACCTGATTATCATCGCACATCGCTGTACCAAAGAAACTTCTATTGCAATGGTTGTAAGTTTCCAATATACTTGGATATACATAAAAATCATCCCCCAATGTTCATATTTCAAATCAAAGCTAACAAAATCTTCTAATCAGAAAGTGTTGTTACTTATTAGATGATTTCCTTTTGTGATACTATATATATATTTTTTTACGTGTGTGAACTATTTAGTTAGTATATTTTTAGTATATATACATGTAATTGTTAACTTATCCTTTCCCAAATGTAACTGTAATTTTGACGTTTTTTAATCATTTATGTAACCTGTGTGCATTTAAATGATGAAATAAATAAATATTATTATTATTATTATTATCCTATCTATCCTATTAATATCGTGACGTAATTTCCTTTCGTTTCCTTTCGTTTCTTCGTATATCGTTCTCGTATCATCCTATCGTATATCCTATCATATCGTTTCAGATTTTGTTTCGCTTCGATCCGCTTTAAAACTTACTCTAAGTTTTTTTTTTCACTATAGTTCGTTTTCCTAAAACAACTATATCTCGGCCAAGGAAGGCCGTGGACAGCTATATTCCCTGCCATGATGGCCACAGCCAAACATTCCCTCATTGATGTACAATACTAAACAGCCATTCTCACATGGATGGCATACATCTATTGTCACTTCGATGATGATTGAGATTGATTGAGAGTATCCTTATCTGTTCGGTTCTATTACCTGAAAAAAAATTCTGGAATTTTAAGTAAGTAGTTTTAAGTTAACATTATACCCAATTAGATATTAGGACCACTAATGTTAACCCTCTAGGTATGGGCATGAAGCAACATATAAGATGTAAGGATGTTGTTGGAGTTAAAGCGAAAAAAAACTCTTTAAGTGCTGGTGGCTGTGTTGGTGATAAATATGGTACATTTGTTGCTGTCCTTTTGGAGGGGGGGTTGTCACCGTGTAAATGTGAAATGCTGCATTTGGCCCATTACTCAGCAAATTACACGTTAAATATTATTTCATAAAATATATTTTGTATAATTCAAAAGTTCGAATGAAATCTAGAGGAAAACACTCGAAATAAAGTATTGTAATTGAGAACTGCAGGTAATACGCCTTTGAAATTTCTTCGACCAATGGCTAACTGCCTTCCCGGTCTCAGACGTATGATATCGTATCGTATGGTACTCTATTGTATTGTACTGTATCGTATCGTATCGCATCGTATCCATCGTATCATATCCTATCAGATCGTGATTCTATCGTATTGTATCAGATCCTATCGTAATTATATCGTATCCTATCAAATGGCATGATAACACTCCACTGCAGCATCATCAATTCGGCCACAGAAATCTCACAACCTGATTATCATCCCACATATCATCGCTGTACCAAAGAAACTTCTATTGTACTGGAAGGTGGTTCTACATAATATATAATTGATATGTCTCATCCCCCCAATGTTCATATATATATATATTTCAAATCAAAGCCAAAATTCTAATCAGAAAGTGTTGTTACTTATTAGATGATTTCAAGATAATATATATTTTTTTTAACGTGTGAATCCATTTCATTTGTATTTTATATATATACTGTAATTGTTAACTTATCCTTTTCCCAATGTAACTGTGTAATTTTGACGTTTTTAATCATTTATGTAACTCTGTGTATTTAAATCAAGGAAATAAATTAATATTATTATTATTATCCTATCGTATCCCATCGCATCGCTTCTTCGTTTCTTGTATCGCTCTCTGCATCCTATCGTATCCTACCTCAGATCCTATCAGATCTTCCATCATATCGTTCGTTTTGTTTTGTTTCTGTTCTGGCTTAAGCAAACTTCTACCAAAAGTTTCTAGAAGGAGGAGGATATGTCAGGAGGGGAGGTGGAGGTTAGCCTGGTCGACTATCCGTTTCGAATGACTTATTTCCATATAATTTAAGAATATTTTTTTGTAAATACTGAATGTGATTTTACTAGATGGTGTTCTTTTGCTTATTCTCTTAACTTGATAACATTATGTCTCTGTTCCCAAGGATATTGAATACCTGGGAAAAATATAAAAATTTTGGATACATTGTGCACCTGAGTTCTTTTCCAATCCTTCATCATTCTGATGTATAACTATTTTATTATTCAAAAAATTAATTCTGGTGGAGTAGAGAGGGTATGCCTCATGCTCCATCTCTGTGGATGATGCCCCAACCATCGCATCATCCTGTGAGTACTACTCTTCAAAATTACCTCCCAATAGCTACTCCACCTCTAGCTCCCTATAACAATGACATCATCGTCTGAGTCTATCATGATGACATCATCATCATCATCATCACTAACCACACTAACATTGTCTCCACTGGTTGCAGGCAAGGCCGGCTGTCCAGTGTCCTGGTCTATGTGGAAATGCATTAAGTCCTACTCCACTCTGGTCTTCATTTCTTTCCCACTCCGCATCGCTCACAGCCGCAGAACTGATTGCAAACATGGTCTTCAGCCCATACCTTCCTCATTTCCTGTTGAATCCACTAATCGCCATTCTCCTCTCATGAAATGATCTTTCATTCTATGGTTGATGGACGACACTCTGAATCGAGTCCGATCCCCAACTGTTGGAGGTCCTGAAGCGTTTTCCATATCCATATGGCCAATTAGTAGAGCTAATCTCCACGACTTGGATGAATCTAATATCATCCACTGGAACTTGAGGTGGTGAATCACCACGCTCCAACACATATTCACTGAGCTTGCAGAAGCGAGTTATGACTTCGACATGATGATCAGAAGAGGAGACACCATGCGACTCCAATTTATATCATTCAGAGGAGAGGGACGGGATGTTAGGAGGAATGAAGGTAGTAGGAATGTGCTGACCATTTCGAGTTTCAAAAAAAAAATCCTAAGTCTCCCAATTTATGAATATGATGTAGACTAAATGATATATTTCAACATTGACCCATTAGCTTTGCAGTTGAAGGAAAATTAATTCGAGCTCAGAATTATTGAATGCACCCAGAAAATCATTTTTACTGTAACCACTTCCACCATATGAAATGTTTAGTTATTTGGAAGTAGAAAATTGTAGGACTGTTATTAGAAAGGTAATTTATTCAAAAAAGGTCAACATCAAAATAAATTTATATTTAAAAATATACAATATATCAATCATTCCATTGATAAATGAAACTATTGCAATAGCAACATATATCTGCCAATTTCACCTGAAATAATGGAATTTTGCAGCGGCTGCACCTTCATCCTCGATGTCTCTGCCAACTTTCTCCTCAGGTGTGTAGATCCAATGCCCGACACCGCCAGTTGATGAAATTGATCATTCCGCTGAATGGGAGGTAAAACATTCAAACACAGATTCGCCATCCCATTCCTCGTCAATACCTCTGTAATACTCACAGAAGCTGGACACAGTACAGGATATCCTGGTGAATCGATGCGGTATTGATCAGCACCGCTCTCTAGACAACACTCACCCAGGTCGTCGGCTATCGCCTCACCTAGCCCTCCCTCATCATCGGCAAACCAAATGATCGTCTCGTCTGGTCTCGTCAGCCAATACCCCCTCATTGGCGGGTCCACTGCTGCTGCTGGTTTACCTCTCAGCATATCTTTCCACTCCCAGCACATCTGCTTCAGCTTCTTCCATGAAGCCTGCTCTTGATTCAATCTTCCATCATGCTGGATGATTTCTTCAACTTCTCACCCGATGCACATTTGATAATTCTAAATGCCAAGTTTTCGAATGAAGTCCTACCATTTAGATTTAATTTATATGATTCCGATCTTTAATCCACTCCAAGAAACTCTCACATAGCGAAACTTGAATATGAGTCAGAAATAACTTCAATACCCTCCTAAAATATCATGCATTCCCCGCTTCGCGTAAACATCACCCATCCTGCATTACAGCGCATGCGCTCATGGACCTCCTCCTCCAAGAGTGGGGAAAGGCATAAAACTACGAGTGCTGGATCGAAACAATCATCTCTTCGACTCTGCTCGCTGGTAGAATCTATCTAACATTTTAAGCGAACAGATTTCATCATGAATGAAATCCACTTATCGCAGGATGCGTGCTTTTTTTCCATGTAATTGACCATCATGCAAATTCATGACTTTGCCTGCCCTGCGATGAAAGTCGAGATGCCAGGAGGATGTTGCGTGGCGGGACCATCCTGCAAATGGAAGGTGGAGTGATTCAGGATGATAGATTACTACAATGTCGGAATAACCCATTGCCAGCTCTTTTGTCACCCGTACCATCCCTGAACGACTGGACCATCGAGGTTGAGCATGAAGCGGGTGTTCGGATTCCGATGACGAATTACCACGAGAGACCCTCCTTCAGAAGCAACTAACCAAAAGCAGGTCTGGGCAAAGTCTCCAAGAGGATCTGCCGCGTTCGACTGCAGAGTTTGCTGATGGTGTGGAGGTGTCACAGCCCGCCATGCCATGCGTACGGGCCGCCAGTGGCAGCGAAATGTAGCATGGACACAGCCATCGCGGTGGAATCCCGGCACCGGTGGCGTATTAAACCGATCGATGGTAATTATCGTAGACCATCTGTTGCTTCAGCTGAATTTTATACCAACATCGTCCGTCAAGAAGGTGGAAAAGAGTTGAGTCGAATCCATCATCGTCTTTCAATTCAGACATTGCATTTTACCTACATTAATCGAGAGTTGAAGGAGATAATGGATAAGGTTGACGGAGGAACGTTCTCACAACTATATCTTATGACGAATCTGAGTCAACTTCAATTAGCGATGAACTCCTTCGACAGGCTTCCCTAAAGGAAAGAACGAATGGAAGCATAGAATCTCAAAACCGAATGCCAATCGCGAGGTGTCTAATATCATGAAATTTAACAATGCTCTAAATTTCATGAGGTATATAAGGAACATTGTGATAACATCTCAAATAATATCTAATAATGTTTAGTTGATAACTTTGAATATGTTGATTTTTCCTAGACTTCATATAAAGCCAGATTGAGTGCTATTATTTGAATTATTGGTTGGTCACAGGATGGTTTCATCTTCTATGCTTCATGAAGTTCTCTTTTATTATCATATATTTGAAAAATATAATATCACTAATATTTTTCTTACAGATCATTACAAATATTGTTGGTATTGAGATGGTGAGATAGTTGACTTGTAATTTATTTTCTATGGCATTTTTTTTTTTGGTCTCGACGAAATATCGATTAATGTTCTGAAAAGTTATCACTCAAAGTTTGAGTGTATTCCATCAAATGCAAATAAACACACAATTAAGCATCTTTTCCAATTTTACTTTCCAAATAATACACAAGAAAACAGATGTTTTAACTACATTATATTTTACATATACTGAGGATCTTCAATGTTGGGTTGGCAACTGTAAGTGGTAGAACATGCATAATGCTTGATCAGATGTCTTCCAAGGAGTGGATGAATTTTTTCTTTTCCAACGATTCAATTCTTTTTAATACAATGTCCACTGATTGAACGGATGCTTGTACAGCAGCAAGAGTAACTTCCTTCGTGTTCGTTATTATTTGATTGTCGAGATGTGAGGGTGCCACAATCGCTCGCATCAATTGATCACCAACATTCCTCAATTTGCCTGTTCCTGCATATCATAGTCTCCATCTTGTGTGTGCTTTTTAAACCAACACCAGTAGATCATGTATGATTGAAGTATGATTTACTTCTCTGCGACCAACAACAAATTCATAACATTACTCATCTTTCCACTAACATGCTGATAAATTCACACTGATCATTGTGACAAAGATCTTAAAGATATATGCTTTCTCCAACACATTTTTTTCATTCTTTTGGCAGCGGCAATTTTGGTAGACGGAGTCAAGACCGCGGGAGCGTTCCACGCAATTGCCATGGTGCTGGAAGACGCTCCGCGGTCATTGATTTTTTTTAGACCTGCGGCTTTACCTCGTGCAGTTCTGCGGTTTCGCGGTTCGCGGTTTCGCGGTTCTCGGTTTCGCGGTTTCGCGGCTTGGTGGCCCCTGGCTCGCGAAAGGTCTGCTCTCTTGCGGTTCTCGGTTTCGCGGTTCGCGGTTCGCGGAGAAGTTTCGGTGACCGCGAAAGAAAAATTAATCTGTGATCTCTGGAATAAATTTTACTCCGGGTTTTTGCATCTTCGCGAAACGATAATTGCAATAAAATTTGATCTTGCAAGTGTAGATTGAAAATTGAATTATTTTGAGGATATCACTTCTATTCAAATGAAACACAATAGTATGCCTCAATACTCTTATTTTCATTACTTATGTCAATGCTATTTATATATTAATTATTACAACCAACTATGCATTTTCTCCAGTTAATTTGAGTATTGCGAATGATATTATTCAAGAGTTTCAGCACCAATAATGCGATTAACCAATCTACTTTCGGAATTCATATTCTTGAGAAAGATTTAACTATGTTATTATATGCTATATACGAATAGTTTTCCCCATTGGGATCAATTGATAGAACTCAATGTCATTGTGACCCCAAGGGATATTTGTGTTGTATTGGGAATTATGAATCTTTTTTATCATCAGGCATGATAGTGCCATTTTATCTTTTCTACCCCGTAAACATATATCATGATGCTTCTGAATGAATTCATCTTCCTAAAAATTCACCATTCTCAACTATTTTGTAATCCTCCAATGTCAATTGATCTTTGACGCTACAGATCTCTTCTTACTCCCCTTGGCCTCTCTTTTACTTAAGGTAAAGAGAGATTGTACATAGTAGTGCCTTGGCACCTGTGTACCATAAAACTAATTACAATCATTGGGAAACTCATCTTGAAATTACCTTAAGACTGAATCTCTGTTGTGCTGAATTTTATTATGTTCAATGTAATTAGATGTGTCAAATCTCTATATTGGTGCTGGATGAAGTTCCATAAAAATTGTCGGTATTTACTTTCTTACAGAATTAGAGAATCTGTAATGGTATGAGAAGCATTCCCACCTTTCTTTATAAGAATTCCATAGTAAAAATCATACATTATAGTCTTTGGATAATTCCAAAACACAGAATCCCAAATACAATGGTTTGTCGTAATACACTTTCATACTTACCCATTTGAATCGCAAACAAAATTTCATTAAAATTGGTGTAACTTTTTGAAGTTTTGGTCGTGCACGTGGGAGCCCCCCTGCGTTCTATACTTGAATACCTGCCAATGTGATAAGCCTCATAGAATAAATCCTGTATTGCCACATTTTCCAAATGTTTCAAGCGAAGTAAACTGCATTGTTCATTAGCCAGAATCTTTCTAATGCATTATTAGATTCATTACGTACATTTGGAGGTTGAGATCGATGTAAGGCTTCATCTAATACATCAAGCTTGGAATTTAGGATTCTGTGGAGTATGGTATAACAATCAAAACCATTATTGACAGCCTGTTTCCAAGCTTTTTCTTATAATGGAACTAATTTCGCTTATATTCCATAAATTTGGGAATCAATTTTGAAATTTCGCTTTGGAATTTGGTGGCACCATACTTTCTACCAGAAAGTTGTATTGTCGGAATTGCTTGTGCAAATTCCTTTGAGGATACAATGTATGTCAACTTCATGACATATCCATATGGATTGTTCACACATACTGTGTCTAAATTTGTGATTTCTCGAGCTAACCCTGTAAGTGAAATCAGATGTAGGTAATGGCTTTTAGACATACTATGCACCATATAAATTTGTAGCATCCAAATATAAAATGAATGATGATTGTCTACTGGGACGAAATCATATAAACTTATTATTTATATATGCCTTATCGCCATATGATTGGATCATCATCACGGATACCTTTTGAAAAAAAAAATTTATCATATCAACAAGAAGCAGTTCTGGGTTCAATATTTGTATATTTCAACATTGCATCCCAAGATAATCCTAGGTAGGCAATATTGAGCTGGATCCAACTTATATGTGTATCTAAAAGAACTGGGTCTAAAATTCTCGAAATATCACATAGTAGTAGGACATCAGATTTTAAATATAAAACTGGACATTCCCAAGATCATATATCCAAATAGTGCCCAAACACGTTCGGCTCTCATATAATCTTTCTCTGATACATGTTCCTCATTCAAATTGTCATAAAACCGATTTTTTTTATCGGTAAATTAGGATGATCCAATTCCCATTGATGTTGTCCACAAAACTATATATGGGAAAACACCTTTCAGCTCCCATTAAATGGAATCTTTTCTTATCGTACATTTTACCATCTCTTCTATACATATCGTTTATCACTCCTAAATTTGCACCCAACTTCTTAAGTAAATTTACTTGGGATGAATCCCAGTAGCTATCTATATAAACTTCATTTCAAAAAAGTGTAAATTTTCTTAATTTTTTCCTTCTTACTTGATACATGCGTATAGAGGATGTTTTGTAAGGAAATGTATTTTTCCTTAGTCAGAACATCAACCTTATCCTTTTCCTCATACAATCTTTTAATGAACATATGGCAATCATAACCACTCATATATTATGACATATAATGGGATGAAATTTGGTATTTTGAAATTCAAATTTTTTTTTTTCTGCCTCCCCAGATGTATATCCCCATCCACACCCTCCATATACCAAGTGGACATTATGAAATTCCCTTTCCTCTGGGGTTTGTTTAGTCATTGGTTTGACATACCTCTCAAATGGCTATATATTTCTTAAATCTTTCTTTCTATCTGCATTGTGAAAAACCTTTTGCCCATCAGCACCTCTATATAGAAACAAATTTTGTTAATTCTATCATCAAAGGAACATTTAGATAAGCAAACATATAAGCTTGTAATAAAGGTTCTATTTGTGCACAAGTGAGTTCTGGAATTCGGTTCGGTTTGTAGGCTTCAGAATCGATTCAAAATCTTGCACATATCACGTGCTACATTCATTTGTTCGAAATTTTCAAAACATTAATGTATTATCAAATCCATTTTCTGCATTCTATTTATTCTTGAAATCAGTTTGCGGTACTGTTGTACATACATAGATTACAATCGCATCTTGGTGACGCAACAGTAATCGCTCATTCTAGAAAGTACAATAAAATCCATCAGCAGAAATATTTTTGTGTGTCTCGAGCTGAAATTTGACTTGACACCAATCTTGAGATCTTTTTTATCCAACAATGACTATTATTTCCTACCATCTGTGAGATACAAGCAATAAATTGACATGTCTTCTGAGTTTTCTCTCTGAGAGAGTATCGCAAGGGCCCAATCACCTCATATTTGACTCTCTTATTCTCAATCTAATTCCAAAACCATAAACATTGACTGAAATATCATTCAAATACTCAAATATTTTTATATCACGTAATTTTACTTGGAAAATCCATACCTGTTACATTCAAGCACCCATGTGGATAGGATGACACCTCCGACACTTTATTAGTGGGGAATAATGCAGATGTCACGGCCCATGCAAAGCAGCATTGGTCTTCATATTTTGTTGACAACACCTTTTCTTCAACAATCTGGTTTCATGTATATGATGATCCGCCAAGTGGATTGTATTTGTTTATGTTCACTCAAGGAACATAATTTCCTTCTCACAACTCCATCCTGAAAAATTACTTTTTTAGAACCTTTCATCATTTGCGTAACAATTATAACTAAAATCTGAATCACGCTCCTCAAACTCCGTGTACTTTGGGCAATTATAATGTCACGAAAAATGTACCGAATAACAATCCATTCAAATCAGTTGATCGATCTGCTATATTGATTGGGAGAGAATTGAACGATTTGATGTCTGTCAATTCCTGTGTTTGAAATTTATATAATTCCAAATACTCATATGTTGACCTTGATGGAGTTGTGTAGTTTAATGTTTTTTCCAATAGCTCGAGTACTTATGCTTGATATCATTGGAAAAGGTATACTGTATTATATTCTCACTAGATACTCTGTAGCTGGAATAAGACATTTGAATGATTTTAATGAGGTGTACACTACCACCAAGTGAACATACATGAAATCTGGTCCTGTGTGCGAGTGTTCTCAGAGTTGACTTTGACAATATGGAAATGCTTCATTACAACAATTACATGTATATAGATGGCAGGTGGTGAGTCATCGCCATTGTTCAATTTTAATGTTTCACTGAAGGACTTCCTGGCAAGTTTCCTGCTGATGTCGACGTAGATTATCACTTCGAGGAAATCTTTACCACAATCATCACACGAATGTTTCATTTCACTGACTTGCTTTTCAATAGAGATCACTGAGGAGACACTGATTGAAATACTTTTCCCAATACTAGTGAAATACCCCCACCATGTATCACCAAGTCCGATGCGATGCAATCTGTATGGATTTGAGGGGATTCTCTTGACATTCAGCGCACTCTTGTTCTAGCTAATCGCAGTTCATTCTAGCTCTCTCATTATAGGACAAACGCCCTCCTCGCTGCTTGAGAGAGGCATGATTCATGAATAAGGACTAC
This sequence comes from Gonioctena quinquepunctata, assembly GCA_018342105.1. NCBI lineage: Eukaryota > Metazoa > Arthropoda > Insecta > Coleoptera > Chrysomelidae > Gonioctena > Gonioctena quinquepunctata. The sequence goes on along the minus strand of JAFIRS010001290.1, from coordinate 383,169 downwards.
ACAGAATATGTATGCCTACACTACAACATTATCATATCAAACAAAATGAGATCAAATCTTTTGCTGCTGAAACAAATCCAACATCAACCTTGGTCAAATCTCGTGTCAAAACTTAATGTTATGAATCAAGGTCATATTCAAGGTCAAACTGAAGTCGAATCTCAAAGTCGACCAAACCCAATATCAAAACTCATACTCACAAATCTCAGTCAACCAAGGTCAAACACACACACACTGCACACCTGCAACTATTCAAGGTCACACGTGACGTCATAGTGGTGGGGGAGACCTAGAACTGGCTTAACTCTCCTTCCTATCACTCTGGTATAAATATATATTTACATGTACATTGTATATATATCCATATATATATATATATATATATATATATATATATATTATTGTTATGTTATGCTAGCACTCTTAAAAGACTAAAACTTACAAAAAAATAATAATTACTAAGTAGTTATTAGTTTCAAGAGTTTGATTGCAATAACTTTGAAATCTCTATGCTATTGTGAGCCCAGGGTATCATACATGGATAGATAAAATGTCAAAGTACTATAGTAAAAAACAAACAATTTCATACATACATTGTCAAAATTATTATAACCCATAATTGCCTGCAAAAGACAACAAAAGTCTGAATTTACAAAATTTTAAGTGAATAAAAAAAGTAATCAAATTTACTAATTTTGAAACATACAGTATATGGAATTATAGCCAACTGTGTGCGAAGCCAATGATAATTGCGCAAAATGTCTTTGTGAAAATAGCCAATCAGGGAATATGAAGGTGTAAATTGAAATTGTGAGAACAGCAATGAGATGGTATCATTAGCAATTATTGTTCACAAAGTTAGCCAATGATAAGAGGGAAAATAATTGTATATATAAATTATGCAATATGAATATAAAACAGTGAGAAGTTACAATTAGTGTGCGAAATTCAAAAATTCAAATGAGAAAACAGAGAGGAAAAATATGTATCTAGGCGACAGAAAACAAAGCCAAGGAGATCAAAATAAACTTCCAAGGAATGCTACGCAAAATTTTACAGAAAGAAAATGGAATAATCCTATCATTTGCAAAACAAAACCACGCCATCTTTTAATGATAACATATCCGATCCTATATGCCGATTTCCGCTTCTAAATAGTTCCTGATTCCATGGTATTGCAGTTCCTTGAAAACGATTTCATTGAGAGGAGACATCCAGTTTGTGGGTATAATTTGAACACCAAGAGTTCCAACCAGGTATAAAAAACTTTTAATAGTGCATTTCTGTCCTGAACTATTTCACCAATAACGAATTTCACATTCGAAGAATCCTTATAACAGTGATTTTTTTGACAATAACAGAAAACTTCATTCTCACGGAAAAGAGGTCTCTGTTTATCCATCCTTGATATGATTTTATGATTATTCGTGAATATTTGTTGATCTTATTACTAGTATGTTATTTCGTAGGTGGGCCAGGTATTGAAGGAGAGTCTTCCCGGAATAAAGGAGAGATAATTGCTTTTTGATATTTTGTTTGTTCTCACAATGATCAACAACATACCTACGACATTGAATAAACTGAGTTTGACATAACAGCAGTGGCTCTACGTTTGAACCGGTTATCTGAGAGAAGGGCGTACCAACTGTTGTTAAGCTGTAGTGAGAAAAATAATAATTGTCGGTAGTGACGAGAGAATAAAAGGACGTCTGCTAAGTACCATTACTACAGCATATTTACATTTTAGGGGCAGAAATATCTATTTATATCATATAAAAAACTTTAGTCACTTTACCTTCTATCCTCAACTTGTTTCTGTTAGAGATCCATAAAAAATTACTTCCATTATTATCGTGGATTTTTTCAGTTCTACAGAAAAAATATTTTTATCAATATCCACCAGAATGTTTCCTTTCAACAAAAAAAAAGCAAGCATTATCAATAATATTCTTTACTTTTATCATCAATCTTTTGATACCTATAAGTACATATATTTCTACATTACTAGTGTTTTATAAATGAACGTCATACGTCATATTGATACTATGGAAATCCTGACATTGCCCTGAGGGCTGAAGAATGCGTAGGTATTTTGTAAGAGGGTGGACTTATTGAAAACAATACCAAAGTTATTTAAATTTGGCATAGTTTTGCATCATGACTTACATTTTGTATTTTTTAATATGTACGTAACATTAACATAGTGCGAACCTAACTTGAACATTATGCCAGAGGCAAAACCTTTTAAAATTTGATCCCATGAAATATTGTTTTCAGTTGTTTATTATTAGGATGCACTGATCACCCCAGCATTAAATATGATTAAGCTACATGAAAACATCTCATATTAATTTCCTCTTTAATGTGATCGTGGATAAGTGCATTTTATGTATTTTATTTTTTATATATTAGATCAACTTTTATTTTAGATCGGCTAGAAACACCTACGGCGACGAAACTATTGGATATGTAAAAGTTGAAAGAGATATTTGTACAGTGAAATGCCGAATCATCCCAGAATTTCTTTCGACTTTTAGCACAAACCATTGACTTTTAGGTTCGAAAGGAACAATAAAAACAACTTTTCAAGTGCATTAGTAGTTTTATTTAAACACTTTGGCACAATACACGATTTTCTAGTTTCTGGATTCGACATTTTCATCAATTTTCGACACGGACTTCACACACACACACACACACAGGTCGGGAGCAAAGCACGCACTAACCGACCGTTGTAAAGTGACGTCACAGCGGCCTATGACTCCGCGTCGTCGCACGCCTAGCTAAACCAATAAATATCTCGGAAACTATAAGAGATATAAAAAAAAAATTACGGTATTTTTTTTATTTTAATATAGTGTATTGTATGGTTAAAATCAAAAGTTGGTGATATTCTTCATTGTAACAGGTGATTCTGGCATTCAGTGATAGCAATATATATTTTTTTTAAGTATCCAAAAGGAGAATCGATTTTTCCTCTCGATAAAATTGTGGTTAATGAATTTCGAAACGTCTTGATTTTTGTCATGAAACTTTTCTTAATTTTAGGAGACAGATCATACAGTATATCGTTTCGAGACGCCTACTTATATCATGATTTTGCAATGGTTTCATTTTATCTGCAAAAATCAACCAAACCTATTCAAACTCATCAAACAACAGAGATGGTGAATGCGAAAGTAAAAAGGGAATCGATATACGGTTGAAATATGCAAATATTAATCTATTTCCTTGGCTATAAATATGTCACGGTTTTATTGACCCGTACGATTGACCTCCATTAAGTGACTGATCAATAATAGTTATAGAGCGCAATAGAGAGCAGTAACAAAATATTTTTAAAGCAATAAAAATGTATAGATTTTTTTACAATATTTTTTTCAGATTCGGTACGGTTTCACTCTGATGTCTGTATGTCTGTCTATCTGTCTAATTGTCCGATTTTTTGTTATAAAAACTAAATTGTGTTTCCAAAGTTGAGGCATTTTGTAACAGGTTGTAAATGAAATTTTACCAAAAATCACCTTATACAGTGACAGGCAGAAAGTACGCATCATATGGGATTTTTTTTTAATATAATATTAAGTACATCAATCGCTTCTGCATCAAAAAAACCCCAAAAGATGTTGTACAGTGCCGTTCGTCTTTTCTTGTTTGGCGGGAAATTTAAAAAATTTAAAAATTATGTCTCAAAACACACTTATTTGGGAAAATATTGAAAAATGTTATAAGGAAAAGTTGTTTAGAACGACATTTTATAGCTATATACAAGTTTGGAAAAAAATCTGAGATGAAAAAATAAAAATCAATTTTTGCCATAAAAAAATTTTCAGTTTGGAAAAATACATTTCTGACAAAGAAACTCATTAGTAAAGCCCAAGAGTAATATTTTGAATAATATTTTGTAAAGATTCACCAGCTACTTCTATTTTATTCGAAGAAAATTTTAAATCTGTGGATTTGCCATGTGACAAAGAACCATCTTTATTAATAATGAACAGTATCGGAATTATAATGTCCTAGAGATATTTCAGTGACCTCTTATGAAGCAGCTGAATACATGGCAAATCCATAGATTTCAATTTTTTGCGAATAAAATAGAAGTAGCTTGCGAATATTTACAAAATATCATTTGAAATATTAGTCTTTAAACTTTTCAAATAACATTTTTCGATATTTCCCAACTAAAGTGTTTTGAGCATAATTTTTTTTTTAAATTTCCCTCCAAACACGAAAAGACCAACGGCACTGTACAACGTCTTTTGGGGTTGCTTTTGTTGCAGAAGCGATTGCACATATCGATATTCGTCAAAATTTATTAATAAAAGAATTTCCCATATGATGCATACTTTCTGCCGGTCACTGTATAAGAGTTTCAAAATAACGGATTTCTGAAATTAGTACGTTTTTGGTGAAATTACCTATTGATTGAGCTGACAGTTTACTGTTTTCTGATGGGCCACAGAATCATTTCCGAGATATTACCAAGGGCAATTTTTGAATTTGACACACTGTATGTGCATTGTTGAGTTCAACTGAGTTTTGTAGGTATTTTTGTTGTAAAAATAAACACTACTTCACTTATTGCTACTTGTATCAGGTAAATAAAATATTGCATCAGCACGGACTCATCGTTACTACGTGCGGTAACAAAGCCAGTAAGGGTTGGAGCGTGGGGGAAAGAGACAAGATAACCTTCGAGCACAGTGTTGTAGGTAATGGGTAGCAAATAAACATAAATAAAAACTTTATCGCACACTGTATTTAACGAAATTTGTAGAGACCGTTGATTTGTATATGTGGCAAAGTCCCATCATTTTCTATCTATTAATAAGCACTCAACTCTTGACCATACTATGTTACAAAGTGTATTTATTTGGTCATTTAGTCTGCCGTTAAAAGCATAATCGTTTTCATAGAAAAAAAGCCAATGTAGCGCATCTCCATTAATTACTCGAGTATAACTATCGATTTACTTGCTTGCCTTTCAATGCTATATTTTCGACAACAAAACAATGTTTTTGTTAATTAGCTTCCAGAGTTCAATATCGAATCGGTTTTTCCAAACCTATTTTTGATATGAAATTATATGTTGTTTTTCTATCGAAAAAATCCAAGTGGTGTAATGGCAATGTAGAGTTTTTGATTGCAGAAATCTGTTTGAGGTTGGAATATTTGGCAATTTATATCTGAAAAACATTACCATTTGAATAGAATATTGTTTTTCGAGTGTATGTATACAGGGTGTTTCTTAATAAAATGCTAATATTCAAGGTTATTCTTGGGTCCATTTTGAGAAAAAAACTTCATAGAACATATGTCCTAAAGGTCTTAACTTTTGAACTACAAGGTGCTAAAGTTTTGAGAAAAAATATTTTTTTATGATAATTTGGTATAACCCTAGATTTTTTGTGAAACGTAGTAAGCATCTCCTATTCATCAAACGGTATTTTCTGCTGTACAACCTAATTTTTTATTCTTGCCAGTGGCGTTCGTGCGTGGAACATTTTGAAGAGAAAAGTGATACGCCACTGCTATTTCTAAAAGTAAAAACTATTTTTGGTAAATCATCATTCCTTTCTGAGCAAATCTGGTCAATTGATTTTTTGTTTGTTTGGCGTAAGGTTTTCGCATAAAAAAATAAAATTCATCAATTTGCATCTCGCTAGAACACTAGAACATAATTTTTGTAACTTTAAACAAAAATGTATTTAAGAGAATAATTTTTAAACGGTGAAATTATGCAATTAAAGTAATCTAAACACATTTTGGAATGCTAAGAGAACATTACCCTGAACGAACAAACAAATAAATTAAATCAGATGTTTAAAATGTGAAACTCCTGCAAATTTGCATGCCTCTGCTTCTTCTCATAGACTCACGTACTCTTTGGAAAATACCGAGACTGTTTCTAATAGTTTCGCAAGAAACTATGATGCGTTTTCTCAACTGCTCTTCAGTATGAATTGATGTGCTGTAAAGCAATTTTTTAAGATGACCCCACAGGAAATCATCTAAACTATTGAGGTCATGCCTGTGGTCCTCCGCGACCTATCCAGCGATTATGGTCATTTTGGATTAAATATTCGCGCGCCAGAGCACTGAAGTGCGTGGCGCCCCGTTGTGCATAAACCACAGTCGATTTCTTACTGAAATTAAAGCTGACAATTCTTCTTCGAGAAACTGCCGATAATTATGTCCATTCAACCTCGCATGAAGAAAATAGGGTCCAATTAAATAATCACCGCATATTCCAGCCCACACGTTAACGGAAAACTGCTCCTGGTGACGGGATTCCAAGATTGCATGTGTGTTTTCTCTAGCACAAAAATGATTAATGTGCAAGTTTTGGATGGCGTTTCTGGAAAAATTGGCTTCATCGGTGAATAAAATTTCACTATCAAATAATGGATTTTCATACACTTTTGAAGAAACTATTGGCAAAAGTTCATCAGTAATGGAAAGTCGCGATTGAGTAGCGCCTGAAACCATTGGATATGGTAGGGATATAATAAAAAGTCATGGAGAATTTCCCAAACAAGAATATGTGGGATATTCAAATTGTTCCCAAATTTTTGGTGTACTTAGTCCGGGAAAAATAGGAAAATAACTTATAACTCGGCAACGCTGCAACGTTTATATCGATAAAGGGAAGAAAAGATTGGAGAATCAATTCCAGGTGTTTCATTTGAAAAACAGGAATAAATTTCATCTTAATTTATCGGAATTCGAATTTAAGAACCCCTCAAACATATCACGAAAACACAGAGCCAGATTGAGAGGGGGGCAAACGGGGCTGCAGCCCCGGGGCCTCCACAAGAGAGGGGCCTCCACAATATACATTTTTAGGTAAAATTTCACAAATACCGAAGGATATGCAAAATTATATATAAAAAATCTGACAACGAAAGATCAGTTCTCCCACTTTTTCCTCTCATTTTTCGTTTTAAACATTCAAAAACATGTTTCGTATTCTTGTCAAAATCCATGGTTAATATTAATCTTCGATCTGATGAATCATGTGTATATGCGAGAAACAATCACCAAGTAAAACATCATACTAGTATACAAAATATTATATCGTATCGAAATTAGCTGTAAAAACAAAAACAATTGAATTTAAAAAAATATACATTTTTTTTATTAAATGAAGGATTTTCTGTCGATGTATTCTTTCCGATCTAGAACAATAAAATTCAATAATCATAAGCAAAAGAAAATAATATTTCAATTTATGAATATGATTGCATCAAATTATTTATAAGAGCCCTGTGCGCATTCCATAATAGAACAAAAGTTCAAATTCTGTTGACTATTTTTCTGCCGATTCTACAAACACTTTGCCCGTCTATACCTGTTTTTCCTATTTATTGGCGTTGACAAGTGTCCGCTGAGTGGCGCGCTTGTAACAGAGAAATCCCCGAAATCTGAAAGTGTGAGTCTAAGAGAAAGATGACATTCCGCAACAAATGTAAATCCTTCTGAAAAGGACTATCTATCTATCTATCTATCTAAGATGTTCTACTATCAAATTCTTGAAAACCAAAATTTCAGAGCTACATTCTCAAACATTGAAATTACAGTGATTATTTTTTGACATTGCTAGAAACCAATGGAAACGTTCAATTCAAATAATTCATATACGTTTTGGCCAATCAATAGTGGGAATATTCTACCTAGAAAATTGTCGCGGTAATAATTTGAGGTATTTTGTTTTTATTGTCTGACAACCTATATTTTTAATTTGACGTCTGTCATCAATTCGCATGAAAAGTGTGAAATGAATCAAATCCGGTTTAGTACATTATATAATTTTGCAAGGAAATGTGTTTATGATCGTAACATAAAAAAATAATCTTAAGAATACCACACGAGAGTTCGATATGGTAGAAAATAATTATCTAGATTTCTTTCTCAAACTTGTTGGCAATAGCCAGTCGAGCCAGTTGGTCTCTCTTGTCTATTGCCTGGCAACAAGTTTTCGAAAATCTGTCGAATTATTTTCACTTTCTTGTGATATTACAACTGAGAATGTGATGATGTCAAATTGCACTGGAAAGCGCTCATTTTCCAAAATGAAAAAAATAGGCGAATTACGATGAGACAAAGCCGCTTATCAAAGTTATCGCTTCTTAGCATTGAGAATGATTTTCTCCGGATGCTGGATTTGACCGAAATCATCAATGATTTTTCGTCGAAAAAAGCTCGCAAGGATCCCTTTGTTTACGCTGTAATTTAATTTATTTCTTGTATTTTATTATACCTACATATGCTCGTGTCGAAATAATTTGATTTGTTCCGCAATAAATAAAAAAAAAAAAAACTTTTTTGAAAAATAATTAGGGGCCTCCACTCCTTTGTTGCCCCAGGGCCTCCACACCTTTTAATCCGGCCCTGCGAAAACACTACAATGGTGTAGTGGAAACTTGGTAGTACCCTCTAGACATAATATTTCTAAAATATAAATTAAGGAATAATCTATGCTTTACATTATCATAACCCTGAAATAGTTGTAAGAATGGGGAAATTATAACAACACCGCATAATTTTCTTTACATCGACGAAAAGGCAAAAGAAAGGAGAATTTCAGAAGTTCTATTTGGAAAATGTTGATTTCAAATCATCTCGCTTTCGTATACAGTTTTTTTTTTTTAATAGAGAACTTTAGAAACTAAAGAAGTTTTTCTCTATATATTTTGGCTTTTTAGATATCGAAGGATTAAGCACTGAATGGATGTGAAGGTTTTTCTTCAGAGTTTTCATCTATATGTTATGACTTTTTGGATTTCGAAGGATTATGCATTGAATGGACACACGGTATACTCTGTCCTTTTTTCACTGGCAGCACGACTTCGCGGTCTCAGGTATAAAATAAACATAAACCATAGGCGTTACATTTCTTACCAAAATGTAAGACGGAAATTCAATGATACTTGTTACGAACTTTTATACTGTAAACACTTACTTAAGAACAAGTTATGAGAATATGGTTAAATACCTACAAAATGAATATATAATAATACTAATACCTATTCCCCTCACCCCTTGTTATTATGAAGGAATTGAGGTAAATATTTGAGCACAATAACTATAGTAAATAGTCAGGTCGAAATAAAATATTTAGATAGAAATTCCCGAGATACACTTTAACTGTATATTCGTGTCCAAGAATCGGACATTATTACAAAATGAGGGTTTTTAGTTAATACCTCATATTGAACTTTGCTTACTTCTCAGGTAAAACCAATACAATTCGAAATTGTTATTATGAATTGAATTCAAAACCGCTACCCCAATTTCTGGTGTTCTTACAGAGCGTTGTACTCCCTTCAGATGATTGTCTGGTTCAAAACTTCCCTTTTCGCACAACCCTTTATGAATGTTTGGAAATGTTTGTGCATCCGGAATATTGGTATTTGGAAAGCGGTCTTCATACAATCGCCTGGGTTCCAGTGCGTTACCATCAGCAAGCCCATACATGTAATGCATGCAAACTCAGAAATCGTAAAATGGATTTTTTTTTTAATAATATTGTTAATTTTGATGATTTAAATACGTGACAACTAGACTAGATAGACAACTGTCGAAACTGTTTATGTTTACAAAACAAAATCTGCTTCTTACCAACTAGATACGTTTTTAATCCTTGATTATACCCAATTTCATAAGGACGTGCAAATGAATGAATAATTTTTTTATGCGAAAACCGTACGTCAAACGAACAAATAGGAATTATTGGCGAAAATATTATTGGACCGTATTTTCTACCGTTAAGGCTAACTGGTGCAACCTTTACAAATTTTCTCCATGAGCAGCTTCAGATTTTACTTGAAAATGTTCTACTAGTTATTAGACCACGAATATGGTTTTTGCACGATGGTGCGCCTGTCATTTTAGCATAACTGCTCGTCAGTACTTGGACGACGTGTTTCCAAATCGTTGGATAGGCAGAGCAGGACCTCAACCTTGGCCTCCCATATCTCCAGACTTAACCCTTCGGACTTTTGTATGTGGGGTCACCAGAAGTCCTTGGTTCATACGCCCCCCATTGAATGTGTGAATGATTTAAGGAATCGCATCATTGCAGCCGGCGAGACAATCCAAAACACACCAGGAATATTTCAACGTTTGCGCCAGTCTATATTAATAATATTAATATTAATTTATTCAGAGAGAATGGGTTTACAATAAAATCCAGAATAAGTACAATTAGACTAACGAGAAAATTGTTTTTTTTTAATTCACTTAGCCTAAGTACAATATAAATCTGTCACAGTTTATTCGAGAAAGATGAATACAAAACTATTAAAATATCAAAATATTAAAAGCTCACTGTACAATTTATAAAATATCAACTTAAAACTAGACAATTTAGATTAACATACACACATACATACACATTTTCAAACATTTTTCATTTCCACCAAATCAACAATTTTTTTTCGTTGTTGACTGTATATGAATTACCTACTTTAATTCTTTCTTATATGATACCAGATAGTTGTTTTTTTGTATATGGGTTGGGACAGTGTTATACAATTTTGGAAACATATAGTTATAGGACCGTTGGCCGATAGATTTGTGTCTGTTCGGAACTATGTGCTGGTTTTTTTGACTTGTATGGTAAGGATGACTCGGTAGGTTGAAGTTATGTTTATTTTTATGGTATCTGATATTAATGTTGTAATATAAAAGTTGGCGAATATCAAATACTTGAGCTGCGGAAAATAGTGCATCAGATGGATATTTAGATTCTTTAGACATAATCAGCTTGAGGAATCTTTTTTGTAGAAGTTCTGGGGGATAAATATGGGTCTTCAAGGCTCCTCCCCAGCCAATTATACCATATCGTAGATGACTTTCGACTAATGCGTGGTATAATACTTTGAGTTGTTGAAAATTTAATATATCTTTAAGGTATTTGAATTTATAAATGATCATTCTTAGCTGTTTGCATACATAATTAATATGAGCATCCCATTTCAGATGAGTATCTATTATTATTCCCAAATACTAAACTTCAGTTTCTGGTAAGATAGTATGTTGTTGCCCCCTTATGTCAAACGTGAGGCTCTGAAATGATGGTGAATTCGACCGATTGCAGCTGAAGGGTAAGTAATATGTTTTTTCCAAATTAACAGTTAATAGCTTGTGTTCCAGCCAGTTTTTGATTGAAGGAAAATCCGTTTCCACCATAACTTTTAGTTCTTGCCAAGAACTTGCCTCATAAAAAATTACTGTGTCGTCAGCAATACCTAAAACTTTTCCACTGCTCCTAATGGAGAATATGCCATTAACATATATATTAAATAGAATGGGGCCCAAAACGGTTCCTTGAGGTACACCATACTCAATTTTTCTCCTATCACTGAGTGCTTCTTCCACTCTCACAGACTGATATCTGTAGATCAAATAACTCTCGAACAGTTTCAGACAATTATTTCTGATACCCATATCTTCTAATGTCTCTAGGAGTAGGTCATGACTTACTGTGTCGAACGCTTTTGATAGATCAATAAATAAGCATAGACATGGGTATTTTTATCCAGAGCAGTAGAAATCTCAGAGGTGAGTGCCAATAGTGCAACTTGGGTCGAGAGATTCTCTCTGAAGCCATATTGTTTATTTGATATCAGGTTATATTTGGAAATATACGTAGCTAGCCTTTTTTTAAGAACTTTTTCAAAAATTTTCGTTAGATGTGTTATTAGCGAAATTGGTCTATAGTTAGTAATCAATGTTTCATCTCCTTTTTAGAAAATTGGTACCACCACAGCTTCTTTAAACGCTCGTGGCCAGATACCTCTTTCCATGCACAAGTTAATTATGTATGTTAGAGGTTTCAGAATATATGTACAGATTGTTTTAATAGTTTCCGCTTTGATTTCGTCTATACCAACAGATTTTTTAGTTTTTAGTTCACCAATAATATTCTCGATTTCCTTGTTATCAGTTGGAAGAAGTACGAAAGAGTTGGGGGAAATGGTTCTCTTCGGGAAATAATTGGGATTTTTTTTCTGTTGTGCTACTTTGTATTATTTAAGGTAATATCTGGTCCCTAATATTTATTTCTGATTTTAGAAATATATGATCAATGCAAACGCCATTATTTTTATGTATTCTTGTCTCACTATTAATTACTGAGATGTATGCGAACTCATTCAGTGTGCTTAGGTACTCATTGCAGTGCTCATCATTTTTTAAGATATCGATATATCTCCGATAAAAATAGAATAAGTGGCGTTATTGCTACTACAGTTTTGTAGTATTCTTGTAAGCTCTTATTGAACTGTTTGGGATCTGTAGATGGTGATCTATACGCAGCGGTTGTGGCTAAATTATTATTATTGCTTAATTTCACTGTGAGTTGTATAGTTTTAATATCACTAATTTGTAGTATTTGATAGGTACAGGTGAAGTTAGATTTAATATATAGGATAACACCATCATTTTGATTTAGTTTCCCTTCATTGTATACCAAGTTATACCCTTCGATGTTATATACCTCCGGGTAATGTATAAACCACGTTTCCGTCAACACAATACAATCAATATCTGTGTTTACACTATCTAAGAATAGTTTGAATTCATCAAAGTTTTTGCTGATACTCCGAATATTATTGTGTATGATAGAAAATGTTGAAAAATGTTCATTAAATTTTTTTTTATATCCCAAGGTTGAAGGTTTCTATTGTTTCAATTTCAAAATTACGAATATATTGGTCCATTATAATATTGTAACACTGTTTTCAAAGACTATAAGTGCTAGTGGTGTTCTTGGTTGTCCTCATCTATTTACTTGAAAGAGCGTGTTCTCGGTTTGTGTGTTTCCTTTTGTGAGACTGGTTTTGGTTTCAACGGTTTTTCATTGTTTAATAATCTCCTCATGGCACTTTGTTGTTTCGCTTTTGTGGGTGACGGATTCTCACTTGGTGCAGGATGTGTATTTGAAGTTGGGGTCGCAGGAGCACTATTGGGTTTATCAAGATTTAGGTCTTCTTGGTATTCCCTTTCCAACAAATCATTCACCTCATATATCGTGCCATTTACAAATAATTCATTACCTCGTATATAACAGTCCTCATAATTTTCTCCCTTTTCTCTGTTTATGAGTCAAGTCATGGGCAATGGAAATATTTTTCCCTTTTAGTTTTTGCAGTTCTGCAGGACTTGTTTTTTTTTTGAGTTTAGACAAAAATTCGATTTTTATTGGACAATTTTCGGCTTTTCCAGGTTGGTAGCAGTCGTTAAAATAGTTTTCATTTAGTTCCACGTCTAATAGTTCATTAAGTTCCTTGCTTAGTTTTTTGGGTGTTATTTCTTCTCTGCTTTTTTTCAAACCAAATATTATTATGTTCTTTTTGTTCTGGTCCCTTTTCAGGTATTCAATTTCTTCTTTTAGGTTTGTGTTTTCCTTTTCTAACTCGGTTACTGTATTCTTAACTTCCTCGATTTTCAGTAGAAGCCGAGCCTCACTTGCTTCAATGAAGTTTTTTATTTCGTTCCTAGTTTTTTAAATTTCATCATTAATTTGCTTGCTCGTTTTATCCAGTTCTGGCATTTTAAATCCACAGCTTTGGGATGGTTCTCTGTATCTGTTTCAAATAGCGACTTCGTGTTTTTGTTGGTTTTTGTTTTTACTGAGATTTCAGTAAAGTAATTACTTTTCCATAGATAATTTTTTTTCTCTTCATTAGGTGGACACTTCGATCACTTTTCACGAACTAGTATGAATAAACTTTTTTAGTTTGAATTACGGAGCGGCACGTATGATATACTTGGGGATCGACTTTGAAGCACGTCTACTCTCTATCGATACGAACTATGAAACGAAGACATTTCGAGCAGTTTTTGTAACTCCGTTCCGTTTGATCTTGTTGCCTTTTTCTTTGTTGTAATACACATAAGTTTGTTTTGCTTGTATTTTTAATTTGATATTCTATTAAATCAAAACATGGTACTGGTACATGCCTACATTAAAAGTTAAAACAAGCGGAATAATTTTAAAATTCTACGATTGAGGTAACAAGTTGTGCAAAAAAACGTGACAGCCACCCACTAGATTTTTTCGATTCCATTTACAGAAGATCCGTTCATGCACAACGTTGTATTTTTTTTTTTATTAGGAAACTATTGCTTTTACGGACACAACACAGGAGTTAAAAAAGTTTTGCAATAAATTATTCTTTTCAACACATATTTTTAAATTGAGAAATTCTGTTTCGTAAAAAAGTTCTCGTAAAAAATGGAATAGGGGTTGCATGTTTCACCCATTTAAAAGATCCCAACAAAAACTAAAAAATATTCATAGGTAGCCTTTTTAGAACATACCCACAAAATGCAATTTCTTTAACTCTTCAGCAATTTCAAGAAAAAAAACTATTGTTTTTTCTAATTTTTTAATTTTCGACAAGGAATCTCCCTCTAAAAATTTTCGCACTTATTTGGTAACACCCTGTATGTAAAGCATATCTGCAAACTCAGAATTCTTAAAATGGACCATATTTTTTTAATAATATTGTTAATTTTGATGACTTAAATACGTGACAACTAGACTGGGTAGACAACTGTCAAAACTGTTTATGTTTACAAAACAAAATCTGCTTCTTACCTACTAGATACGTTTTTAATCCTTGATAATACCCAATTTCATAACAACGTGCTTATGAATGAATTTTATTTTCTGGTGATTCTGTGCAGATCCCGCACGTACGTCACTGGCAAGAATAAAAAATAATGTACCAAAGTTTTAATAAAAAAAAGATTTTTTTCTTAAAATTTTAGCACCCTGTAGTTCAAAAGTTGAGACTTTTAGGACATATGTTCATATGAAGTTTTTTTCTCAAATTGGACCAAAGAATAACCTCTTTAAATATTAGAATGTTATTGAGAAACACCCTGTATATCACACAATCAATGTAGGGGTTCCTCAAGGTAGTACACTCGGGCCTGCATTATTCATAATTTATGCAGATGATTTAGCAGTTGAAATGGGTCAGTTGTTCAATTTTGATTATCTAACAAAAGCAAGTTTACAACAAGCACAGCAAACAAGCAAGCATTAAATACCAACAAAACGAATATTGTTTTTTTTAATGTGAGGTCTCGAATAGAACAGGTAGCTTCAAATAATACCTACTAGCATTAGTTACTCATCAGTAAACGCCATTTTATCAAATGATAGACGTAGCTACTAAAGTATTGTTATTATTTTTTGAAATAAAGTTCACTATACAAGGTAAACAACAATTCTGGCTTTATTTTGAATCGTTCTGCATCCATAATTTATTTGATACATAATTTCGCCCGTACGTTTTTACAACCTTGAGTATTCAAGGTTGAATTATTCATACATGAATAAATTTCCAATTTTATTTTGTAGTCTATAATAAAATATTTGATGGTATATAAAAAACAACTTTATCTTCTGAAAGAAAACATTTTATTGCTTTCGCAAAAATTAATTACTCATTAATATTGTTTATAACAAATGAAATAACATTCTGTACTTCGAAAAATGTGCATGTGTTCTTTTATTTATGTTCATAAAAATAAATAAACGAATATGAAAAACTACAACGCAAGTCAGTGTAATCGATAATGCAGAACGGAGCGCTCTTCAATCAATCCATTTATTTTCAATAGTTAAGAAAGCAATACAATAATGGAACCAAAAAATTATAACAGTAATAAAAACACAAGAAGGGACACGATTTCCTTTCCCATTTCATTCAATTTATTTCTTCTCGTTTTTTGTGCAACTGTTTGTGTCATTACTAACGACATGGAAATGAATGACGTTGTTTTGTAGTCACTTGGGTGATCTAACTCGAGCTTATCTGATTCATCTGGTATTTTGATTTTGTGACGAGTTTTAACTTATATCTCATTGTTTATAATTTATCATTTTAGACCTGATATGAACATACTCATCTGTTATGTAAATGTAGTCAATAATATATCTACTCTACTCTACTCTAGTAGTTTATGTAACATGTAAGCAAAACGAGGTTTCAGCGGACGACTCGCAATATCCGCTAATTCCATTTGCGTACGTGTTGTCTACAATATTTTTAACCGACGAAACCAAAAAGGAGGAGGTTCTCTAGTCGACGCGTATATTTTTTTTTATCACCATTTTTTTTAATGTATGATCACGCATAACTTTTTACTGAGGTGTCCGATTCCGATCATTCTTTTTTCAGTGGATAGGGTGTACTTCGAAGGTGGTCCCATTGGAATTTGAAAGATGAAATCCACCCCTAAGGGTACAAAATGAAGGATATTGAAGACTCAGGAATTGTCAACTCAGACTCAGGAATTGTCAACGATAGGCAATATGGCTTCCGCCATCAGAGATCAACTGGTGACCTGCTCGCTTACGTCTCACATATATGGCAGCTATCTATTGAAAAGTATGGAGAAACTTTAGCTGTGGCATTAGATATCTCCAAGGCGTTCGATCGAGTTTCGCACCAGGGACTCCTCGCCAAGCTTCCGTCTTATGGCTTGTCCCCTCAGCTGTGTTCTCTGCTTGCTAGTTTTCTCTCAAACAGGTCTCTCCATGTAGTGGTCGATGGAGTTTCATCTGACACTCTACTCATAAATGCTGGTGTTCCGCAAGGATCTATTCTCGCACCAACACTATTTCTACTTCACATCAACGACCTGTTGAAAGCAACAGTACACAGCTTTGCCGATGATAGTACCCTCCATACCGCTTTCTCTTCCAGGGCCCCTATATCAGCCCGTGAAACCAGAAATGAACGAGGAAGAAATGTTAATAATATAAATATGGACTTAGCAACAATTCTTGAGTGGGGATCTAATAACTTGGTAGAATTCAATGCAAACAAAACACAAGCATGTCTTTTCTCTAGAAAAGCCGATCTCACTGTGCCTAACATAACTTTGTCAGGAGTAACCATACCACTGAAGTCATCCATATCGATGCTTGGTATTACTATCAGCAATAACCTTTCCTGGGAAAATCACGTGAGGTCCATTGCCAAAAGTGCTTCCCAAAAACTTGGTTTTTTGTTTCGTGCCAAGAGCTATTTCACCCCCACTCAGCTGCTTATGATCTATAAGGCACAGATCCGACCTGTCCTGGAATACTGTTCCCATATTTGGAGCGCGGCACCTAAACATATCCTGAGGCTATTGGATTCTGTCCAAAAAAGGGCAATTCGTCTCGTCGGTCATGCCTCGCTTACAAACTCGCTCACTTGTCTAGAACACCGTAGAAAAGTTGGCGATTTGTCTCTATTTTATAGATATTTTCATGGGCGATGCTCTTCTGAAATATCACCGCTTTGGCAGTCTCTTCGAGACTAACCCGTCAAGTTCAGTCATCACACCCCTTCGTGGTCACTTTGGAGACCTGCAGAACATCACTTTCCAAAGACTCGTTCATCCAACGAACAGCGAGGCTTTGGAACTCATTGCCTAGGGAGGTGTTCCCCGAGGCATACAACCTCCAGAAATTTAAGAAGAACACCAACTCCTACCTTCTTTCCCTTGGTTCCCACGATGTTATCTGAACATTACAGGATATCCCTTTTCGTGGGAACCAGAACATAAAAAAAAAAAACTCATCCTCTGAATTCTGGTCCGATAACCGATTCTATCAGGCATAACTTTGTACTGGGTTCTTCGATTTGGATGATTCTTTTTTTAATAGATAGGGTATACCTTATATTTGGATTTCGAATGAAATCATCCACCCTTACGGGTAGAAAAATAGGGGATAATTGATTTTTCACTTGTGAACATTGGCACACACATACGTAGTTGACAATGACAGATCGCTACGTCAAAATCTTTATATTCTATGAGAGGATGGAATGATATACAAAGTAATGAAATAAACTAACCAGAACAACAAAAATAATTTATATTACAACAAATAGTAAAAGTAGATAATCATATTATTTAACTGGTAATAGTTGAAGTAAGGTGGGTAAGTAAGTATTTTGGAAGTAATCAAAAAACAAGTAGGTAGTAATTAGTAGATTTTAGCCACAAAAAATTTAAAAATAAAAACTTTTTAACAAAAAATTAAACCGACGAAATACGGAACTGAAAAGTAAAAAATAAAATAAACCTTCTCAGTCTCAGTAACTAAGCTCCTAAACAACAAGAACTTAAAAATGTGTATCTTTTTATTTTCAAACAATTCAAAAAAAAATTAGAAACTGAAATAATTATAAACCAAACAATTTCATACCTACTCGAAACTTTGTAATTGTCCATTACTCGACATGTCTACCCTGACGTTCAATACATGTAGTTGTTCGGGATTTCATTTATCTGGACACATTTCGCAGCATTTGTGGTGTAATGTTATTAATACATTGTTGTATTACTTCTTCATGCTCCCTGAATATAGGTAAAAAACTTTTCTTACGTGGGTTTGCCTCCTGAACACGAATCCGAAAGAAAAATGCGGTGGTCTCATGATTCATTTATTACCAACATGAAAAAAAAAGGGAAAGTTACTAAATTTCTGACAGATGTGTGAAGTTTGTTTAATTGGAACTATTTAAGGAGTATTTTTTTCGATAAAAACGGCAATATTTTGTGCGAAGTTATGCCGATAATAAGAGATTTGGGATTCATTGTTTATGCTGGTAAGAAGAAGGAGAAATTTTGAGTGATTTTTGTGCGGGAAAACGGTGCTTGAAAATGAGGTTAAAAAAAATAAAAAGTTTTCTAACTCTGAAACGGTATGAGACCGCCGCATTTTTCTTTCGGATTCGTGTTCAGGAGGCAAAAACAGGTAAGAAAAGATTTTACCTATATTCAGGGAGCATACGTACGTTAACTTTATATTTAGCAAAAATAAGATAATTCAAAAAGTTTTGTATTTTATTTTTTTATTTTTAAGGCCGTGGCATGGTAAAGAATTGGGTAAATATAAAGATAACGTACACATGAAGTATGAATATAGGGAAAACACTTTTCTTACGTGTTTTTGCGGTGGTCTCATACCGTTCCCGAGTTTAATATTTTTTTTAACCTCATTTTCAAGCACCGTTTTTTGCACAAAAATCACTCAAAATGCTTCCTTTTTTTTACCAGCATAAACAATACACTCTAAATCACTTATTTTCGGCACAACTTTGCACAAAATATCGTCGTTTTTATCGAAAAAATCCTCCTTCTTACACAGTCACAAATAAACCAACTACATACATTTGTCGACAGTTGAAATTTAGTAACTTTGCCTTATTTTTCATGTTGGTAATAAATGAATCACCGCCAACTTTTCGAATTCAAATATGAGCAATAGATTCTCTTTCCTTCACCAACAATATCTTGGATCAACCACAAAAACCATCTGAAAAAATTATATTTTATTAATAAAAAAATAATTAATTTTTTCAAATACTTAGCTTACTTGGTTTAAAATCTGCTTTATATGCTTTTTTTAGCCTATTTTTCAAATCCATAGTATTTCTATGCAAAAAGGTGCCCAACAACAATTGCTAACATAAATAAAGGGGAAACTATTGCTGATATTTGAATTTAAAAAATTTGGCCGTGATTCATTTATTGCCTACCAACATGAAAAATAAGGCAAAGTTACTAAATTTCATGTGGCAAATGTGTGAAGTTTTCGATAAAAACGACGATATTTTGTACAAAGTTGTGCCGAAAATAAGTTATTTAGGGTGTATTGTTTACGCTGGTAAAAAGAAGGAGGCATTTTGAGTGATTTTTGTGCGAAGAAACGGTGCTTGAAAATGAGGTTAAAAAAAAATTAAGTTCATTAGGCAAAAACACGTAAGAAAAGTTTTTTCTCTATATTCAGAGTGCATGTGTACCTACGTTAACTTTATATTTACCAAGAATTGCTTAATGGATACGTCATACATTTATCTACCTGAATCCAGAATTTCAGCTGTTGTAATTTTTGTTATAAGGGTGCTTCTATTTCAAATTCTGTATACCTAATTCATCATGACACAACTAGGCTCTGAACTGCATTTTTATGAGTTGTGAGCGCAATAACGGCCTTGTTGGGCGAACTGGCAGCGGATCAATACCTACACAATGCACCCACCACCAAACCAAAATAAATCTAAGCAAATACTCACTTGTAAAAAAATAATTCCGTGTGCGTAACGACATTGTACGTGAACTTCTGAAAAAAATTCGCACAAGTGCACTTCGTATCTTCCTTCTGTGCGTGCATGATTTCACGCAATTACCGGCCGTCAGTCAGTATAGTAATTTTGTTCGTTTCAAACATTATTTTCAAACCGCACTGCACCACATTATAATTACTCACGGAGCAATTGCAATTACTGTGAATACCGATCGCTTTTTCGTAGGAGCGTAGCTGCTCGCTGCTGGAAATTGAATAAACACAACCCGAGTTTTAACTCGGCGATTTCATAAATAGAAGAGGACATAACCTTATCTTTGCGCCCGCCCCTTGAGGAGGTTCACAGCATGCTTGATATTATTTTTGTTTGTGGCTAGCCTTGCTCGGACCGTGGTAGTTTATTTGATGAAGGTTACTAGACAGAACGCTAGACTTGGACTATAAAGTAAAAGCCTTGGAATGTTTCTTTCGAGCGACTGCACTTTGCACTTTTGATGGGTTGAATTGGGCGACGAGCCAATTCGAGTAGGTTTTCGGTGATTTCGTATACAGGGTGTTATGTAATAAGTGTCCGATATTTTACAGGACGATTCCTCAATTATTTATAAGGTGGAAAGTTCATATAAGCATGGGTCCGCAAGGCCTTTATTTTTTATATACAAGATGTTAAACATTTATTTTCCTTTTGGTTTTTCGTAAATAATTTTGAAAATAAAGTCGATATTTGGAAGAATATTGATATTTGGGGACTTTTTGATATGAGAGATTCAAATTTGATCTTAGTTTGGCCTTAATTGTAGGGGGCGCCGCCTACAGGTCTTTGTCTCTTTTGGGGAGTCACAACTTTGTAGTGCATGTATTTATCACATTTTCTAGAAAAAAATCGATCCCTCTATCATTTTTACGTGAAAAAGGTATGCTTTACAGAAGTTGCTACAAGCAGCTGTTTTCGAGATATTTTGATTTAAATCAATCGATGCATGTGTTTGTCAAAAAATAAAACAATTTTGAAAACTTGTTTTTTTATTCAACATAGAAACATTTCAAACGCTAATTTTTAAACAACAATAAACAATAGAACACTAGATATAAATCAAAATCCCAATAAATGTTCGAAATGTCCACCTCCTGCCTGTGTGCACGCATCCAATCTTCTTCTCATTGATTCGCGCACTCTTTGGAAATAAATTCCTGGAGTATTTTGAATCGTTCGAGTTAATTATTCGATTACTCAATTCTTCTTCATTTTGGATAGGTGTCTGGTAAATTAAGGATTTTAGATGTCCCCACAGGAAAAAATCCAAACTGTTGAGGTCTGGTGACCTAGGTGGCCATGGTTGAGACCCTACCCGACCTATCCAACGGTTGCCGATAGTTTGATCTAAAAATTCTCGCGCTTGGATGCTAAAATGCATCAACCACATTTCCTTTCGTAGTCTAAGCGGCACATCTTCCGGTAAAATAGGCAAATCTTCTTCAAGAAAATAACGAT
Source organism: Gonioctena quinquepunctata (assembly GCA_018342105.1). NCBI lineage: Eukaryota > Metazoa > Arthropoda > Insecta > Coleoptera > Chrysomelidae > Gonioctena > Gonioctena quinquepunctata. Next base: position 361,564 of record JAFIRS010001290.1, on the reverse strand, counting down.
ATTTCTCTCCGTTTAATCTTCCCGGAATAAAAATGGACCTATAAATAATCTCCAAGGATTGCTGCCCACACGTTAAGAGAGAACTGTTCTTGAAAATGTGATTCCTGTATCGCATGGGGGTTTTACTCTGACCACAAATGTTTGTTGTGAAAATTGCGTATAGCGTTGCGTGAGAAATTTGCTTCGTCGGTAAACAGGATTTGATTTTCAAATAAAGGATTTTGAATAAGGCATTGGAGAAACCAACGACAGAAGTTGATACGTAACGGAAAGTCACGAGGGAGTAGTGCCTGAACTCTTTGAATATGGTAACAAATTATCAATTAGAATTTTCTTATCATCCGATGTGCACCCGACAGATGACTAGCTTTCTGAAAACTTCCTGTTTCCCTTAACCCTTAACCGTGAATTCTTGAAAACATTTTTGAAGTAGGAGTTGTGCGGTTCGGATAACGCTCCTGATTTTTTTTTTTATGTTCTGGTTCCCACGAAAAGGGATATCCTGTAATGTTCAGATAACATCGTGGGAACCAAGGGAAAGAAGGTAGGAGTTGGTGTTCTTCTTAAATTTCTGGAGGTTGTATGCCTCGGGGAACACCTCCCTAGGCAATGAGTTCCAAAGCCTCGCTGTTCGTTGGATGAACGAGTCTTTGGAAAGTGATGTTCTGCAGGTCTCCAAAGTGACCACGAAGGGGTGTGATGACTGAACTTGACGGGTTAGTCTCGAAGAGACTGCCAAAGCAGGAACGATTGTTGATATTTCAGAAGAGCATCGCCCATGAAAATATCTATAAAATAGAGACAAATCGCCAACTTTTCTACGGTGTTCCAGACAAGTGAGCGAGTTTGTAAGCGAGGCATCACCGACGAGACGAATTGCCCTTTTTTGGACAGAATCCAATAGCCTCAGGATATGTTTAGGTGCCGCGCTCCAAATATGGGAACAGTATTCCAGGACAGGGCGGATCTGTGCCTTATAGATCATAAGCAGCTGAGTGGGGGTGAAATAGCTCTTGGCATGAAACAAAAAACCAAGTTTTTGGGATGCACTTTTGGCAATGGACCTCACGTGATTTTCCCAGGAAAGGTTATTGCTGATAGTAATACCAAGCATCGATATGGATGACTTCAGTGGTATGGTTACTCCTGACAAAGTTATGTTAGGCACAGTGAGATCGGCTTTTTTAGAGAAAAGACATGCTTGTGTTTTGTTTGCATCGAATTCTACCAAGTTATTAGATCCCCACTCGAGAATTGTTGCTAAGTCCATATTTATATTATTAACATTTCTTCCTCGTTCATTTCTGGTTTCACGGGCTGATATAGGGGCCCTGGAAGAGAAAGCGGTATGGAGGGTACTATCATCGGCAAAGCTGTGTACTGGACATGAAGTTGCTTTCAACAGGTCGTTGATGTGAAGTAGAAATAGTGTTGGTGCGAGAATAGATCCTTGCGGAACACCAGCATTTATGAGTAGAGTGTCAGATGAAACTCCATCGACCACTACATGGAGAGACCTGTTTGAGAGAAAACTAGCAAGCAGAGAACACAGCTGAGGGGGCAAGCCATAAGACGGAAGCTTGGCGAGGAGTCCCTGGTGCCAAACTCGATCGAACGCCTTGGAGATATCTAATGCCACAGCTAAAGTTTCTCCATACTTTTCAATAGATAGCTGCCATATATGTGCCATATACAAACGTCTAGCCTCATATGCATTTCCGTCAGCAAGTCCGTATGTGTAACGTATGTCAGCATACTCTGCATTGGTAAAGTTTACCATTTTTCAACAAATAATCACAATAATAATAAATAAAACTTTTTAACTATGCGATAAGATATTATTTTTGACATGACAGCACAAAAAACATTGGAATAGACTTACCTGCCTACTTTATACTTTTATTTTCAAAGAGTTCGTGAATCAATGAGAAGAAGATTGGATGCATCGATTAATTTAAATCAAAATCAGTTATTATGCCCATTCAACCTCGCATGAAGAAAATAGGGTCCAATTAAATAATCACCACATATTCCAGCCCACACGTTAACGGAACCTGGTAACGGGATTCCAAGATTGCATGTGGGTTTTCGTCAGCCCAAAAATTATTATTGTGAAAGTTTTGGGTGGCATTCCTGGAAAAATTGGCTTCATCAGTGAATACAATTTCAGTATCAAATAATGGATTTTCATACACTTTTTGAAAAAACCATTGGCCAAAGTTCATCCGTAATGGAAAGTCGTGAGGGAGTAGGGCCTGAATAAATATATGGCATGAACCCGTTAGATATGGTAGGGATATAATGAAAGGTCATGGAGAATTTTCCAAACAAAAATATGTGATATATTCAAATTGCTCCTGATTGTTCGTGTACTTAATCCAGCAGTGTGAAGTTAGCTGCCATTAGCGCTGCTAGAATATCCGAACACGATCAATTGACAAGTGGCCTTCCGAACTCTTTCGACAACTGCCAGCTGCTAGAATTTCTGTTGGCGGTATTATATCATTTCATCGCTACTTCGTTCGCAGATATTGTGGCATATTGAAACAAACAAAAAGATCATTTGAGAATGAATGGAAAATATATTCCTCACACGAAATATTATAATATGCTATTATTATTTAGCTAACGACTGTCAAAAAGAAAAAAATATATACAAAGCCTTCAAAAAGAAAAAATGGCATTTTTTTTCGACTATTTTGCAAACCACTGTCAAATTGAAAAAACATGGTTGTATTTGATGTGTTCTATCGACTACCGGAAAAATTATTCCTTGCACTGCCGGCCCAAAAAACAGGGCCCTTAAAAAAAAAAGAATTCAGTATTTTTTTCTACAATTTTGCAAACGACTGTCAAGTTGAAAAAAAAAATTCTAGTGGTATTTGATGTGTTCTATCGACTACTGGAAAAATTATTGCTTGCACTGCCGGCCCAAAATAACAGGGCCGTTAAAAGCAAAAAATTCAGTATTTTTTTCTATTATTTTACAAAGGACGACTGTCAAGAAAAAAAAAATTTCTAGTTGTATTTGATGTGTCCTGACGACTTCTGAAAAAAATATTATTTGCACTGTCGGCCCAAAATATAAAGGGCCTTAAAAAACAGTATTTCTTTCGACTATTTTTTCAACTTGACAGTCGTTAGCAAAATAGTCGAAAAAAAATACAATTTTTTTCTTTTTTAAGACCCTGTATATTTTGGGCTACAGTGCAAGGAATAATTTTTCCAGTAGTCTATAGAACACATCAAATACAACTGGAAAATATTTTTTTCAACATGACACTCGTTTGCAAAATAGTCGGAAAAAAAATTCTGATTTTTTTTCTTAGGGCCCTGATCTTTTGGGCCGGCAGTGCAAGGAATAATTTTACCAGTAGTCGATAGAACACATCCAATACAACTAGAAAATATTTTTTTCAACTTGACAGTCGTTTGCAACATAATCGAAAAAATGATATAATACCGCCGATAGAAATTTTAGCAGCTGGCAGTTTCCGAAAGAGTTGGAAGGCCCTTGTCAATTGGCCATGCTCGGATATTCTAGCAGCTGGCTGCTGGCAGCTAACATCACACTGCTACTTAATCCGGGATCTTCCTCAATTGAATTCAAAACCGCTACCTCAATTTCTGGTGTTCTTACAGTACGTTGTGCTCCATTTAGATGATTGTCTGGTTCGAAACTCCCTTTTCGCACAACCTTCTATGAATGTTTGAAAATGTTCGTGCATCCGGAATATTTCTATTTGGAAAGCGGTCTTCATACAACCGCCTGGTTTCCAGTGCGTTACCATCGGCAAGCCCATACATGTAATATGTGTTGAAATGGATTCAAGATAAATGCGAGTCATACCGTTTTCATGGATATGTTTAAATATGTCATAGTCTTGTCAAACATTTTCAACTGTTAATATTCATTTTATATTTTCACTAATAAATACGTTTGGAATTCACGTTAAATTACATTCATTGGTACAAGTTGTTTGCACAACAAAGTTCTGCCCGACGCTCTGCTCAACAGGTTATGGGCCCAGGATCTGAAATCTGAAAGCATAGAATTCGTGTACCAACTGAAGTTAACCAAGAAGTGTTCCTGTCCAGTAAAAACGTATTGAAAGACTCTCATAGTGTAAAATATAAGTGATTCTGAGAATATGAATTCGGCGAATATATCCAGAATTGAAACCCTGAACAAAGATAATTATGATACCTGGAAAATGCAAATGGAGGCCTTACTGATCAAGAATGATGCATGGGTATACGTAAATGGTGAATTATCGAAACCATTTTTGATTGAAGGGGACGCAGCTTCTTTGAGCAGTGTACAAAATTGGATAAAGAATGATAACAAAGCAAAATCCGATATAATTCTGTCAATTAGTCCGTCAGAATTGAAACAAATCAAAGGATGCACAACTTCTCGTCAAGTTTGGCTGAAGTTGGAAAATATTTACCAGTCAAAACGACCAGCTCGAAAAGCGACACTATTGAAACAGCTCACGTTGCAGCGAATGAATGATGGTGACGATGTTCGTGATCATTTGAACAAATTTTTTGACCCAGTTGACAAATTGAACGAAATGGAAGTTGAAATCAATCCAGACTTACTGTCCATTATGTTATTGTACAGTTTGCCCTCTAGTTTTGAAAACTTTAGATGTGCAATCGAGTCCAGAGATGAATTACCAGTTCCAGATATGCTACGTGTGAAAATCATTGAAGAAAACGATGCACGACAAAATGAAGCTAGGAATTCAATGCAGAATGCAATGTTTGCAAATAAAAAGCATTTTCAAAGCCGATACAACAAAAAGCCTGAAGTCTATGAAAGGTATTCCCATTCGGAAGCTAATACGAAGAACAAAGAATTTAAATTTCGTTGTCACAAATGCCGAAAAGTTGGACATAAAGCATCAGAATGTAAATATAATCGAAAAATCGATGAACCTTCAGCAAAATGTGCCGAAAATGTGTGTCTATGTGCCACCGAAGTTATTCGAAATGGCGATATTGAAACGAAATGGTGCTTAGACAGTGGTGCAACGTCACATTTATGTAAAGAAATTGAAAGTTTCACCGAAATGGTTCACATAAATAACGAATCATTGAAACTCGCGAACAATCAATCATCTAAAATAGTAGCCAAAGGTACCGTATTGTTCATGACCGATGTTAATGGAGAATCGAAAGACATAACCCTAAGCAACACTATGTATGTTCCAGACTTGCGTACCAACCTGATGTCTGTTGGGAAGATAGCTGAAAATGGATTTGAAGTCGTATTCAAGAAGGACATTGCTCTAGTGATAGGGACCGACGGTGATATTAAATTGATTGCAGATCGTATCGTATGTGCGTGGTTTCCAGGAATCAGCTTTCTTTTCACAAAGAAATGAAGGAAATCTTGAATTGTGGCATCGTCGGCTGGGACATCTGAATATTGAAGATATCCTCAAAGCTGAACGAAAAGAAATCATTGGCGGAATGAAATTGGAAAAATGTCATGAAAACTTCAAATGCGACGTATGCCATCACGAAAAAATGTCAAAAATCCCATTCCCGAAAAAAGTCTCTCAGAAAAAGTAGCTTACTAGAACTGATACATACTGATGTATGTGGACCAATGAGGATAGATTCCATTGGAAAGGCGAAATATTTCATCGAGTTTATTGATGATCATTCTCGATGGTGTGAAGTGAGGTTTATTAGATCCAAAACGGAAGTACTCGATATCACTAAGAATTTCATCACCTTAGTTGAAAACCAGAAAGGGAAGAAAATCAAATGCATACAATCAGATAACGGGACAGAATATACTAGCAAAGGAGTAGTCGAGGTATTACAAGACGTCTTACTTGTCCGTATAACCCAGAACAAAACGGTATTGCAGAAAGAAGAAACCGTACACTCCTAGATACAGCAAGATGTCTACTCATACAGTCTGGTTTACCATCTTCATTTTGGGCCGAAGCCGTCAACACGGCGAATTACATCCGAAATCGGTGTCCTACCAGGAGTTTGAACGGAAAAACTCCGTATGAGGTTTGGAATCGAAAGAAACCAGATGTATCCCATTTTAGAGAATTCTGCTGCAGAGTTTTCTGTCTCAACAAGGATCTAGGTAGAGGAAAATAGATGCAAAGAAGGCATTTTCCTGGGATATTCCGAACAATCAAAAGGATATCGAATTAGGCTGAAAGAAGAACGGAAAATTCACATAACAAGAGATGTGAAATTTTTTGAGAAAAATCAATCAAGTCTTGATGAATATCAAGATTTTGTTCCGATTGAAAATGAGGTAAATAATTCACCTCGAACAATTGACATTGAAGTTAGAAATATCATGCCTGAACCTGACATGAATCAAACTTGTGAACCAGAACCTGAGGATAATGTTCAAGAGGATGAAGAACCCCAAATATGTCATGAACAACACTCTTTACTCAGGAGAGGACCTGGCAGACCGAGAATTGAAAGGTCGGGCTCTAGGGGAAGATCTCGGAAGATTTATAGAGCGATGGAAACTCAACATGAAGAAGGAAACATTGCACTTATTTCAGAAATTCCAATGAAACATGCGATGTCTGGACCTGATAACACCGAGTGGTACCATGCTATGGTGGAAGAAATTAAGTCCATCATAAAAAATGATACCTGGGAACTCAAGGAACGTCCAAAAGACCGACATATAATTGGAAGTCGTATGGTTTTACGAAATAAGTGCAGAGCTGATGGAACACTCGATAAGAGGAAAGCAGGACTTGTAGCCCAAGGTTTTAGTCAAGAACCAGGTATACATTTCAATCAAACTTTCGCTCCAGTTGCTAGATTAAGTTCGATTCGACTTGTCACGGCACTGGCAACCAAATTCAAAATGTCACTTCGACAGTTTGATGTAACTTGTGCGTACCTAAATGGCGAAATCGAGGAAGAAATATTCATGGAACCTCCGAAAATGTTGAAAGAAATTCTGGAAACGATCATCAGTGCGGAAAGTTCGAACTCCAACGTTATCACGAGAGCGGCTGATATGTTGGATCAACTTCGTCAAGGAAACCAAGTTGTTTATTGAAAAAATCACTATACGGTCTTCGTCAAGCCGGAAGAAGTTGGTATAACAAACTGAATAGCGTTTTGATATCATTCGGAGCCAAGCCATCAAATTCCGATCCATGCGTCTATCGCATAAATCAAGGGGAAGACTTGGGAATGATTGTGATTTATGTTGACGACATCCTGATATCGGCAAACTCAGAATTCGTAAAATGGGCCATGTTTTTTTAATAATATTGTTAATTTTGATGACTTAAATACGTGACAACTAGACTAGGTAGACAAAACAAAATCTGCTTCTTACCTACTAGATACGTTTTTATTCCTTGATAATACCAAATTTCATAACAACGTGCAAAAAAAAATAAATAGACCAGATTTGCTCAGAAAGGAATGAGGATTTCAAAAATAATTTTTACTTTGAGAAAAAGCAGTGATGTATCACGTTTAACTTTAAAATGATTCAGTGCAAATCCCACACGAACAATAAAAATGAATCTCGATTCATTTTAAGCATTTTTTTTATTTTCGTAATAGCCCGAGGGTGGTTGATACGGAAAAATTAGGAAAGTTGCCCGGAAATTGGAAAATTCGGGTATTGAAGAAATTTGGCGAAGAAAAAGACTATCGAATCATTTATTACCAAACGAGGAAATAGCTCAGCTGTTACACTGTCGCCTACCAAGCGAAAGGTCACAGGAACGAATCGCGGTCAGAGTAATTTTTTTTTAAATTTTATGAAAACAACGGCTGGACCGATTTGGCTAATTGTTTTTTTGATTGTTCGTAATACTCCGAATAAGGTTTTCAGGGAAAGAAAGGAAGTTATTGGAAATTTCTTTGTCCTGGAAAAGTTTTCAGGAACACATACTTAATATATAATAAAAATAAACGGGATAACAGGAAAACGGAAAAAGGGAAAAACGGAATAACGGGAAAACGGTATAATGGGATAACGGGAAAACGGGAGAAAGCAATAACAGGATAACGGGAAAACCGAATAACGGGATAACGGGAAAACAGAATAACGGGATAACTGAAAAATGGAATAACGGGAAAACGAAATAACTCGGTAACGGGATAACGAAAAAACGGGATAAAGGAAAAACGGGGTAAAGGAAAAACGGGATAACGGGAAGCGGGCAGAGTCAAAGGCATAACCTAGATGGAACCACACAAAAAAAGCATAGGAAAAAAAATGTATTCTATGCGGACGAGAGTTTTCAGAAATTTGGACAGGACCTCCCAGATAACACATGGACATCCAATGGACCAATATCCATTGGACATCCTTCATGAATTTTATGGATATACTATGGACATCCAATTATATCCAAAAGACATCTTATGGACATCCGATGGATGTCCAAAGTGGAGCAACCTGTACATCCATAGAATATCCTTCAAGGATATCCATAAGATATCCTCCAGAGATGTCCATAAGATATCTTTCAAAGATATTCTAAAAATATCCTTCGGGGATATCCATCGAAGATAAAATATAGTAATAGCGATCTGGAGGGAAATGAAATAATGGTATTGAACAAAAAAACTCTGGTATCAAAAAAAATTCTCATAAACTTCGGGGTAATCAACAAATAAAATGTATATGTAAACTTTAAAATAAAAACAGAATATTAAATGCAGAATAATCATAAAAATAAAGTTACAGAAAAAATAGAATGCTATTTTCTTCGTCCATCAGGTGTTTCCTTTATTCTAGAAGATGACAGATGCCTTTCTTTGGCCCTTCTCAGCCAAGCTTAGATGGCTTCTTCAGTAGCTTTTTTATTTTCCGTCGAATCACAGGTCAGCCGCTTCTGAAATGATATGTATATATTCACGGGTATAATTGATGTTGAAATCTACAAAAAAATACTGAGAAATATTATGCTTTCTTTTGAATTCGCATACTGATGTTGATAATATATATGTATATATATATATATATACATATATATATATATATATATATATATATATATATATATATATATACAAGCATTATTGACATAAACTTTTCTTGGAAATTTTGCATTCTCACTGAACTAGCAGTCTGTTTTGAGGCAATACAAATTATTATCAAATAAACAGAACAACTGAATGGGCTTTTCACCTAGTGATAATTCAGCCAGTTTTAGTTGTCCAGTTTATTTTTTTTTGCTCCATACCAGCAATATTTGGAGGCAAACATATTAGTGAGCATGGAAGAAAGGCATCGTTCCACAAAGTCATATTTTTGAGATTTCATTTAGGTACCTAAAAAAAGAGAATAGAAAAAGGAATAGAAAAACATACAACTTACCTACAGCAGCTTTGAATTTCGATCGAGTTCCCAAATATTCTTCCGAAAGATTAATTTTTTCAGTGAAATCAATAGGAAAATGTTCGAATCTACTGATGAATCATCTTCATCACATGTCCACTGTTGTAGGCATTCACACCATTTTTAATCTGGGCACTGACATTTGAAAAACTCGTGTATTGTGGCAAATGTAACGACGTGCTTTTTAGCATTTCTGAAAATATTGAAACAACAGCAAACACATAAATGCATTGGAAATAATGGATTTTTATAGGTTATGTCCTTTTCAATTCATATATTTACCTGTATTCGGCCAATATATAATTCCCTTTGGAAACAATCAATTGCTATAGATGAAAACTATCAGGTCCAGACCAACAGGGTATCAAAAACGAAGGAAAATAGAAAAAAAACAAGACTTTTGTTTGGATTCAGTGCTATGACATGACTAATATGACCTTCCTCAACAAAATAAACTGACAGACGTCGCCAGTAATTATGAGTTATGCGTATAGTATGGCCTGTCGCAGACACATGTATATCTGTTCTGTGGTCGCAGAGGGTCCCCGCGACAAAGGTACAATTTGTGTATCTACGATCTACGAGAATGTTTAAATTCATTTATGATTGCTTTGGATATCTCATGGCCATCCCTAGGATATCTTCTGAAGGATATCTATTTCAAATCCGTCGATGGATATCCATTTCAAATCAAGTAGAAAAACGAAACATGAGATTTTTCCAAAAAAATTAATCCATATGTACGAGCATGAAAGAAACTCAGAAATTGACACAATAAAAATCAATCTTGCAACTTAAACTTATCCATATTTGCTCCGGATATCTTATGGCCATCCATATGATATCTTCTGAAGGATATCCATTTCAAATCCGTCGACGGATATCTTATGGATGTCCATTTCAAATCCAGAGATATCCCGACCAGAATTGGACATGAAATGGATATCCATAGGATATCCTGTGTTATCTGGGCTGTCGGGTCAGCTAGAGTTGAACAGATTCACTTGATTTCACCACATCTAATCTTAGTATTTAATCATAATATTGTTAGGCCTACGGTTCAGGCAATGTTGTTACAGACATCTCAGTTGTTACTTATCATTTGAAAATATTTTATCCAATGATATCACACACTAAATCAACAATATTTCGTAATCGCCAAAAAAGCTGTTCAAATATGATCATATCAACAAAAAATGAGGGCAATGTAAAAAAAATCAGCAAATCTTGACATGGATGATTGTTTTATTTGAATGGATAAGGGATGAGTGTTTTATTTTGATTAACCCTTGTCAGGTACTAGATTGTAAATTGAATTACCATTTTTATCAATTTAGAAATCTCAAGCGATAATCAACTTCTGAATTTATAGATATTATGCCTAGTCATATTTCTATCAGGCATAACTTTGTACTGGGTTCTTCAATTTGGATTATTGTTCTTTTATTAGATAAGGTATACCTCATAGTTGATCATATTTGGATTTCGAATGGAATTATCCACCCTTACGGGTAGAAAAATGGGAGATAATTGATTTTTCACTTGTGAACATTGGCACACATATGTAGTTGACAATGACAGATCGCTACTGTCATTATTTTTGTTCTCCTTCTTCCGTCACAATAATTATATTCTATGAGAGGATGGAATGATATACAAAGTAATGTAATAAAGTAACCAGAACAACAAAAATAATTTGAATTACAACAAATAGTAAAAGTAGATAATCATATTATTTAACTGGTAATAATTGAAGTAAGGTGGGTAAGTAAGTATTATGGAAGTAATCAAAAAACAAGTAGATTTCAGCCACAAAAAATTGAAAAATAAAAACTTTTTAACAAAAAATTGAACCGACGAAATACGGAACTGAAAAGTAAAAAATAAAATAACTTCTTAGTATCAATAACTGAGCTCCTAAACTAATGTATGTAACTAATTTTGAGTCGGCGTCAAACAATCAACGAAGATCATTAAATTACTTCAAAAAAATTATCAGAATGTCACCGCCCAACTCGATGCCATCATTTTACGCCTTACCTAATTCATTTGCTTGTTTGTTTGGCGCCGACTCAAAATTAGTTACTTACATTAGTTTAGGAGCTCAGTTATTGAGACTAAGAAGGTTTATTTTATTTTTTACTTTTCAGTTCTGTATTTCGTTGGTTTGATTTTTGGTTAAAAAGTTTTTATTCAACATGACAGTCGGCACAGTTGTTTTTTTGGGTACATCTATTCAATTAAAAAAAAATACTCCGCTGAAAAGAAAATTCTAACTAAATTATATCAAAAATTCGATTTCCCATACAAATAACACGGGTTTTTTTTTTTTTCGGTTTCAACTCGATTTACGATTTAAAACATTTTTGTGGAAAAAATGAGTATACCGTTTTTGTAGGGCGTTAAATTTGCTACAAAAAAGTTCCTCTGAGCAAACGCAGGCCGACCAACAGTTTTCGAGTTGTAGAGCTGGAAAGGTGGATGTTAATAATAATTGACAACAAATGTTCTTTAAATTGGAATTTATATTGATCTCACATTAAATATTATCTTACAATAGACGCTATAAAGCTATTAAATTGTTAATTTTAAAAACTACTTTTTGTTTTTAGTAAATAAATATAAATATGTATAAATTTTGATATATAAATCATGAGAATTACTAGAAATAATTTTTTTTTCATTTCTGAATTGGTGGTAACATTAATGTTTGCTTATTAGCATTCGGAAATCGCTTTTTTAAATTGTTAAGCTGGTATTATAATCTTTATCAGATTTCCATTGATAATAGCTTTATAGCGTCTATTGTAATACAATTTTTAATGTAAGATCAATAAATTCCAATTGAAAGAAAATTTGTTGTCAATTATTATTAACATTCACTTTTCCCAGCTCTACAACTCAAAAACTGTTGATCGGACAGCGTTTGCTCTGAGGAACTTTTTTGTAACAAATTTAACGCCCTACAAAAGCTGTACACATTTTTTCCAAAAAAATTTTTTAAATACCAAAAAATCGATTTGAAACCGAAAAAAAATAATTCCTGTGTTATTTATATGGGAAATCGAATTTTTGAAAGAGTGAAGCCTCTAATTTACTTAGAATTTTTTTCCAGCGGGACTTTTTTTTTAATAAATTATCAGATTTTCAGGTAGCACCGAAAAAAAAAATATCGCCTAAAGATGAAACACCCTAATCTAGTCCTTAAGCACAATTTTTCACAATTCACTTCAACACGTCTACTTCTTTTTCTTCACTGACTATAAAGTGATGAAGTTATTGGCATTTTCTTCTGGTTCATTTTGCATTTTCTTTTCCAGTTTTGGAAAATAATGCCGAGTGGGATGGCGACGATTAGGGAATCTCTGAGCATAAATTCGAGCGCATCAGTTGCATTCTTTTTTGCTTCTCCGTAAATTAGCAATATGTCGATTTTCTCGTTTCTAGTATCATTTTCCAAATCAAATTATAAACTACGCAACAAATAAATTTTTAAAAGTGACAGCAAATTCATTAGCCTATTTGTTTAGATAGTCCTAGCAACAGCTTCAATTGTTTGTCACGGATAACTAAAATAACAGGACTTAGTACATAAGTATACCGAATACGTATTATTTGTTGTTATTAGGTATGATCGCTTCTTGCATTTATTCAGAAAAATAGTGAAAATAAAGTAAAAGTGTGTGGTATCAAATTATTCATAAGAAAATGATCTTTCACAAAAAGCCAACGAGCTTTCCATTTGAAAAAATCAAGTTAACTGGAAAAATTCATATTTGCGATTTTTAAATAATTTTTAAAACAACTGTGAAGTCATAAGCCTCAAGTCGTATTTTCCCCATGTTAATTGATCAAGAATGAAGCAATTTACATTCTATATCGAAAAATAAAAATTGGAAAAAAATGACTTTATTTTTTTGTCTTATTTATTGTCTTAAGATATCAATCAAAATTGCTACAACAATGCAATATCAAATAATAATAGTTCTTTTTCAACATTACCGCCACCTGGCAACAGCAGTCCACTGTAATAATTTCCAAGTGACACCCGTCAGGTGTCGCTTAAATATAATTGCGGCAATTATTCCTAACCTGTCAGTTTCACTTGTCACACCACATAGAGTACACATTTATATAATTTTAAACAATGCTAATGTGGTTGTATTAAGTTCGTTTTATTCCTTGATCTACGATTTTCTTTTGTATCATTATGTTAGATGAATATGTTTAACATAATTGAAACTAACCTCAACAAAGTTGTAACATCATTGAAACCAACCTCAACAAAGTTGTAAGTAGCATAATGTTTCGCACTTAAATATGTATTACTGTTGGTTTTTTCATCTATTGTACTTTCTCTGATGATAGAAATAAATATTTCCGAAAGCTTGGATAAACCTCAAAGAGTTTACTTTTTCATTGCTGCTTACCCCAATATATATATATATATATATATATATATATATATATATAATGGAAGGAATTTAATGGACATAGCCCTCAGAGAAAAGTGCTGACCGTAGACACGTGTTTCGGGCTCTCGGCCCTCATCAGTACGGTGGAGAAGTGCAATATATATATATATATATATATAGACATCTCAGGTTGGACGTCGTCGAACAAAAATGCATTTTTATCAAAAATCGTTGCTCCGATCAATTTTCCACACGAGTACTTTTATTCAGGAAATTGTCCAGGTAACCTTGTTTTGTTAAAATATATTGACAAATCCCAGTCATTTCAAAGTTTTGGGGTGTGGACCATCGGGGGTAGTCCGTTCCTGACTTTGTAGCAAAACAACTGACTCCTGCATGAAAGCTCATCGAAGGAATTCATTTGTTTAACGAACTTGGTAACGAAGGCTTTTAGGAACAAAAGTTATATGAAGTACTGGTGATATTTTGACCCCATCTATACACTCCCGAGAGGAAAAGAGGAAGTCCAGGGACACCCTGTATATATATATACGCGCCGCACCGCTGCGACCTCTGTAATGAAACTGCAACATTTGCATTACTGAATATCACGTTCGCAGTTGGCCCTACTGCTGATTTCGTGTAGGATGTCAACAAATCGGGTATTTTCTATTTTGTCTGGTATAACCGGTATTGGTCATTGTGATATATGGTCATGAAAAATAATCACAGTGGCGAGAATTTTTTCAGATTTGTGTGTTGTCATTATATCTATTCGGTGAAATATTTTTCCAGGCCAGTTTAAAATGCAATATGTGGGAAATATGGATGAGTATCTTGGAAACCATTTGAGATACAATAAAAATGGTAGAAATGGAGAAAAAGTTGTCTGTTTAGGTAAATAGGAACAATCTGGCTCTACAGTTTCAGAAATCTTCTACAATTAGTGGCTTTAGAGAGTGAAAACAGTGAATTGTATATATCTAGTCCATGAATCAGTCGATTCTGAATGTTGGTGAATTTATTATGTACAATAATGACCTATCTTCGTTGAAGATTCATTGTTTTCGAATATCGATATAATGCTATTAGATTGTTCTTATAGGCGCTTATATGGGCCATTTTGTTTTCATTGAAACCGTCTTTATGCTCATTGCCTTCCAAGATACCCTATATTTCCATGTACTGCATTTTGAATTGGACGCCCCTGTATATTTGCATAGATCAATGATGAAATCCCAACAGTGGAATGACGCGGTTGATTAGTAGGATACTCGCAATCGCACCATAATATCTGTACCATGCAATATCAGTTCATCTTAACTCTGTCTATCCGCTGAAGTCCCGCTATGTAATAAAGCGAGTGGTAGTCTGGAGGCCTACTGATGGCCGTTGCGACAGGGGCTAGCCGGGCCGACGACGTATCATGATTATGGCCCGCTTATGTTGTCTGTCGGCTGTTTTTAAAGTGCCTCTAGAGGCCCACGCGTAACATGTTTGCTGGGATATATATATATATATATATATATATATATATATATATATATATATATATATATATATATATATATATATATATATATATATATATATATATATATATTACATATTGTTTCACCAGCCCCACAGCACTATTCTATTGTAATAACACAGGTATTTTGACTTTTAGGTATTTTGACTTTTAGATTAGATAGTAATAATACACTAAACTGCAATATCAACTATTTCAATAATTATTATTTTTAGTATGCACATACAGGTCCTACTAAGACCTAGGTGCTTATATGTATATAAAACTATGATATATTTTACTACTTATTTGTATTACCAATGTATCTTTATTTTGTAAATCACTCAATAAATCACTCAATATATATTGATTTATTGAGTGATTTACAAAATAAAGATACATTGGTAATACAAATAAGTAGTAAATATATATGTATATATATATAGAATACGCATTTTTCAATCAATCTCAAAAAAAAAAATTGTTTAATATTATATATCGAAAACTGTATCTTGACACACATTTTCATAACTTCAGTTTTATTTCCAAGGCACAGTATGGTTTTTTTTTCTTTGTCAAAAACGGCAAATGTTTATTAGGCAATTTTTGTTTTCAAGTTTGACTACGCACCGCTGGATTTGTAGTCATTATAAATGGAAACCATTAAAATTTCATAAAGAAATATTGGTTAACAACGAAGTTACAACAACTTCAATTTTGGAAACAAAGTATTTGATTATAATTTTTATTTAGATTATAGACATATTTAAAATCTGGCAACACCGTCGATACAAAGTAGAACACCAGTGAACTTGTACAGTGAAAATACGAAGTCAATAGCTTATTCCGTTCTACAGTTATAAGAATGGTAATGTGAGCAATTTGTGGTGGAAGCGATTTTGTAATAAAAATCTGACTATATATAGGGCACTGGATTTGTAAATTATATTCCCTTAAAATCATTTATTTAAGTGTAGGTTATAAGTGTATTCATATACGCTTTTCTCATATCATATTGCTTTGCGCTGAGAGTTCTAACAGCAGGGAATGAAACAAATATTTATAAAATAATAAATATATTATGTAAAAAAAATTAATACTATTTTTTATAATATCTGGTTCGAGGTTTTAATTTATCTTTCTGTTTGTTGCTTTCTGCATCTTCCTTGGGCTTATGATTCTCGTGGATAATTGAATAAAGTGACTGGGCATCGGTGGAATTTCCCAGGATCTCCTTGAGCTCTTCCTGAAAAAAAGTTTATATTGGATAAGAAAGTAATATTGTACCAAAACAGATGTTAGGAAACCAAGATATTTTTGAATTATTTCTCTACAAATTCGCCGAAAATTGACCATTTACAGAAGTGTTATTTGTTCTCAAATGGGTTCCAATAAGGAAAAATGTTGGGTTCAGTTGCAGGATACCTGAATTATTGCAATCAAAACAAATGGATACAAATGGCTAGGATAGTCCAATAGAACAGTATAGAAGATATCACATAGAAATCAGTGATAATACCGAAAGAAAGAGAATAGTTGAGTAACACAAAAATAATGTTATGAATAAGAAAATTAGATTGTTGAGAATCGTTTTTATCGGGTTTTTGATTCTCAACTCGTAAGCACTGTAAAAGTGTAATTTTTTCCCCGACCAATGAAGATATTCCGACGCTCAGGAAACAATTGTCAATAATTTATACTGTAGGACTTCAGTACTATATAATTTTGAACACATGTTTGCAGCCTTGCAGATTTTGAACAAGGAAGAGTAGTCATTAATATATTTTTCTAGTTGGAAGTTACGTTTTACATTTTCAAACAGAAACTCCTCTCGAGGCATTTTGTTTAGTTATATAGAGACAGGCCTTGCCAACATGAATTTTTCTAGTTCAACAAAGTAAAAATTAGAGTTTCAAAATAAGTTAATTTCAATTAATTTACATAATAATTGAAAGACAAGAATTTACCAAATGATTTTTCTTCCATATGTTATCTTATTTGGTTAATTCAGAGACCTAAAAGCCACAGAATATTTCAATGAACAGAGCTTAATAAAAGTCATTATCTTCGAATAATAAGCTCAAATCTTTGTTTTATTTCTGCTTGAATAAGACTGACAGGAAAAACTTAAATGAAAAAGTTATGAGTCTATTAGAAAACAAATTAAGAAGTCACTGAAAGTGTTACAAAGGGGACATCAAAGTTACTCCAGTAAGTGGAAGTATTTTAGTGATTTTCCGGCAAAATCTTCTTTCTGCATTTTGCCAAGCCCATGCAAGTTATATATTTTTTGGGTTGAATTTAATTTGACATCTGCTCGGCCAACATTAGTTTCACGTTGACAATAAGAAAACCAGACTAAGGTCATTGCCAAAAATATGAATTTTCTCGGGTATATGCGCAAAAAAAATCTGTGACCTACCGGGACCCGGATAAGTACGCGGGGCAAGAGGCAGCAGTTAAAGACGGTAGTCGAAAGAATCTGCATATGTAATGGGAAGGCACAACATTTAGTACACAAAAAATTTATTGACTTCATCACCAACTTGATTTCAGGCGGTGGTGGTGCTAGCATGTGTTAGTATGGGCAGGTGTAGTGTGATCCCATTCCAGTTCCAGTTCAGTACGTTTTCTGATGTCGTCTGTCTGGGTATAATGTACCTAGGTTGGCAATAAGTAGTTATTGTCTATTTTCAATATGTCTTGGTGTAATAAAAAGTGTTAACAGCACAACAAGAGATGAAAAATTTTGACTTTTCGTGACGGGAGCTGGACGTATCCGCAAGCACAGCGCACCAAAACCGCTGCTGTACCGAAAAGGTTAATAAAAAAAAAGCCATAAGTACACTATTTAGTTACATATTTCTAGAAAACAGTCATTTTGAATTTGAAAAACAATGATATTTTTAGGAACTTTCTTTTATTCTGAAAACCGTAGAACAAGGTAGTCTAGAAGGCTCCACTGTACGTTTTTACCATCGAATAACCCAAAATGGAAAACTTAGTAGTATGAATATGGAAAGGATATTCATTCCCAATTTTTTTGAAAATAGGACAAATTAGTAAATTGTTCCCAATTAGTTAGCGCTTTTTGGTATTCTGGATTCTCTATTCAAATAAATAATAGTTTAAAAAAACGAAAACACACGCTTTTATAGAAAACCAAACAAAAAAATACATTTTAATAAATTTGAATTAAGAATAGTGTAAATTTTTTTAATAAATATAAATTAATAATAATGTAAATAAGAAAAATATTTATTTTATTTAAAAGAAAGCGTGGGGTGCTTAATCTGAATCTTAAGCACCCCACGCTTTTTTTTAAATACAATAAATATTTTTCTTATTTACATTATTATTAATTTATATTTATTAAATTTTTTAACATTATTCTCAATTCAAATTTATGAAAATTTATTTTATATTTTTTTGGTTTGGTTTTCTATAAAAGCGTGTTTTTTCGTTTTTTAAACTATTATTTATTAATTTTTTAGTTTGGTTTTTTATAAAAAGCGTGTTTTTTAGTTTTTTAAAATTATTATTTTTTATTTTTAGTTTTTAGTTTATTTATAAAAAGCGTGTTTTTTTAATTTTTTTAAGCTATTATTTGTTCTACTATTAATTCCGTGATTACTATTAGTAACTGTAATTATTATCCAAATCATTAATTTGTACAGGTGTATTAATAGTCAAATCTCGATTTTAGAAGTTTATTCACAGATTTTAACATTGTCAATATATACAGTGAGCCGCCATCTTAAATTTTTCCATTTTGTTTTTGTTTCACACAAAAATTTCTTAATGCATTGTCACCGGCATTATGTACACCTGCCAAATTTCAAATCATTCGGACGTCTGGAAGTGGGTGAAAATCAAGTCCAAAGGAGTCGATTACAAACAAACATACAAGTGAAGCTAATATAAAGCGTGTAAAAATGGAAAGAAGCAGGAGCAACAAATTTAATATACCTGGAAATTACCAATAAACAAAGAGCAAAATCAGAAAAGTTCCGCATACCTCTGTTTTATTCACAACGTTCTCCATGCTCTCGCCCTTCTTCAAAAACACATCGATGTTTTTGGAAGTTATCCCAGGTATTTTCTGCACAAAATCATAAACATTAGAATTATATCTCGACTGAATCATATCCAAGTCTTGTTCTCCTGTAGCTGCAGCATATTCTACATTCGGTTCCTCTTTACCAGCCTAAAATCATAAAAGTTGGATATACACCGATTTTTTTACATTGAAAAAAACAACCTTTAGCTCCTCAAACAATTGGGCCGTGGCATATGGACTAGGACTCCAGATCAGCTTCAATTTTGGAAAATGTAGAGTCAACAACAGCAATTTTTGTTGAATATCAAAGCTGGGTGTGCCCGTGGACAACATGTAACGATTCTGAAATTAAAAACATCATTAGGCTACCAATAAATCAAGCGCCTTCTTCAAGTACTTCGGAAAAAAATGCATTATTTCCTAGAGGTTAAATAATAACAGGGTGTCACTGAAAATAGTGTTTGCTTGACGTGCCGATAGTGTTCGATATTTAGAGTAAAAAATGATTGAGCAAGTTATTACATGAATATTAAGCACATATCTACAACTGAACCTTTGGCGGCCGATAAATGTATCATTGAGTGTGTGGTTGCCAGTTATCACTTTTTGATATAAATTTTGTTCTAAATGGCGTGTTCTACATACCCTTCCAAGGAACGCATTACTTTCGGGAACACCCTGTATAGTGTTCCACCGGGATCACTTCAAACTTATTTTAAGTTCAAATTTGGGGGAAAAATGTCTTACTTGCCATCCAAATGTTTTGTTTTTATCAAACTCAATAAGCAGCATAGGTTTGGAATAATATCTGGACATATTTGTGCACTGCTGGTATAATCTTCCTGTATTCAAAGATCCTATCAAATCTGATAGGCTTTTCCTTTCTACACATATGTCTGGTGTCAGAATATAGTCACCAACCTAAAAAAAGGGGGGTTGATTTGACTATATTATTTTTACTATATTACCATTACTTGTATTGTTACTTTTTGATGTTGGTTCTGTCTACACTGTTAGCTTATATTTTTGGGAAAAAATCTCAAAATCTTGAGACAAAATTTTGAGAAAAAATCTTAAAATTTTGAAAAAAAAAGTCAAAAAATTTTGAGAATGAAAAAGTTAAAATTTTGAGAAAAAAAGTCAAAATTTTGAGAAAAAATCTCAACATTTTGAGAATAAAAGTCAAAATTTTGAAAAAAATCTTAAAATTTTGAGAAAAAAAGTCAAAATTTTGAGAAAAAATCTCAAAAGTTGAGAAAAAAAGGCAGAATTTTGAAAATAAAAAAGTAAATTTTGAGAAAAAAAGTCAAAATTTTGAGAAAAAATCTCAAAAGTTCGAGAAAAAAAGGCAGAATTTTGAAAATAAAAAAGTCAGAATTTTGAGAAAAAAAGTCAAAATTTTGAGAAAAAAGTCAAAATTTTGAGAAAAAAAGTCAAAATTTTGAGATTTCATAAAAAAATACTGGTAGGATGGCGCCAATATGTCGTCTTACCTAAGCTTTGTCAATAGGGTATATTTATTATTATTATTATAAAAAATGCTCCGAGTCTCTTTGTAATTTGTATTTGTTTAGACCCGTCTCTCAAGTTTTGTGTGCTGTCAATTTATAATTGGTACGAAATCATAAAAAGGCTTAGAGGGAGAAGCTCCAATGAAAACTTTCCTTTATTTCTTGTTGTTTGAGGCAGGTTCATTCTGCTCAATTATACATAAAAATCAGCAAAAATTATTTTTTTGTGAGCTATCTTACTCTCTCAATAAATTAGTGTTAAGAAAAATAATTCAGACTACGAAACAAGTTCGGATTTAATTGGAATATTCCAAAAGTATTTCAAATGTATCTGCATGTTTTTCTGCCGAAGATTTAATTTGTAAACCCTTCACTGGTAATTGGTACACTTTTTCAGTATTGTCCAATGTCCAATGAATCAAATTACCGTTATTGTTATAGGTTCTATTTCAATGCCTCTTTTGTGTATCAGTGCAGGTAAGTCGCTTCTGAACTCTCTCATATCGACTATAATCATTTGTTTTTTGGGAACTTGATCTTTTCCACCATCCCTAGTATTTTTCTTTGGGCTTTGCAGGTCCCTCTGTAGCGCTAGGCATTGCTCGGATTTTCCATCTTGGTCTTCTGGTACGACCATTTTCTAGAAAAATATCAATTGATTACAAAACGAAAATTCCGATGAAATAATCTGGACCTACCGACTTTGTTTCAATCATGTGTTCAAATGCTTCTTTTTCTCTCCTTAGTGTTGTTAAGTAACTTTGTTCTTCGACAGTATCCGCGTGTAGTAAAAAGTAAACCTGCATAGGAATTGTCCTATCTCTATGTGCCTCATACATCTAAAAAAAAAAAAAGAAAAAAAAAAAAATAATTGGAAATTTAATATTCCTTAATTCTTCACAGCTGTCATGCTACAATGGTACAAGATCACAAAATTTGGTTTCAAATTTTGCAAGGTATCCTGCAAGTTGATAAAATTTCCAGCTCCTTTGAAGGTTTGAATGATAATTTTCGGTTCACTGATAGATTCACATATTTGTGTCAAATCCATATTTTCCATCTGGAATAATAATAAATGTGCATTCTCACTTTTAAAACTGTTCATCAGGAACAATATGTATACATGAGAGACTCAATAACTAATGAGAAAAACCACAGAATACCACAAGGGTCAATCCTTTTCTCAGATATATTATTTCCTTATTGACATAAAACTACTCTTAAAGATGATATCAGGATAACAAAATCATAAATTGATACTAAATGTTGTGAAATCTTCGATATATATATAGATATATATATATATATATATATATACAGTGTCACACATAAAGTTCGCAACATATGGAAGTTTTTTTTAAAATAGATATAATGAAAATTTGACTTCGTAGTTAGTTTGTGCTTGAAAAATGAGTAAAAATCAGCCTCTTTCCTTTTGTGATGTGCTACTCTAAACCTGTCAAATTTGAATTTTTTTTCGAAAATCCTCAAAAAATCATGTTTTTTTCGGAAATGTCGAAAAATGCCAAAAAAAAAGTTGCTTAGTTTCCAATTTTATAACTTTGCTCCAAATTTGGACTCTCTACTGTCACTTCGACTATTTTCCAATTTTTTTAATTTTTCGAATCTTTCGCTCTACCGATTCGAACGAAACATGATTCAAATTTCATAATTTTGATGAATACGAGACTTTAATGTCATATCTTGCCCAGAAAATACCCACATTGGCCTGTAACCAGAAAAAAAAATGCACCTCCAGAAATTCGTCTTTGTTGTTGCAAAGTTCATCTAGTTTTTTCATTTCACTGTGAAACTGATTCGGATTTTCAATGTATGGACGTTAATATGTCAGTAATCGAATAAACGAATTTCTCTTCATTCTTATTACACTCGTATTTATTTTTTTAACAGATTTGTATCCCGTTAGCTGCAGATGAGTTCGAAATATTTTGAAGTAGTTTACACCCAACAGTGTGACTGTTCGAGCAAATAATAATTTTTGCAACGTTTTTTGAATTAATTTCATAAATCTCATATTGTTTATTTTTACCATTAGATGTGTAAAAAACATCAAACCAAAATAACTATAACCAAATTCACAACAAAACATCGTAACATTCATTGATTTATCTCAATAATCTTATGAAGAACCCAAATTCATCATTCAGTATGCCATCCTTCCCGTTCTATAGTCCTTTCATTCACAGACTTTGTGTCATTTTTAATGAATAGGGGATTTATGTTAGCACAACACTCCCGAAAGGTATTCTCTAAATGTTCTTTGTTTGCTTATAACCTCATAGAAAAAAGTCCATTGGAGATAGGTCCGGTGATCTTGGTGGCCAATAATCTTTCCAATCTCGTCCTATCACTTTTCCCCTGTTTTTTCACTAATACTCCTAATATAAAATTTTCCGTTTTCAACAACGCTCAAACAAACATTGAGTTGTTCTTCTTCATTTACCTTATTGGATTATGTGGTTTCTTGAAACGATTGTCCACAGAGCCAGTTTCTTTGAATGTTTTCAATATCCTCCCGAGGGTACTAAAGTGAATATTTCTTCCTGGATGCCGGTGATTGAAAATACAAGCACATTCTCACCACATAAAAGAACGATTTCCACTTTGTCTTGTGTGGATAACATTGTACATGAAGCTTATTTGTGAATTATAAATGCACAAAAATATGTACACAAAACAACTCGATTTATTAAACGCAATAATTTGACATTAACCAAAACTAAAAATTTGTTCCAAAAGCCTACTAAGGGAAAATTTTATTTTGATTCGATCAATTGTACTATTTTCTTCCCGAGATGTTGCATTAGTCTTGAATTATTTAAAATAACGAAATTTTATATCATGTTTAGTACAAATCTCTAGAACGAAAGTCTTTTGAATAGTTATGGAACTGTAGGTCAATGTAATTTTTATAGAAAAGTATAATATTTCGGGTTTGTTTGTAACTGACTTATTGGTCAGAAAAATAATCAAACTGGATAAAAATCTATTAAAAAAAGAAATATGAGTGTAATAAGAATGAAGAGATCCTTTATTCGATTATTGATATATTAACGTCCATACATTGAAAATCCGAATCAGTTTCACAATGAAATGAAAAAACTAGATGAACTTTGCAACAACAAAGACGAATTTCTGGAGGTGCATTTTTTTTTCTGGTAACAGGCCAATGTGGGTATTTTCTGAGGAAGATATGACATTGAAGGCTCGTATTCATCAAAATTATGAAATTTGAATCATGTTTTGTTCGAATCGGTAGAGCGAAAGATTCGAAAAATTAAAAAAAATGGAAAAAAGTCGAAGTGACAGTAGAGTCCAAATTTGGAGCAAAGGTATAAAATTGGAAACTGAGCAACTTTTTTCTTTGGCATTTTTAAAAATTTCCAAAAAAAACTGATTTTTTGACGATTTTCTAAAAAAAATATCAAATTTGACAGGTTTAGAGTAGCACATGACAAAAGGAAAGAGGATGTTTTTCACTCATTTTTCAAGCACAAACTAACTGCGAAGGCAAATTTTAATTATATATATATATATATATATATATATATATATATTTTCCTCTTTGTTATATGTGTTTTGGAATTAGTAAATGTTATTATTAACAACATTAACAACTGAATATAAAATTTATAAAGCTTTACCTGGGTAAAAGGCTCGAAAGTATACTGAGATTCATCATGACTAGACCGATTTGTTGAACTATCACAAATCGTTTGACTCATCGTTAACAAATAACTACTTTGGAAATCTTCCATTTCCTCTTCCTCCTCTTTCACTTCATTATCTTCTTTCGATTCATTTTCGGAGCTAGACGATTTTGTATCAGTTTTCAGCTTTTTAGTTTTGGAAGCTTTAACTTCCATTTTTTGTTCCGGAATCTCAACCACTTCTGGAATTTTTTCGTTTACCCTGAAAGTTTTACTTATTTTCTTGATAGGTAATTTATTCCTAAGAGCTTTCATGAATAAATAAAAGTGAGGACCGTTGGTGAGTACCTAAAAAAGTAAGAAATATGAAGAAAACAGACTGCTTGCAAAAAAATCCTATTAAAAATTAGCCAAACACCAACTAGAACTGAATCAGATTTTTGAATTAAAATGGATAACAATGTCAGCATCTCTCCACACTCAGAATGCACCATCCAAACTCTGGTTATTCCCTTTTGTGTACAAGGAATTTCAAATAAAAATATATCCCATCTTGTATGAAAAAATCAGCCATTCTCTGCATTTAATGTAGATCAGCCTGCTCATTCTCCTGACCTAAAGGTCTAGCCTTTGTCTGAAGATATATAGTCAGTCAACCATATGTGTTTATCATTGGGTGAAGAAAGGGTCCATTAGTTGATTGCAATAGTCCGTTGGTGCCCAAAAAATTAGATATCCGATGTCAGAGTGATATGGAACAAATTTAGCCAAGGTCGGCTCATCCATATAGGCGAACTAGGCAACCGCCTGAGGCGACAGAATTTATGTCATCAGTTGATAATATTCGAGGACAAGGTTATGATAATGGCAGTAATATGAGAGGGAAGGACATTGGTGTTTGAAAAAGGATTTTAGACATTAATCCATGCTGCTCGCATACTTTACAGCTTTTGGTCAATGATGAAGCTTCAAGTAACTACCTTTTTTTATGTGGTCCAACGAACTTATGTATTCTTCTCAGCATCGATATCGATGGGAGGTTCTACTCTGACATGTACCGTCTTTGACTGTGAAACCTTTGAGTGATACACAATGGTCCAATCGCATTGATGCAATAATTTATCTGCGATATCAGTTGTCAAGTATTTGTGATGCTTTGGAAGAAATCTCTCTTACATGCTCCAGTGGCATTAAATCGAAGGCAGAAGCTCTTGGGCTACTTAAAAACATCTTAGAGTTCAAGTTTGTTGCCGCTCTTGTTAGGTGACACAATGTTTTATTCCAGGTAAATTTAACTATTAAAATACTGCAAGAAAAGGATTTATCTATTGAAAAAGAGAAGTGATTTGGTCAATGCTCGTGAATTAGCAAAAGAAGCTGGAATAGAAATGGTTTTTAAGAAAGAAAAAATCCACATTTGAAGAGGAGAAGTCATGAGATGAGTTTGTAGCTGACCCCTTGGATAGTTTCAAACTTCATTTGAACTTCCCTCTTTTGGACACAGCTATTAATACTGTCAAGGAGATATTTTCTCAGTCAAATGAAGTCTGGTATATTTGCATTTTAGTACAACATACATGACCTCTGAAACAGAAACTCAGAGATCAAACTGTTATGCCAAAACTTGGAAAAGTCCTCAACACTTAAAAATAAAGAGGAAAATCAGGATCAATGTGATATTGACACTTTAGGGCTGTGTTCTGAGCTCAGTAGCATTTGTCGTCACCTGGATGATAATCTGGAAAATTGATTTCCCAATGTATGTGTTGCTCTTAGAATTCTACTCACTTTGTCATTGTCTGTAGCTAGTGCAGAAAGGAATTTTTCTAAATTAAAACTCATAAAAACTTACCTGCTTAGCAAAATATGTCAGGAAAGACTTACAGGTCTTTCTATAATTTCTATCGAAAGCAAATTAGCAAGACATATTGACCCGAAAGACCTAGTGAAAGAATTTGCAAAAGAAAGCAAGATAAGCACCATTAGGGTTTTAAGCCTTATTGCTGAATTTCTGGTAAAACTATTTTTACTACCAACCACCTGTTGATATATTGTTTTTTATGGTTTTGCATTAAAAACACCTGTGTATCTATGTTTTTTTTATTGAAACTCCATTCCAAATGTCACGGCAATAAAGAAAGTATCTAACCTGTAAAAACCTATTTGGCTTTTTTACTAATTCTCAATACTATGACGAGAGATTGGAACCTACGTTTTATGTCATGTAAACAAACTAAACAGCGGTAATCAAGGGGTGAAAATAATTATGAGGGACAAAAGGAGCGCCAATATATTTCTCGCCTAAGGTGGCCAAATACCTAGAGCCGGCCTTGAATTTAGCACGAATTACATTTTGCAAGTTTCCTAACAGTCTTTTTCTAACTACTAAAAAGAAAAGGAAGTATAGTTTTGAACACTTCCCCTGAAAGTTTAATAGAGGGCTTTCGTGATTGCATCCACTGTTTTCATAGCAGAGAGATTCACTGACTACATATCTTTAGACAATGGTCTAACCTAAACGTACCTACTAAAGAATCATTCTTACTTCTTTCAACTGATGACAGCTCCTATAGTCAGTGCACAGAATCAATATGGTGTTTTCTTTAGCTTTAGTCTTCTTCAACTGCTGTGGTATTTCCACCTTGAGAATTTCCAATAGAGGTTCCCACTTTGGGCAGAAATCAGGGTGAAACTCTTCAAAGAAAGCATTAAATACTACTACTAACCTATGGGTATACAATTACCTTTCTCACTGTTGAATATGAAGGAGTTCATCTGGGAAAAAAGCAAATCAGCAGTTTCCAATAGAACCCAAGTAGCCGTTTGTGCATATTCCATAGTACGATATTTGGAAACCACAGAATAAAATGTCACAGGATCAGAATGAAACATTGTTCTAGAATAAAGTGCCTGGAGATATTTCTACTTGAAATAATATAAATACTTACATAATGAGATGTCTTAAAGTTTTCAGATCTGCTACCAATTGAAGACTTTTTCTACTCAACTGATGCCAAATAACGTCAAGTTGGGCTTGCAATATTTTATGAAACTTCTTCGTCAAACAATTTTCTACTGTTATTTCCTAAAACAATAACTCGCTTTTGTGAATTCTACAAATAATTTAACATCCTTTCAAACAAAATGTTCTCGTAAAGATTCCTTTCATTTTACCTGTAATTCCACACCAGTATTTATTCTCTTCAGTTCTTTTACAGTCAAATTCATCAGATCTAAGATATATGTTTGCATTTTCTTCATTTTTTCAGAAATTGGAATATGTAGTTCTACAACATTTGGCTGAAAAACATTTGAATTGAAAGTTATTGAAATAAAATGATTTTTTGAAAATGTACCTGATATTTCTTGAAACTTTGTATAACAGCTGAATGGAATCTCGGCCAAATATATAACTCTTTAACAAACAAGGCTCTCATCACTTTTTCTACATGACCATACCCAACAGTGAAACTTTGGACATTATTAGAGAAACCTTTGACAAATCCAGTCTGAAAATATAACTCAACTCAAATGCCTATCTATGAAAGAAATATATAACAAACCCTGTTCCTTTGTCGATATAATCTTAGCACGAAGGCTTCCTGACAACTTTCGAATATGGAATGAGCTCTTAAAACAACAAATCCAGTAATTTTCTCAATAGGCAATCTGTTTTTCAACAAATCAACAACCAATATCCTTGTTGTGACAAAATTGATGCCCCCCGATAAATAAATATCTTCCCTGGAATATATGCAAGAATAGGAAATATAGAAAGATGAAAACGTATACATACCTTTCCTTTACATTTGTAGAGAATGTAGTACTATGAACATTCCGATCTTTCAGCTTATCTTTGAAATACTTTTCTTCATTTTCGGTTGCATTTAAAACTAAGACCAAGTTTCCTGGGTCACAGTATACTTTCAGGGTATTGTATATCACCAGATCCAAGTTGATACCTCTGGAAATGATGTAGAAATATATTTATAAATGAAAAATATTAATTCTACCCACTTGGAAGCAACCACCAAACCATCATTGTGAATTATATCTAGAAATATTTGTGTCTCGAACTCTAACATATACTCTAAATCGGTTTTCTCCAAGAGATTATCAATGACATTATTTTCTATGCTCATTTTCTTTCAATAATGTTCATAAAAATATAAAAATTAACCATCAAAATAAACAATCGATGTTAGGTTAAGTAATGACGAGTTCACACGATTGCTTTTTGCATCTGAACTTCCAGCGTACTATTTTTGATTGGGCACTGAATAAAAGAGTTCTCAATCAGCAGCCAATCAATAAACAGTACGCCATAAATAAGGCGTAAGCTGTAAAGTGTACCCAGCATATCAAGAAACCACTAACCACAGAACTTAAAGGGCTGTGGTGCCACACCATTGGCACATTTATTGGCCAACGTGAAGAGGAGCCTTAATAACAGCTTTCTTTTTGGCCGTGTGAGTAGCACCGGAGCTACTCAGGAGCACGAAACACTGGCACCGACCCGTTCTTTTTAGATTGAGCTTCAAGCTCCGGAGCAACACCAACAACCTTCCCCTGCCCCCTCTTGCACTCACCAGGAATTTGGTGCAACAAGCTCTTTTTGGTTATGTTTAATGTTTGTTGTTTTTTATTAGCGCAGTAAATACCTTACATTAATATTAAACTTTATCTAAGAGTAATCAAAACAATATGAATAGTGCAAATGAAAAAGTTGCAAATAAATGATTTTTGTGATATTTTGACTATTTATTTTTATTTTAATGTTTATTAAGATATTTTTTTTTCGAACTTATCTTATTGAATATTGGTGTTTTTTATTTATCATTTTGAGTTCAACACTTTTAGAAGGGTTTTTTTTTTAATTTTTTTTCCTTTTAAGGGTTGATTTTCTTCAAAATATTTGTCTGTTTGGCAAAGTTGAGCTTTACATTTAAACTTTATAGATCATTTTTAAGTGGAATTTTTTGATAATTTCACCTTTGTGTATTCTAGATTTTTGTTG
Source organism: Gonioctena quinquepunctata (assembly GCA_018342105.1). Classification (NCBI taxonomy): domain Eukaryota; kingdom Metazoa; phylum Arthropoda; class Insecta; order Coleoptera; family Chrysomelidae; genus Gonioctena; species Gonioctena quinquepunctata. Next base: position 332,004 of record JAFIRS010001290.1, on the reverse strand, counting down.
AGTGGATATTTATTGAATAAACATATTATGTTTCATGAATTTTATTGAACATTTACATTTGAAAACAGAGTATACTTCATGAATTAAATATTTTATTGAAGACTTGCTGTTGTCTGTTGATTTTTTCTCCAACTTCAGCTTGCATACCAATACCTTAGGATAATTGGCAAGGTACCACAGAGATAATAAAATTGTTTTCTCGGCAGAAACATTGGGTCGTCCAGCAGAGTACGCAGGATTATATTTTGATTTTGATTTGAAGAGACCTGAAATTTTTAGAGTAAAAATATATTCAATTTTTCAAACAAAAGGATGTATACCAATGATATTATAAGTTGTCTTTCATGATATGTGAAAATTGGATTTGAATTCATTGTTGTCATATTCCTTCACAGTTTCCTCAATATAATTTTCAATTCTGGTACGTTTTCTCCTAGGCCCACTTTCATCAGAATCAGCAAAAAAACTGTCCAAAGAGCTAGTAGAGTCTGAACTACTCAAATGGTTACCTGGTTTATCCATTAATGCCTTGAAAAGTTAATAGTGATTTAAATCCACTCATCTTTCATTGCTGTTAACTTACCATTATCAACATTTCATTTTCAGAATCTGACATATATCTAATATAATTGTTAGATTTTCGATTAAGCTTTCTAAAACCCTCCAAATCAATTCAAACTCTTAAACGAAAACAATAAATAAGAAACAGTATATGTCAATTACTAAATCTTATGCGCATGTGCAAAGTATTCATCCGAAAACACCACTAAAATCCGTTTTATTTGGGAGCAGCTCAGGTGCATCAAACACGGTACAGCTCCAGTGCACGAAGCCCCAAAAAGAAAGCGTCTAATAAATATATGCTTTCAACCCACAAATCACATTTAGCACACAGGACAAATTTTTAGATGTTGATTGAATTAGATAGTCGAGACCATGCCTTGGAAAACTGATAAAATAATATAAGTTCTTCGATAGTGGGCACCGATGGCTGGTCAGGTTGACGAGAGTCTTATCGATATCTGAAGCCAAGCATCGTCGGGCGTGGTTAGTACTTGAATGGGTGACCAACGGACAAGGAAGTTCCGCGTTGAAAGTCCTAACAACTGTAGCGTAGTAGCATATTCGCAGCTGCAGGCGTGTCTTATCAATGAGCACGAGGTAAGACGATAGAGATATGCCGTCCTTGGAAGGGACGTTAAGATGTCGGTCCCGAGTTCATGGATGATGAGCTCGTTAAAGAACCCTACCTCTGAAACAACAGAGGATTCGGCAAAATTTCCGGTTGGGAGGAGTGTGCTCACTGGCGTTGGTGTTTAGCTTTGATAGCAGAAATAGGCCGACGTTAAATAAGGCCTAAAGTTATTCGATAATGTTACTACGTGTAACGCTGCGACATATCCCATAACACGTAATAAAGTGTAAGAAAAACATGGCGGAAAATGAGGAATGCGCACAAAAATTGTTCTATGATGAAAACTGTGTGAAAACGAAGCATACGTCCACCAAAGGCGCTAGGAGTACGTTTCTGGATGACATAAAAAGATTGGCACTTTCAATTTCGAATTATGAAAAACAATAAACATTTTTGTCAATTCCTGAGTTTGAGCTAAGCCTTTCTAGGTTAGGCAAATATTAATATTTAATAAAAGGGGCACTTGCGTGTTCCCTATTACAGCTTAACACTTAGTTCATCAACAATGATTCCTCGCAGAAATATTACTTTTATTTGTTTTTAGCAACAAATAACATTCAACAGTTACTATCCATAAACAAAACATTTTCATTGGGCGGTTCGAGCTTTCAAATATAAATGTCGCTTCCTTCGATATAACGTAAACTTTGGAAAAAAGGAAGAAGAAAAAAAATACCTGGAAGCGGGAAGTGTTTTGTTTTGACTTGTAGAAAATTATAAATGATCTTGTTCTTTGTTCTCACTCGAAAGTTTTAAGTTGTTTTCGGTTCAAAATGAATGATGAACAATTACAGAAGTTCTGTAAAATTATAACAGATTTGAAGGATAAACTAAAGTGTACGATATGGTGAGAATTTTTGTCTCGATTATCGCATAGGTGATTTACTTTCCTTTCGTTTTTCAGTCTTGATGTCATTAAAGACACTGCCGAATTGGAGTGTGGCCACAAATTTTGTCTTGATTGTTACAAAGAATACAAGTCAAGTCTGAAACAAGCCACCTGTCCTCTTTGCAAAGCAATTGTCAGAAGGCGCTCCATAATATACAAAGACGAGTTCGCAGACAAACTTGGTTCATATGTTTCCAGAGTGTGTGCCATTTTCAAGAAAGCATACGATTGTGATGGTATGGTAAAGCTGATGTGGTTTAATGTCTGATAAATATTGATGAATGTTTCAGAACTTGACATTAACTATTTTATTCAAAAACTCAATTACATTCATATATTTCAAATAATGACATTAACAGGTTAATCGCTAAGTGACTTAGGCCGCCTCACCCGCTATATGGGATATATTATCTTTGGTATCTTTTTGTAGAGAATTTAAATATGCATTTACCAAGGATGTTCCTAATACTAGCTCAAACTCGAGCTTACGGTACCATTTTAATCCCTTTCTGAGAGGCATTGAATAAGCTTTCAATTGGTCTGATAGATCAATGAAGGATTTAGAGTTGTTATAATCACAAATCATAGTAGGCTTGTCAATTTCATCACCTCGCCTTCTTACTATTGTTGTTTCTGCTGTATGGTAAGTACTAAGGCACAGTACATCCTCTTGTCTTGCCATTTTAGAACAACAACTCCATTATGTTCTGTAGCAATTATGTCGCCTTTTTTGAGCTTTCTATTTGTTACGTCAGTAGGATTAGATTTTCGGCGAGTCTTTTTTTTATGTTCTGGTTCCCACGAAAAGGGATATCCTGTAATGTTCAGATAACATGGTGGGAACCAAGGGAAAGAAGGTAGGAGTTGGTGTTCTTCTTAAATTTCTGGAGGTTGTATGCCTCGGGGAACACCTCCCTAGGCAATGAGTTCCAAAGCCTCGCTGTTAGTTGGATGAAGCGAGTCTTTGGAAAGTGATGTTCTGCAGGTCTCCAAAGTGACCACGAAGGGTGTGATGACTAAACTTGCGGGTTAGTCTCGAAGAGACTGCCAAAGCAGGAACGATTGTTGATATTTCAGAAGAGCATAGCCCATGAAAATATCTATAAAATAGAGACAAATCGACAACTTTTCTCGTGTTCCAGACAAGTGAGCGAGTTTGTGCGAGGCATCACCGACGAGACGAATTGCCCTTTTGGACAGAATCCAATAGCCTCAGGATATGTTTAGGTGCCGCGCTCCAAATATGGGAACAGTATTCCAGGACAGGTCGGATCTGTGCCTTATAGATCATAAGCAGCTGAGGGGGGGTGAAATAGCTCTTGGCACGAAACAAAAAACCAAGTTTTTGGGATGCACTTTTGGCAATGGACCTCACGTGATTTTCCCAGGAAAGGTTATTGCTGATAGTAATACCAAGCATCGATATGGATGACTTCTGGAGTAGGGCTGATGAAACTGGTTGTTATTACGTGTGTCATAATTATGTAAATCACTTTTCCTCTTTAAGTTATTGTTATTTTGAGTCATGTTTAGAATAAGAAGAATAAAGTGATGGCAATGTCATTATTTCTATCTGAATAAATAATTTTTTACAAGTCTCTCGGGGCATCCTATAATTATTTTCTGGATAGTGAATGCTTTATCTAAATGAGCTGATGCTCCCCAAAATATAAGGTTATAAGTTTTGTGATTATGGTCCGATTCTATTCAAAATTGGTATGTGGGGGTTTTTAGAGTCGAATATTATGATTCTTTCGTGAAAATTGAAAAATTCAAGATGGCGGATCCAAAATGGTGGACGAGTTTTGTGATTATGGTCCGATTCTATTCAAAATTGGTATGTGGGGGTTTTTGCAGTGGAATATTATGATTCATTCGTGAAAATTGAAAAATTCAAGATGGCGGCTCACTGTATATATTGACAATGTTAAAATCTTTAAATGACTTCTAAAATCGAGATTTGACTATTAATACAGCTGTACACATTAATGATTTGGAAAATAATTACAGTTACTAATAGTAATCACGGAATTAATAGTAGATTAAAACAAATAATAGTTTAAAAAAATTAAAGAAACACGCTTTTATAAATAAACCAAACTAAAAAGTAGAAAATAAATAATAGTAAAAAAACTAAAAGACACGATTTTTATAAAATACCGAACTAAAAAATAAATAAATAATAGTTTAAAAAAACTAAAAAACTCGCTTTTATAGAAAACCAAACTAAAAAAATAGAAAATAAATTTTAATAAATATAAATTAATAATGTAAATAAGAAATTTTTTTATTTAATTTTAAAAAAAGCGTGGGGTGCGTAATCTGAATCTTAAAACGCACCCCACGCTTTTTTTTAAATAAAATATTTATTTTTCTTATTTGCATTATTATTAATTTATATTTATCACATTTTTTTACACTATTCTTAATTCAAATTTATTAAAATTTATTTTCTATTTTTTTAGTTTGGTTTTTTAATCTAATCGTGTTTTTTAGTTTTTTTAAACTATTATTTTACATATTGTTCTACAATTCTGTATCTACTGAAACAAAATGATTTAGCTCGTTTACAAAAACTCCAAAATAGGGCCATACGCATCATTTTAAATTGCAAAAGACTAACACCAATAAGAGATATGTTAAAGCAACTAGAATGGTTACCAATTAATTCCTTTCTCCTCTACGAAACATTTATCCTAATTTTAAATAAGAAATAAAATTTCCCCAACAGATTTACAAGAAAAAGTTATGTACAATGATCAAATCCACGGATACAATACAAGATTCAGAACTGACTTCCATATTCAACAAGTCACATTAACACATACCCAAAATTCTGTTTTTTTCAAGGGACTTGATAGCTATAATAATCTGCCAGAAGAGTCAAACGTTTAACATCTTTAACATCCTTCAAGACAAAGTTAAAATCATATTTTCTTAATCAATAAAAACCTAGTAGCCACTTCCTCATTTTGTTTGTTTCGATTTAATATTTAGTTAGGACAGGTATACGAATGTTTTAGTATGTTTAAAGTATTTTGTTTATTCATTAAATATTTTTTAGAATTTGTATGGGCGTATAGATGTATGGTGTGCAAACAGGTGTATATGTGTTGTATATTTTTATTTTTTAAATTTAGTCTATATTAACCTAAAAGCATGCTATATATCGTTCTCATTGTAATCATTGCAATGACTTGAAAATGTAAATTAGTAAATGGACTAAATAAAGGATTTATATATATATATATATAAATAAATATTGATACAAGTTTCAGAACTATTATTCAAAAACATTCATATATTTCAAATAACGACATTAATAACACAAAAAACAAAGCATTCAAGAAAAAATTATCATGTTTCTAATTCATTTTATGTTCTGAAGCTGAAAAGATGGCCCAAAGTTCAAATGCTGACATCACAAGAAGAAGCAAACTAAAATGCAAATCGCCTACAACTTCCAGGAGTAAAATTAAAAATCAAAGCACTGCAGTATCATTAAATGAAAATGCTTTTGATAAACTCATGAAGAAACCTGCGGGTGACATGGTAGTCAATAAAAAAGGAGTAAAAAAAATGTACTCCAATAGAAAGAAGGAAACTGACGAGGAGTATGAGGTTTTACAATTCAACGATAACGAGAATAAATCGGTGGTTCTCAAGTGGTTGAACGATACAAGGAACAAATTTGAAAGGCTGACGCAGACACAAACGAGTTTTGTAGATAATGACATGTGCATTACCGATCTAGTCTCTGTATCCCAGGTTAGAGGAAGGAAAAGTTTTCCCCAACAGAGAACAACTGGGAATTACAGACCACGCGCTAGATCCCTGGATATTGAAGTAAAAAAAGTTGATGCAAGAGAAAGATTTGCAGACGGTAGTTGCATTGATGTAAAAGAAAATTACACCATCGAAGATGCTGACAATGAAGAAGAAAATATTATGAGAAGAGCCGAAGAAAACATTTTACTGAACATTATCGAGGATCAGCTTCTGGATAGAATAGATAGTGAATTCAAGGATGTGACAAACAATGACCCTAAGCAGAAAATTCCTCCCGAAGAATCTCACACCCAACCAACGACTAGCGGTTGGGAGCGAATGGGAACAATCACCAAGACCATGGGTAAAAGAGAACGGGTACCCAAAAAGCTCAATATTACTGTGAATTCTTCTCAGATGACTAATGTGACCTCTGAAAAGAAAGAAAATATTGACAGTAGTACGAAAACCACTAAAAATGCAGTGCTTTATCACCCTTTCAAAAAGGCATCTGTAAGTCAAAATTCAGAGAAAGGTAAGTCAACAATGAAACATTTGAAAATTGTGTTGCAGCCTATCAAACTGAAAAAACACTCCATTCGTTGTGGAAATTTGGACAAAAGTGTTCCCCCTTTTTCCCGAAAGACTGCATTATCAAAGGTGAGTGTACACATTTAAAACTTTTTCATCTTAATATATTTTTTTATATATTACCGTTCACTTCATATATGTGATAGAGAAAAAGTATTTTTTTTTTAATAGGGTGATTGCGCCGGTTTTTGACCATTTAAGTGATATTCGAAATTCAAATGCCAATAAATTATAGTGTACTATTTTCTTTCGAAGTTAGTTTGTTACAAAACCAATCAATAGGTATTTTTTAATGGCGTGTGAAGAATAATTATATTTTTATCACCTGAAAATTTTATAGAATAAAAACAAGTAGAAAAGTAAATTTTCACCGGTTTTCGACCACTTGCTACTTCTACTCGACCATTAGTATTCCTATTTTCGACCATGCGGTTGAGAACAGATCCGTTTGTCGACCATGCATTTTATTGGAGGGTCAACAACAGGCCCCTCGGCCATCTTTGGGAAGAGATGAAGACAACTTTTCTAATCTGATTACCTACCTTTTAATTAAACGGGAACTTTATAAAAAACATAAATTTATTTCTAATAAAACCTTCGAGACATAAAAAACAATTTTCATATATGAGATGGATATATACAACAAATTGAAATATATCAGTAAAACAAGAAATAAAATATGTTTCATGTGTTCTTAGGAACGCATGAAACAAATATAATCTAGAAGCTTCTTCATAAGAAATTCCATAAAATTCTGTACACTTCATATGGAACCATTGGGGGCAGATATCGCACCCTATATTTTTTTCATCGTCATCTTCAACATCACTTAGTTCCTCTTGGCAAGCATCACATTTTATTTTATCGTTATTCTTTGCTGACATTACATGTTCAGGGTTGTTGTGTGTTTCTCTTCTTATTCTTTTCGTTTCTCTTCTTATTCTTTTTCGTCATTTTTGCTGACGATTTCCAATCAGTTTACAAAAGAAATGATATGAATTTTGAGCCTCTTTCAGAACATAATGACAAGTTAAATATAAGCCAATGCAACATTTCAGTACAGGATGTTTTGGAAAATTTGAACTCCTTAGACATTAGAAAGAGTTCTGGCCCAGATAATGTTCCTCCAATCATACTAAAAAAAATTAGGTTTACCTTAGCAGTTCCACTGCTTAGATTGTTCCAAAGATCTCTACAAACAGGTACATTCCCCTTGAGATGGAAATGTAGTTATATTATGCCAATTTTCAAAAGTGGTGATAAAACCAATATCCGAAATTACAGACCCATAAGTATTTTGAGCACAATCCCAAAACTTTTTGAACGCATCATTTGCAGTCAGATAAAATTTAGGTTAACACAAGTATTCATAGATGAGCAGCATGGGTTCATTAACCCTTTCACTGCGGGAAGCAAATAAAGTTGAAAATTAAAATGGTGCCCACAAATATATTTAAATGCTTTGTTTGGGGGTTTACTGCGGAAATCAATTATATTGAACTGCTAATTTAGACAACTGTATATACAAAGAGGTGTTTGGTAGGTTGCAGGAACCGAATGAAATACATGAACTAAAAGGGTTTCTGCACTGCGGGAATCAACTATATTTATGCAGTTTTGGCGGCGCTCTCCACTTTAGTTTCTGTTTACGTTTTGTGATTGTGTCTGTCATGTTTGTGAAGTATTGAGGTGATTTTTGTAGTTTAATTGTTGAAATGGCTTCTGGAAGCAAAAGGGGGCTAACATGATTACTTCTTATGATATGTATAAATAATATTTCTGTGTTTGAATTTTTCTTATAACAATTTAAGACGGGAAAAGTCTGAAGAATGTACAAATTTTGTTGTTTTTTTTTATATGCATACTAGATTTTTTTATTTGTTTTATAATTACTTTTCATATGTATAAATAATATAATATTTTTTTCTGTGTTAAGTAGTTTAAATTTTTCTTATAACAATTTAAGAAAGGAAATTTTGAAAAATTTTCAAATTTCGTTGTTATTGAAAGATTTTTTATTTATATGCAAAGAGGTTTTATTTATGTTTTGATAACTCTTCACAATATGTATGAATAATAAAATACGGTTTGTGTCAGTTGGAATTTAAATTATAACAATTTGAGGAGAGAACAATAACATCAACTGAATTGCCAATTCCAAAATACTCGCGCACGTACAGCGACTTTCAATCCACATTCTTTCCATTCGTGACATTTTATAACAATTGGCAACACTGTACGTGTTGTTCTGCAGTTAGCTGCGGGAAGCAAATATAATTGCGCACACGCAACTGCGGGAATCAAATATAGTTGACATCGCTTCCCGCAGCCGCAGTGACGGTACTCCTAATAGAAACGGCGGCCGCAGCGAAAGGGTTAAGGGTAGGTCTACCTCAACAAATCTGTTACCATTCGTACAGGACACACTGGAGGCCTTGGAGGATCGATGTCAAGTAGATGCTATATACACAGATTTCTCCAAGGCTTTTGACACTGTAAACCACTCTCTTTTATGCATGAAATTGGAAGCATAGGGTTTTATGGGAACATTTTACAATGGCTAGCATCTTACTTGAATGAGAGAACACAAAAGGTTAGATTAAAGGGTTATATATCAAGAGATATTACAGTGCATTCTGGTGTTCCACAGGGGAGTCATCTTGGTCCATTGCTGTTTAACATTTTCATAAACGATATAGAAATGAAATAAAACATAGTCAGTTCATGTTATTTGCAGATGACTTGAAACTCTTTAAACGAGTTTGCTCAATAACGGACTGTGAAATGCTTCAATCTGATTTGGATAATATTGGAAGATGATGCTCAAAAAACGACCTATACCCCAACTTATCAAAATGTAAATCAAAAGATATGCTTCAACTACCATATTAATAACAACGAATTGGAAGAAGTATACAATATTAGAGATTTGGGAGTTATAATGGATAGTAAACTAAACTTTGGTCTACATCAGGATCATATCATAAATACAGCGTTGAAAATGTTAGGTTTCATAAATCGACACACAAGAGACTTCAAAAATATAAACAATCTAACTTATTTGTTCAACACTTTGGTGAGGCCAACTCTCGAATATGCATCCAATGTGTGGTCACCATCATACAACAATCATATTCACAGAATTGAAATGGTTCAAAATAAATTTCAACTTCGTTTCTCGCATAAGTTGGGGGTGCCTAGAACTGTATTTTCTGCCAGCCATATGCGTGAAACGTTGAATATTCAAACAATGCATACAAGGCGCATGCATGCTGACCTCATACTAACCCACAAAATTGTTAACAACTTGGTCACCTGTCCTAACTTGCTTTTTAGATTTTCTCTTTATGTCTCAGTAAGGGCTACCAGAACAATTCAGACCTTTGCCACATCTCTGCATAGATGTAATTATGGAGAGTATTCTCCTATATCTCGTCTGATAACCACATTTAATTCATTCAATGTAGATGTCTTTGGAAGTTCATTGGTTCGCTTCAAAAGCACCCTCAAATCACATCAAATCTGATACCAGATGGTGTGCCATCCTTGTTTAGTTTAAGTTATAGTTTAAGTTTTTAGCAATTAATTAATTTGTTGAAATTATTATTATTATAGTTAATTATGAAATGGTTTACCCGTTTATAAATAAATAAATTTCTTTATTTTATTTGGCTTTTTCGTTTGGCTTCTTTTCATTTTCTTTCTTAGCATAATATGATCTCCATTCTTGTGATAAAATCGCATTGGGCAATTTTTCTTCAAGAGCGTTGAAAAGGGAAACATTCTCAATTAAATATTGAATAGAAAGATTTTTCTGTGAATTGAAAAATCCACGATAAAAATGAAGTTATTTTTTTTGAATGTCTAACAGAAAACAACTACTTCCCCGGCTAAAGCCACGCTGGACATTGAACTACATCTGATAGATATTCTGAAAAGACCCTAACTCAAAAGAAAAAATCTGAATATCTATCAGATGTAGTTCAATGTCCAGCGTGGCTTTAGCCGGGGAAGTAGTTGTTTTCTGTTAGACATTCACAAAAAATAACTTAATTTTTATCATGGATTTTTCAATTCACAGAAAAATCTTTCTATTCAATATTTAATTGATAATGTTTCCCTTTTCAACATGACTACCCCACAAGAGGTTATCTTGACGATGGAAGATCGTGACTGAAGTTTATCTTTCAGTCGCAGATGATTCCACATCTGATTTTATGAACATCCTGTTCATATTTTCAACAAATCAATCTTCAAGAGCGTATTTTGAATTTTTTTTTTTAAGGGAAACCACATTGCCTATATTTATAACCCATTGTTTAATTTTTTCTTCGACTTCTCGGCCTAATAACGCTTCAGGTCCAGTTTTTCGTTTATTTTCGTTTGATTTGCCCATGATTCTGTCTGTAATAGTAGTTTTAGGGTTGTTAAATTGTTTACTCGCTTTATTTATACTCATCCTTTCCTCTCTAATTTCTATAAGAGCTCTAAAACATCGTCGCTATATCGAAAAAACTTCCTTTTTTTTTCCCTTCAATGTGACTTTTTTTGGTTTATTTTCGTTAATCTGTTTTGATTTTGTTGATGGCATTTCAAAAACAAAAGGAATTGGCTTAAATCGAATATTATCTACCTACCTACATAATTCCAATGAAAAACCATTTATAATCAACTGGTCGAAAAAGAGGACACTTTTCGACCACCATTAATCACTGCAAAAAGAAGGCAGAAAAATAAATAGAAGGATTTAAAAAAATGTGGTCGAAAACTGGACTCTATTTAAGAAGTATAATTTACTAATAATGTGTTAGAAGAGTTCAACCGTATTTAGATTTAGTAAAATGAAAAGGGATAGACAATCTAAATGCCGTTTGTCCGGTTCTCGACCAAGTGGTCGAGAAAGGGAAAAGCACATATATCACATACCTAATATGCGACCACTTCATTTTATATAGAAAAATATTGTAAACATGGTTTAAACATAGTTTTTCGGGAGAAGGATAGATTAAACCTGACATACCACACAAAAAATTTAGTAATTGAAAGATAATTTATGACTTTTGTTTCTGATGTGACAGAGAGCAGACGTCTGATAGAGAGCTGCTTTCAAAGAGGGCACGTGGATGTCATGTCGGAAGTGGGAGTCAGTTTTATGTTTGTGAATGTCGCCATCTTTATGGGCCTAAATATTTATATATTTACGTAAAGCAAATTACATGTATCTCTTTCTCTACGCTGGTAACCAGGCCAGATGACAACGGATTTGTCGGAAAGAGAGAATACCTGATCTGGAAGATATTCCAAGTTTTTTGTCTATCATTGTATATGATTATAAATATTTATATATTTGATGAATACTATTTAATGTTTGTGAAGTTATACAATACCTGATCTGGAGAAAGTGACACCGTAAGGAGTCAGAAATCCAAAAAAACTACAAAAATAAGAAGAAGAAGATAATTTATCACTTACTTGCTATTTCTGAAGTCACAGTTCACTACAAATTTTAAACTATTTCGTATCCTTAGTAATCTGCTCACTGACTGCCTACGCACCCTTAAGCATTTAATAATGAAATTGTCACGTAAACGACTCGAAAATTCTGAGAAGTGGTGGCGAAAGGTGGTTGAAAACCGGGAAGATTTTAGATGACTGATATTGGCTTATAGTTTCTTATTTCCTTTAGATTTGTATCAAACTAGTCAAAAACCGGCATTAGTCGGACAACACTACCAATCAGGTAAAAATTTTTGGATAAATTTTGGAATAACCAAACACTGAATACAAAGTTTTTGAAATAGGCCAAATATCTGAAAAAGTTCATTTCAAATAATAAGTGTTGATATAGAATATTCATTCTCAGTGTAGTAGTCGAAAGTACCATCCACAAAATTTCTGGCTTAAGCAAAGCTTGGATGATTGATAATGCATCATACCACTCATGCCAAAAGGTAAAACTACCCTCAAAAGCAACAACCAAAACAGGAAATTTTGTCCATTCAACTGAGAATGGATATACTATAACATGTTTCAGTATTTATTTTTATGAACAATAATTTTATTCCAGATGAAAAATATATCAATTAATGCAAATCAAATTGATCTAACAAAAAGAAGTACCAAAATGTATGATTTGAATGCCGTTGAAACTTATATCTCTAAAAATATAGAAGTAATAGAAAAAAATGATTCTTTGGAAAACAGTAATTTGTCAGATTCGAAAAACGTTTCAATAGAAAAAGATAATGGTACGAATAAAGAAAACGAACAGATTATTGATAATGTACCTGAAATGGGAGGGATAGTAATACTAGAAAATGTTATTTTAAATAATGACAATATTGATGTGTGTGAAAATGAAGATATTGAGGAGGATCCCTATTCGTTACCAACACAAAAACTTGATATCTCTCACGAGCTTAAACTAGAAACTGATAGAATAATAAGTGACGATAACCCCTTCCTGATTCTGACTCAGCAATTGGATACAAATTCCTCAAATAAACATGAAGAGGATATATTTCTGATACCCACACAAAATTGTAGGGATGACATCTCCAAAAATGAGGTTGACCCCATGGATATTGATGGTTTCGAGGAAAACTCTGAATCGGTACAGAATATACTGAATGATTTACTAAATAATATAAGATATTGTAACTCCAGTAACAATATTGAAACTGTCAGAGATAAATTGAGTAATATATATCGTTATGTAGAAAAATTATTGGTGATAACTGCAGATAAAATTTACGGAAATAGTTCTTCACTAGTGCCTGTTGATGAACCGGCCGAAAAAAGTACTCAAACTTATTTGAGCAGGTCAAATAAGCAAACACAAACCGAAGGAGAAAAAATCAACAAAGAAGTACAAACTGAATGTATAGAAGAAAATTATGATCTGGAAAATCCAGTTCTTTCCAAACAAATTGAAGAATCCAAATGCATTACGCAAAACACAAAAAAAGCCATGCAAACTATTCTTTTGGAAACACAAATGAGTTTTTCACTTCCAAAACAAAGCGAGAGAATAGCTACAAAGACAGCAACTCAAAATAACTTTTTCTCAGCTACCTTGGACAATTTTGACTTTGATACGCAGGACCTTACTAAAGACGGTACCGTAAAGATCTCCAGAGAAGTACAAGTTGAGGAATCACCAAATGTAAGAAAATCACCTCAAGGAGATACAGTGGAAAAGGGTAAAGAGAAGAAATCTGCAAATGAACAGGAGGCAGCCATCAAAGAAAATGCAGATAAATCCCAAAAGCTGACAAATTCTCTGCTGGTTTGCACTTTAAATTCTGGAGCGAGCAACAAAGTCAACAGAAAATTGACATATCATAAAAGTACTTCTAGTAAAAGAACACTATCCGATAGTGACTCTGATGAGGTGATCGTGCCTAAAAAACTTTGCAATAGATTCATTCGGGATGATTTGTCCATTGAGTTCGATGTCAATACCGAAACTCAAAAGAATGATGGTACTCAAAAGAAGACAGGGAAAAAGGATTTGTCCACAGATCTATTACCTGATAGCGACAATGTAGACTATGATGTAAGTATTTATCGACAGTTTGATTTGGTCAAGGGATGCTACCACAAGGATCGATTTTTGGGCCAGATTCTTTATTGACTTAGATATATTTTTTAAAAGACTCCAGAGTCTTACCTGAAAAAAAAAAGCTTTTGGCAATTTATTTCAAACCCTTTTGGGCCATATTCCTTATTGGCATATTTTTGAAAAAGGAGTCTGACCAGATAATTCAAATGAAAAAATATTCTAACTTGTTGCAGTACCGCTAACAGTTAGTCCATTAAAAAATTATTAAAATTTGATGTGAAAAAAAAATTCCTTTACGTTTGACACTGAATGTTAGAACTTTCACGCAACTCAGGATTTTCTTGCAAAGTCTTTTTCCATTATTTGTGGATAATGCTTTGAAATTGTGTCTGTGATTTCATCTACATAGCTTGAATAATGAAATATAAGGTAGATATTTTTATTAAAATCACAAGGTTTTAGCAAAACTCATTCCTATAGAACCAGATGTTATTTTCCTTAGACCTTTATGAGCAGTTTGCCCAATCCTAGTAAAAGCACTAATTTTTCCACCACATTCTATATTTAAGAGATCATTAAATATAGAATAATAAAGGACCTAAAACACTACTTTGAGGTACGCTATACCAAAAAAACCATAGGATAGTTTTGTTAATTTGGATTGGAAATTTTTATTGCACACTTTGGTCAGCTCAAGTTTGTTTTTATGTAAAATGACACATTTTAATTTGATTTTTTAAAACTTGATAGGATCTGAACCACTTTTCAGTTTACAAATTTGATGTTTATAGGGTTATCTCGATAAAATAATGAAAAAGTATAAAGACAACGACTGCCTTATCAGTACACCGAAAAAAGTTGACAGTCAACAAGAGAAAAAAATTGACCCAAAAGAAGACTCCAATATTGAGATGAGAGACGAAAGAGCAGACCTAGAAGATAGAAGAACGGATTGCAATGATATTATCGCAAAAGTTAGTGAGAACATAAAGAAACTGTCCAAAATTAACGATACCACGAAATCCTCTTATATAACGGCTTCCCAGAACTCTGTCAAGAGCTGGCAGCAAGACATTGATTATGGCTTGAAGGAAATTATGGATATTGACGAACACAAGCCATTGGAAGAGGAGAATGTGAGAGGTCAGACTGAATCATCTGATATTATCGGGGAGACCGAAAGTCCAGCACCGAAGCCTAAGAGAGCTAGGAGAGAAGATTTCGATGTTGCGTTCGATCAAGGAGAATTTACCACCACTTTCCCCGATTTACATGGCACTAGAGATGAAAAAAACAGTGGAAATATTGAGGAGAAAGATACAGTGTGTCAAGAGTTGAATGATAGCCTCGATGATGAAGAGTTTGCGAATATTAAAATAACTGGGGAGAAGCCGACAAGGGTGGATAAACATGTAACTCAGGAAGTCATTGAAGAAGACTTATTTTCGGATGATGAGGATGATGATATTGTGGAAAGTACCCCCCAGAAAAACAAAGATAATTTTCTACTGGAAAAAAGGTGAGTAAGTTATGTATCCATTTATTAACAATTATGTGTCAGGTGAATAAAGAAATCTAATTGAAAAAGTAGCTTTACAGTTTCTTACAGCTTTTCTAAATGATGGGAAAGGTAAGGTACTTAGTGGTTTTTAACCGACGAAACCAAAAAGGAGGAGGTTCTCTAGTCAACGCGTATTTATTTTATTTTTTTTCATGTATGATCACGCATAACTTTTTATTGAGACGTCCGATTCCGATAATTCTTTTTTCAGTGGATAGGGTGTACTGCGAAGTTGGTCCCATTTGAATTTAAAAGATGAAATCCACCCCTAAGGGTAGCAAAATGAAGGATATTGATCACTCACCCTCTGAATTCTGGTCCGTTAACCGATTCTATCAGCTATAACTTTGTACTGGGATTTTCAATTTGAATAATTCTTCTTTTATCAGATAGGGTATACCTCATAGTTGATCATATTTGGATTTCGAATGGAATTATCCACCCTTACGGGTAGAAAAATAGGGGATATTTGATTTTTCACTTGTGAACATTGGCACACATATGTAGTTGACAATGACAGATCGCTAGTATCATTATCACAATAAATATATTCTAAGAGAGGATGGAATGATATACAAAGTAATGAAATAAACTAACCAGAACAACAAAAATAATTTATATTACAACAAATAGTAAAAGTAGATAATCATATTATTTAACTGGTAGTAGTTGAAGTAAGGTGGGTAAGTAAGTATTTTGAAAAGTAAAAAATAAAATAAACCTTCTTAGTCTCAATAACTAAGCTCCTAAACTAATGTAAGTAACTAATTTTGAGTCGGCACCAAACGAACAATCAACGAAGATCATTAAATTACTTCAAAAAAATTATCAGAATGTCACCGCCCAATTCGATGCCATCATTTTACGTCTTACCTAATTTATTTGCTTGTTCGTTTGGCGCCGACTCAAAATTAGTTACTTACATTAGTTTAGGAGCTTAGTTATTGAGACTGAGGTTTATTTTATTTTTTACTTTTCAGTTCCGTATTTCGTCGGTTTAAATTTTTGTAAAAAAGTTTTTATTTTTTATTCATTAAACTAACTACCAAGATAATATTTTTCCGCTTTGTGAAAGCCATTGAGGAAATAAAATGACAGATTAAATCCACTTAGTGCCTGGAATATTACTGAAATTCAAGATGAAACTTCAGTTATATGTAATTTTACTGAAAGAATGAGTCAAATGATAAAAAAAATATAATCCTCCTGAAATTTGAAATTATCTTATACAGAAACAGCAACAGTATTGTTTCTGAAAACTGAATACATTCAGGGTACCTCAAGGATCCATTCTGGGCCCACTGTCAAAAATGTTAAAGGATTTTAGAGATTACAATAAAAAAAGTTTCATATGTTCTGAGACGTGAATTTGTTTCCTTGCAGAAATCGGGAGTATAAAAAAAGATAGAGGGGACCTTCTATTGAAAAAAAGAAAGTAAATTTTCCAAATTTATGAAGGAAATTATATGATTTGAAAATTGTGAATGGATCTTATAAAAATAGCTACAATTATGTATCAAATACAGTGTTTAGACAAGTTCGGAGGAAGATTCTATTGATTGATTTGTTTGAAAATATGTACAGGGTGTTCATAAAATCAGATGTGGAATCATCTGCGACTGAAAAATAAACTTTAGTCATTATCTTCCATCGTTGAAGATAACCTACCTCTTGGGGGTATTCATGTTGAAAATGGAAACATTCTCAATTGAATATTGAATAGAAATATTTTTCTGTGAATTGAAAAATCCACGGTAAAAATTAAGTAATTTTTTGTGATTATCTGAGAGTAAACAACTACTTCCCCGTCTAAAGTCCAATGTCCAGCGTGGCTTTAGCCGGGGAAGTAGTTGTTTTCTGTTAGATATCCACACAAAATTACTTCAATTTATCGGGGCTTTTTTAATTCACAGACAAATCTTAAATGTTTTCATTGAACCGTGATTTGAAATTATCTCTCATTTTCATCGATTTTTCACAAGCACAATGCTCAAACATATTCAAAAGTTCTTTATAAATCCAATTTGGGTCATTTTCCCAGTTTTTTATTCATTCTCTTGAATGAAAATCTTTTTTTTAATGTTTTAATACACAGTTGCTGGTCACTCAATATTTTTGGTTAAAATATTAGTATAAATATCCCAATTTAAAACAGTCTAATTTAGTATCACTCTTATGTTCTCAGGAAAACTTAAGTATTCCTTTGGTGAGCCGTATAAACCACAAAGAATAATGTTGAACCATCTTAATTTGATCACAACTTCTATTTTTAACCGACGAAACCAAAAAGGAGGAGGTTATCTAGTCGACGCGTATATTTTTTTATTTTTTTTTATGTATGACCACGCATAACTATTTACTGAGACGTCCGATTCCGATAAAAATTTCAGTGAATAGGGTGTACTTCGAAGTTGGTCCCATTTGAATTTGAAAGATGAAATCCACCCCTAAGGGTAGCAAAATGAGGGATATTGTTCACTCACCCTCTGAATTCTGGTCCGTTAACCGATTCTATCAGGCATAACTTTGAACTGGGTTCTTTGATTTGGATTATTCTTTTTTTATTAGATAGGATATACCTCAAAGTTGATCATATTTGGATTCCGAACGAAATTATCCACCCTTACGGGTAGAAAAATAGGGGATAATTGATTTTTCCCTTGTGAACATTGGCACACATATGTAGTTGACAATGACAGATCGCTAATGTCATTATTTTTGTTCTCCTACATCCGTCACAATCATTATATTCTATGAGAGGATGGAATGATATAAAAAGTAATGAAATAAACTAACCAGAATAACAAAAAAAAGGTATATTACAACAAATAGTAAAAGTAGATAATCATATTATTTAACTGGTAATAGTTGAAGTAAGGTGGGTAAGTAAGTATTTTGGAAGTAATAAAAAAACAAGCAGTTAGTAATTAGTAGATTTCAGCCACAAAAATTGAAAAATTTAAACTTTTTAACAAAAAATTAAACCGACGAAATACGGAACTGAAAAGTAAGAAATAAAATAAATCTTCTTAGTCTCAATAACTAAGCTCCTAAACTAATGTAAGTAACTAATTTTGAGTCGGCGCCAAACAAACAATCAACGAAGATCATTAAATTACTTCAAAAAATTTATCAGAATGTCACCGCGCAACTCGATGCCATCATTTTACGCCTTACCTAATTCATTTGCTTGTTTGTTTGGCGCCGACTCAAAATAAGTTACTTACATTAGTTTAGGAGCTTAGTTATTGAGACTGAGAAGGTTTATTTTATTTTTTACTTTTTAGTTCCGTATTTCGTCGGTTTGATTTTTTGTTAAAAAGTTTTTATTTGCTTCTATTTTTTATTGATCTAGCATTCGAATAAATCTCTTTAATATTTGGAATGAGATAATATTTATTATTTCTGTAATAATTTAAGAATTTGAGTTGAGTTTTATGAAAGAAACATGTTTGAAACTCTTTGTCTGTTGCTGGTTATGATGATTTGTTCTATACTTTAAATTGGAATTATTAACACAGTTATTGTATTTAGGTATGTCAATGTTTTCACATAATTTTAGTTCATGTGGTCATACATTTTCATTCTTACCATTTGTCTGAATTTTATTACATTTCGTTTTTTGTTTTAATACTTAAAATTTTGCCATTTAGTTAATAATTTTCCATTACTGATCCTTATAAATTTGTATAATACTCTACCACTTCTGCAAATGCAGTAAAGCAGACCTTATCATGATTTCTATGAAGAAATTTTGATCTATTGTCATTTGTTTTGAATCCCCTGTATTAACTGTAATGTCCAATTTCAAATTGGGTATTTTTACTTGTGGTTTTGTTTTTTTTCTATTTTTCTTTTATTTATTTAATTTATTTATTCAATTAATTATGGGATAAGCCAGTTTTAAAACAAATAAAACTAAAAAACACGCTTTTAAAAAAAAACGAACTAAAAAATTAATAAATAATAGTTTAAAAAACTAAAAACACGCTTTCATAGAAAACCAAACTAAAAAAATATAAAATAAATTTTAATAAATTTGAATTGAGAATAATGTAAATAAGATAATTTATTTTATTTAAAAAAAGCGTGGGGTGCTTTTTAAGATTCAGACAGCACCCCACGCTTTTTTTTAAATAAAATATTTTTTTTTCTCATTTACATTATTAATTTATATTTATTAAAATTGTTTACACTATTCTTAATTCAAATTTATTAAAATTTATTTTCTTTTTTTAGTTTGGTTTTCTATAAAAGCTGTTTTTTTTTTTTAAACTATTATTTATTTAATTTTTAGTTCGGTTTTTATAAAAAGCGTTTTTTATTTTTTTTTATTAAATATTATTGTTTTACTTTAATTCCGTGATTACTATTAGTAACTGTAATTATTTTCCAAATCATTAATGTGTACAGCTGTATTAATAGTCAAATCCTCGATTTTAGAAGTCATTCAAAGAATTTACTTGTCAACATAAACAGTCCCCGCCATCTTGAATATAATTTTTCAAATTCAAAAAGAATTATAATATTCGACTCCAAAAACCCCCACATACCAGTTTTGAATAGAATCGGACCATAATCACAAAACTCGTCCACCATTTTAGAGCCGCCATCTTGAATTTTTCAATTTTGACAAAAGAATCATAATCTCCGACCACGAAAACCCTCAGATACCAATTTTGAAGCGAATCGGACCATAATCACAAAACTCGTCCGCCATATTGAAGTCGCCATTTTTTTTTTTTTTCACACAAAAATTTCTTAATGCATTGTCACCGGAATTATGTACAACTGCCAAATTTCAAATCATTCGGATGTCTGGAAGTGGGTAAAAATCAAGTCCAAAGGAGTCGGTTACAAACATACAACATACAATATAAAGCGTTTAATAATAAAAATAACAAATGTTTCATAAATGTTAATAATAATAAAACATCTTTATTGATTATATGAATAAAAAATATAATCAAATGGCCATCAATCTAAGTCCTTCAGCCAGTTAATTTTTTTTCCCTACATATACAAGTGTTGAAAATTAACTCTTCTAAAAAAAAATATCATATGGTTCCTTCAGATAAATCTGGAAGTGTTTCTGATACTGTTTGTTCTCTCTGGGAATTTTCACCTGGCTTTAGTTATTAATTTTTGGTGGGAGAGTAGTGCATGTCAACAGCATATGGTAAAATGTAAAAATAATAGTAAGGGAGATAATGTTGAACCTTGAGGTACGCCCTGCTTAGCAGAGAATTCTTCAGAATAAACATTTGACTTTCATTGTTCATTCATTTTGGAAACTTTTCACCAGCTGAATTATCTACATTGGTAACTGAATATGGAATAATTTATAAAGAAGTCCTTCATACCTTTATTATGTCTAGGAATATGGCATTGGATTTAAAATTGTTCAATTTGTCTGTTTGTACGTTTTATACTAGAATAGTCTCAGAGGATGTAGACTGGTGCAATTCTTTTCGAAACAAAATTGATGTACAGGAATTTTATTTCTCACAAAAAAAAGATTTTATTTTTGATTCAATTAAATTTTTTGTGAGAAATAAAATTCCTGTTCATCGATTTGGTTTCAAAAAGAATTGCTCCACTCTACATAGTAATTTATTAATTTGTAAGTGGGTTTTCAAATCTTTTTTGTTTTTGTTGGTTTTTGTTGCAACAAATTGAAAAGGTTTAGAATTAGAAGAAATGTTTTTCAAAAATCCTCCAATTTCATATGGTATTTCTCGAGCCTAATTTTGCATTTTTGAATCGCAAAATACTTTATTTCAAATTATATAGACACAAAACGAAAGATCTATGTTATGCAGCTATGTTCAATGAAACAACTTTTACAGATCTCAACGCGTCAATCCGTGCAACATATCTTTCCCGCCAACAGCCAACCCACTGGAATCTATTGATATTCTTGATAACCTAGACTTCGATTTCGAACCCCTGCTGCCCCCACCCGATTTTCAAGATACCCCTCAACAGAACCCCAAGGAAAACACCAGCTCGAGTTTCCAAGTCACAGTCATAGAAAACGACCGCAACCCCAAAGAATCTCTGACTCCAGACGGACTATCACAGTTTAGAAAAAAGGATGAGAGGGAGAGTTTGAAGGGTTCCAAAGTGGTACTGGACTTGTTTAAAGATGTCGGTTTTCTCACCTCGACTCCCCGAAAACCGCCCCAGCTGAATATTTCGACTAACATGACCGCACATGGCATGCGAATGACCCAAAGAAGGGATAGCACTAGTAGTTGCAGTAACCTCTCTCCTATAGCTGGCGTCAAAAGCGTGATCGAACAGGCGCAAACCTCGTCACACACACCCTTGACTAACGTTTCGAAGCAGTCGTCACGTAAACAGAATATCTTGACGAGCACTCCGAAACAGAAAAGCATCTGGAACTACTTAACCTCGCAGGGTTCGCAGGGTGAGCCGGCGAAGAGTAAGCCTTGCATCGCTTGCAGCCGAGTGAGCAAAGATAAAACTCAGGCCATCTCGCTCTTGACTAATAAGAAGCTGGCGACTTACAGTCAGGTGTTCGACAAGTCTGTCACACACATGATCGTGACTGTTACGGAAAATAATTGCATCCGGGATTATACGATGAAGTTCGTGGCTGGGGTGGCGGCGGGGATTTGGATTCTGAACTTCGAGTGGGTGCAAGAGTGCCTCAGCAGCAATTCTATCGTTCCAGAGGTATGTATTAATATATAGCACTCGGACCAATTATTTTCCTTATTTATTCAAATGACCTCAGTAAAATCAACTTCAATAGAAAATGTATTATGTCTGCAGATGACACTACTGTAATGTGGCAAGGGAATAATGTAGAACTCCTAAAATAAAAAATATCCTTACTTCATCATCAGTAGGTTAATAATTAGTAGGTAAACTAGGGTGTAAAATTTTCATTGAAAACTATGTACTTGCTTACGCAACAGTTTGATGGTCGTATTAAAAAAAACTAGTATTTTTTTCCCTTTTCGAGTAATATTTCGAAAAAAAAAAATCTCAAGTCGAAGGTTGATCCAAAATATTTCAAAGAAAGGGATTGCCCCACGTTGGGCGCCAAAAATGTAACTCTCACGCGCAACACTAGGCTAGATGTCTCCTTGACAGCATCTGGCTCTGGCTGAACTCAAGTGAAGATGGGAGAGGGTAGGAACCGATATTTATTTTAATGGGCGCCAGGTGACTTCAGCTCAGTAAATACTCAATAGGTATCAACACATCACCAAATCTGATAGATACAACCTGACAATAAAGTATAATTTTAACTGAATTAAAGACGCTTTAGTATTTTTGTGCGATTGGTTTTCGGTTAAACTGTCTTGAAAAAATGTTTGCTACTTGAGCAGGATTCTCGGTCAGACTGGCTATTTTGTGTTTCGAGGGTTATATAATTGTTTGTTTGTTTTTTATTGGTTTA
Source organism: Gonioctena quinquepunctata (assembly GCA_018342105.1). Classification (NCBI taxonomy): domain Eukaryota; kingdom Metazoa; phylum Arthropoda; class Insecta; order Coleoptera; family Chrysomelidae; genus Gonioctena; species Gonioctena quinquepunctata. The sequence continues at coordinate 309,001 of JAFIRS010001290.1, read as the reverse complement.
TTCATTGAAAATAGCCCACATAGTTTTTAGAATCAATCTTATGTTCATTGCACGATTCGTGATAATCCACACCATATTTACATTGGTTTTCCCGCATTTGTTTGTACCGGATCTTTGATAATTGGCTTTTTGTGGTATGATATGGAATCTAAAGGTCTTGGTCTATGAAGCGGGAATTTGGGCATAGATTTGTTCACAGTTTAGATATATTACACATTTTTTTTTCAATTTGCTACAGGAGCGTTATGAGGTATTGGATGATACAGGTATGCCTGGTCCACGTACAGCTAGATTGACTAGGAAGGAAAATCCTTTATTCAAAGGATTCAAATTTTTTTGTGCCAGTTCGTTTGTCTCCACTCCCAAATCTGATATTGAGGTAAGCCAGTTTTCATTGGTTCGTATTTCATTATTTTTCACTTTCGAACGACCATTTGAGAGAAAAGCATTCAAATTGTAAAAAACTCAAAGTTAAAAAATTAAAAAATTTCCATTTTTACTCAAAATTAATATCGAAGTGTATAATGATAATGAAAAAAGTATTTTTGTTTTTTTTTTAATTTCTGAAAATTAGGAGTAGTTTTTATGAAGTTTCACGTAAAATTCGTAATATATCATTGATTGGATCTCTCTATATATCAATACCAGGAATTTTTTGTTTTTGTTATTGTTCATGACTGAAAAAGTGTATTTTTAGGATGTTATAAAAATTTTGGGTGGAAAACCTATCCCGACACTCGAACATTTACGTGAAAATGATGGCCATATTGGTTTGATAATCACTGAAGGAAGGTCTACTCAGGACTTTGAGATTTATGAGAGTAAGTATGTTTTGGAACAATAATATCAGTAACCTCTTTTGTATAGTTATAATTAAATGTAATCCAAAGTTCATTGAGGTATTATCCAGGAAAGTAGTTGTTTTCTTATGGATATTTGACCCAGTATACACCCATTGTATAGGTTGGTAGTAGTGAGCAGTCTTTAGATATAAAACATTCTCATTTTCCATTAATTTAGTTCAATATCATTATTACAGACCTATATAAAATTTGAAAAATAACTTTTGTGTTGGTAGTATTGTTCAAAGATGTCACTGCTCGACATGACCATGAGTCACCACAGTAGGCAAAAATGAAACCTTTGTCAATGAAAATCTTCATAAGTGTTTTCAACTCGTGTCTAAGTTCTCGCAAGTTCACTTCTCAATCAAGATAAACTAAATTTTTCAAATGACCTCAAAGAAAAAATCGCAAAGATTTAGGTCTGGGGGGCATGCAGGCCAAATTGTTACATTACTTCCTATCCGACCTACCCGTAAAAGTTGTGCGTGATCATACATAAAAAAAAAAATACGCGTCGAATAGAGAACCTCCTCCTTTTTGGTTTCGTCGGTTAAAAAAAAGCTCAATTGTTTTGAAAGTATATCAAACTGTAACATTCTAAAAGTCAGTTTTTTACTTCAAAATGATATAGTAGCCTCATAATTATAAGAAAAAGAGTGACTTTGGGGAATTGATGAAAATTGGAGAGTTTTATGATTTAAATAAAAATATTCAAGAGTTTTTCTTATTCACGATTATGAGAGTTCTTTGAATTTTCAGGGCTTTGATGATTTTCCAGACCATGTGTTACGACGATGCCTAACATACAGTGATTAAAGATCAATTCAGTCAAATTATGTATTTTTTTCTTTCATGTGAAAAAGCTGATAAAAAGTTTATTCCTGAGTACTAGAAAGTTAACATTCTTTATCTGAAAAAAACAACTTCTTCAAATAAACATGATTTATAAAATGCTAATAATTTTGAAATACTCAATTTGTAACTTTACTGGAATATTTAGCACTTCCTAACTTTCCCCAATTAATTTTGCCTACAAGAGCCTAGATGTTTTTTCAAACTTTCAGCTTGGTTGGAAACATACAAGACAGTCACGGTCGACATCGAATGGCTCAGCAAATCCGTGGGGCGTTACAAGTTGTTGAGCGTCCGCCCCTACATCTGGTGCTCAGACGATAATCTGGATGATTTGGGCTACCCTCCGTACTTGACGGAAATGGTACAGTCTTCGGCATCGGACCAATTTTGAGTTCAAAGAACTCACGCGCTTAAGGTTAAGGATAAAATGTGATTTATCTCTAAGATACATTTATTTGTTGTTGTGTTCTGTTTCTATATATTTTTTTACATGTTCAAGAGTTTTTGCAATAAAAAAAAAATCATTCCAGTTTCGTAATTTCTACCGACATGTCTGATAAGTGGGGAAGTGGTTTACCATCCACCAGGTAGTTCCTCATGTTTACGACGGTTACGATTTCCCAATCGAGGGACCTACCGATTCGCATGGAATACGGAGACGTAAACGAAGCTGAAACTACTTTCGGGACTGGTTCCAATTCCAAATCTTCCCCATCCAGTGAATGTTTGACATTCTCCCCCTTATTTAACCTCCTCGCTACTTCAACCGATACTTGGCTCAACTTTTTAGCGATTCCTCTAGATCTGTAAGCCGGTGACGTTCCCAGATACAGTATTTCCAAGTAGCAATCGACGTTGCAATGTTCGAACAAGTCGAATTGGCTGGCTTCGTAGGTACCGATATCTATGAGACGTCTGGTGGCCGGGCTTAGGCGAGACTTCGCTAATTTCTCTACGAAAGCTTTGTCTCCAGGGTCGTTTTTGTCCTGAAAAAATCCCGAAATTGTTAAAATGTTGAATCTGTTTCGTGATGCTTATGTAACACCCTGTAGGGTGCTGGGTTGTTATTTTTTTATTTTGGTCCTAGAGTAAGTATATATATATAAATTTTTTTTTCATTACCAAATTGAAATTTTATTATTGAAAGAAATAATGAAAAATAATTAGAAATTCTTATTTTCTTTCATGATAGAATATTATCGGGATTTGAACGTGTTTTATCGTGATATAACGTTTGTTTTGACTGGAAGTTTGAAGCCAGAGAAATAGTTCGTTTCACCCGCACTGAAGAACCTTCAAGTAGCAGAAACAGCTTCGCATCCGAACGATTACCAAAATACGTCACCCAATGAACCCACTCCATAACCCCTCAAATGTTCTACTATATCAAAAAACAATGGTGCAGCCAATCCAGGACAGTCTGAGAATCCTTACCAAGAAATTTGCATTGAGACCTCATAGTCTACTTGACAAGTTGAAAATGGACTAAAATAGAGATACTGCTCTTAAAATTATGTGTGGTAGCTCATTGGATCCGGAATAACGCCTAGAAAAATGTGCCAAAAGCGTGTATTAGCACATAAAAAATTGCAAAAGTTATAAACAATTGAAGATGAAAAAAAATGGCATTTCGTTTTTTGCCAATATTTCATAAACTATCAATATTTAAGAAAAAAGATTCTGAAAGAGGAGGAAATTTCCAATAAAAAACTCCGAGCTCCCGGAACTCTATCTCCATTATTTATAATTTTAATTTAACGCTGAAAATGGGTCTCCGCGCGACATTTTTAGGTTGGCGCGGCGTCAAAAGCGACTACGACACATTAATTAATGTATTTAAGGTATTAAATATTTTTTTTAATTTGAAAAAATTATGGTGTATTCGGAACACTATGAATAATTTATTCCCGTTGGAAATTTTACTTAAAGTTGATTTTTCAACAAGTTAAACGATTGTTAACTAACAAAATTTTCTCGAACTTCTGTCTTAATTGTAAATGAAAAAAAATGTTTAAATAATTGTCGTAAAAAATTTTCGCTTCGTAGAGCCTTTCTTATATACATACTCAACAAGATCACGCCATAAAAGTTAAAAAAATATTCATACTTTGTTTATAATAATTTTTGTACTTGAACAAAAACTAAAAAATCCAAGTAATGTTGTTAAAAAAAATTATTTTTTCTTAATCATCATATTATCGTTTTTTATTAATACAAGATATAGATTTGCAAAAAAAAAAATTCCGCCATTTTTGATAATTTTTTATAAACAAATTATATTTCAAATTAAAAAAATTCACAACTTATTATATTCAAATATATTAAAAAAATTGCTCAATAACAATTTTCAATTGTTTATATATTTCTATTGTTTAAATAATTAGTTAAGATTTTTTTTTCTAAAAATCATAATTGACAGTCCTCTATAAAGTAAAAAATATTTTAAAATTTCCAATTTTTTTTTATTTAAAAATTTTTTTATACTTTGTTATATATGGTTGTTTTTGTAAATTTTTGAAGTTTCAGAAAAAAAATCTAACAAAGTAAAAAAATTGTTTATAACAAATTGGTAAGTTAATAAACAATGGAATTGTTGATAAAAAATATTTTTTTGTTTTTATAGAGGACTGTCAATTATGATTTTTAGAAAAAAAAACCTAATTAATTATTTAAACAATAGAAATATAAAGAAAAACGATTATAAACAATTAAAAATTGTTATTAAGGATTTTTTTTTCAAAAATTAAATATTTGTAATATAATAAAGTTGTGAAAAAAAATGCTAAGAAGCGATAACTTTGATAGGCGGCTTTGTCTCATCGTAATTTGCCTATTTTTTTCATTTTGGAAAATGAGCGCTTTCCAGTGCAATTTGACATCATCACATTCTCAGTTGTAATATCACAAGAGAGTGAAAATAATTCGACAGATTTTCGAAAACTTGTTGCCAGGCAATAGACAAGAGAGACCAACTGGCTCAAGTGGCTATTGCCAACAAGTTTAAGAAAGAAATCTAGATAATTATTTTCTACTATATCGAACTCTCGTGTGGTATTCTTTAGATTATTTTTTGATGTTACGATCAAAAACACATTTCCTTGCAAAATTATATAATGTACTAAACCGGATTTGATTCATTTCACACTTTTCATGCGAATTGATGACAGACGTCAAATTAAAAATATAGGTTGTCAGACAATAAAAACAAAATACCTCAAATTATTCCCGCGACAATTTTCTAGGTAGAATATTCCCACTATTGATTGGCCAAAACGTATATGAATTATTTGAATTGAACGTTTCCATTGGTTTCTAGCAATGTCAAAAAATAATCACTGTAATTTCAATGTTTGAGAATGTAGCTCTGAAATTTTGGTTTTCAAGAATTTGATAGTAGAACATCTTAGATAGATAGATAGATAGTCCTTTTCAGAAGGATTTACATTTGTTGCGGAATGTCATCTTTCTCTTAGACTCACACTTTCAGATTTCGGGGATTTCTCTGTTACAAGCACGCCACTCAGCGGACACTTGTCAACGCCAATAAATAGGAAAAACCGGTATGGACGGGCAAAGTTTATTGTAGAATCGGTAGAAAAATAGTCAACAGAATTTGAACTTTGGTCACAGTTTATAGAAGTAGTTAGCTCACTTCGCGTCGGCACTTTGATCTTTATGTTCCTGTTTGTACACTGCGCAACTCTGATTTTTATCCCTCGCGCATACCGCGTGTTACTGTGTACTAATACTGACATTTTTCGTATGCTTCGAAGAGCGATAATCGCGTACAGTCTTCTGCGCATCCTGAATTCTTTCCCTGGAGTGGATGTTACCTTGGAACATGCATTTGGGCCAAGTGAGCTAACTGCTTCTTTAGCTATAAACTGTGCTTTGGTTCTATTATGGAATGCGCACAGGGCTCTTATAAATAATTTGATGCAATCATATTCATAAATTGAAATATTATTTTCTTTTGCTTATGATTATTGAATTTCATTGTGTATCTAGATCGCTTGTGTCATTCGAAGAATACATCGACAGAAAATCCTTCATTTAATAAAAAAAAATTATATTTTTTTTTAATTCAATTGTTCTTGTTTTTACAGCTAATTTCGATACGATATAATATTTTGTATAATAGTATGATGTTTTACTTGGTGATTGTTTCTCGCATATACACATGATTCATCAGATCGAAGATTAATATTAACCATGGATTTTGACAAGAATACGAAACATGTTTTAGAATGTTTAAAACGAAAAATGAAAGGAAAAAGTGGGAGAACTGCTCTTTCGCGTTGTCAGATTTTTTATATATAATTTTGTATATCCTTCGGTATTTGTTAGGAAATTTTACCTAAAAATTTATATTGTGGAGGCCCCTCTCTTGTGGAGGCCCCGGGGCTGCAGCCCCGTTTGCCCCTCTCTTAATCCGGCTCTGGCACATACAAAGTTACAGGTAGAATTAATATGAATGTGAATACTATACAATAACTCTTTTAAATTAACTTATTGTTATATCGATATATCCATATCTCATATAGTTTTAAAAAATTTAATGGATTGAAGAGAACAAAGAGTATGAACAGCAAGTGGTATAAAACTGGGCCTTGTAGGACATTAGATGTAGCAGTTATTTCAATTGATCTGTGGCCATAGTATTCCATTATGTGGTTTCTATTCGTTTCAATTTTTATTAGAACCAGACCACAATTCACAAAATTCGACCGTCCTCTTGAACGCCAAATAGTTTATTTATCTATTTTCAATTGATAAATGAAAACAAATAACTTATACAAATGCACTAAAAAGGAAAAAATAATGTATTTCATTGTTTGACCCAGGTTATTCTGTGAGCTACAGATTCAAAATCTTGTTGCTCATGAATACCTATTTTATATTCGCGGCAAGCTTTTGAATCTGCTACTCACACAATATCCTAGGTCAAACAATTAAAGATTTTTTTTTTATAATTTTTATTCAATTCTTTTTAGTCGTTTATGAGATTCTGACAAAAATTGATAATCGGGCGTTGATAACAAAACACGTCGCGATCTTGGAGCCGCCATTTTGAATTCAAGAATTTTGACAAAAACATCATGATGTCCGACCCCAAAAACCCCCACACACCAATTTTTAATTGTCACCGGAATTATGAACACCTGCCAAATTTCACGTTAATCGTACAACTAGAAGTGGGTCAAACATTTAACTTGTGAGATTTGATTACAAACCCACAGACATCGGCACAGGTGAAACTAAATAAATAAAAGCTTGTAAAAACATCCTGATCTTGAAAATTCCTAGATACTTTTTCTGAATTTCAAGTGAATTGGATGAGTCTATTTTCAGTCATATCATATATGTTATCAGTCACGGAGGTGTGAAGCTAATTAAAGGTTCTCTAACACGAATTGTATTTCTTGATAAAATATGATTTCTATTTCATTTATAGGCCAAAAAAACGTTTGGTCTATTATGTAATAACCATCATCAGTAGTTGTCCATATTTTTCGAGCAGACATGTTTTCCCTATTTTGGGATATTGAATATGATGATTAACATGAACGATAAATAAAACTTTTTGATGAGCAAGTGATAAGAAAAATATTGATAAGATCATTTGAATGAGTGGGTATTCCAGAAATAGAATAGAATTAGAAAACGAATATTTCGTGGGAACGGCCACTACATAACTTATGTGTGAAGCTAAATAAAGCTTCTACTAACACGAATTGTATTTAAAAAATAATTCTATACCCCTTAGCCCTTTTTTAGTAAAAATTTATACATGGGTGGGTACACATAAATAAAATTAAAATACGTGCTAATACCTCTATATTCAATTTTGATACTGATACATCAGATAAGGGGGTACACACCAAATTGAAATAATCGCTATTACTTATCTAATTTTGAAATGAATTATGTTTTAATTTATATACCATATAATGTATAATCTATAATTTTAAATCATTATCATTTAATGTTTGCAAATAAAGGAAATTAGTATTTCCGAAAGCTCAAATAAAAAAAGTGTACTGATTTTAATCAGCATGATACCTGACTACTGACTACTCATCCCCATAACATTTAGAAGATCTTGACAAGTCTTAGACATAAGGATTAACGAAGAATGTAAAAAAAGCAAAGCAATAACAAAACTGACAAAACAAAAATGTTACATATCAGAAAAAAAAAGAACACAATAACTTATTGGAAGGACTCTTTTTTTCGGCAAAATCTTTAATCAACTCGTCTAAAGGAATACAATCCATAAGGTCACTTTCTATGGACATAATTGCCAAATTACTGAGTCTCTCTTGTGCCATAGTTGATCGTAAAAAAGTTTTTATTAATTTTAATTTCGAAAAAGACCTTTCTCCCGATGCTACAGATACTGGTAGCGTTAAAAAAATTCGTATTGCCACTGCAGTATGTTCACGTATTTCAATTTTTTTCGTCAACTCGTTTAATAAAACAAACCTCAAAACTACACTTAATTGTTCCGCATGACTCACATCCGGTGTACAGTCGAATAATATAAAGTAATATTTATGTTTTCTTACTAGATCTAAAATAGTAGTTCTTACTTTTGAGCCGATTAAATTTATCAATTCATTTTTAATTTTATCGCCTAAATAGTTTGTCATACCGCTACCGCTGCCGCTGCTTTGATTTTTATGTGTGCGTCGAACATGTTGCTCCATTACAGAATCAAATTTGTTTGAAGGTTGTAGACGATGTGGTAACTTGATTACTATCGTTTCGGACGTCCATCGTCTTAATGTATTTAAAGGGTTTTCACCCAAGTGTCTGTTTAGCACTAGTGACAAATGTATCCAATCAGAACACCCTTCTTTATTAGACAAGTTGGTCAAAGACCTACCAAAAAGTTTGCAACAGAAACAGTGTTGAGTAAATCAGCCACTCCCTTTTAACTTTCTCTCCATTGGTGAGGTTACGATAAAAACATCTGGCAGAAAAATTTCGGCCTTGTGAGTTTACTGGATAGATCCTATTCGTAATTTGATGGGGTTGTAATTATTTCGGGCCACTCTCCGTGGTCATCAGATATTATGGTGGAGTTAGAAAATAGTAATGTTGCCGCTGCTGGAACGTTTTCAGTATGATGTTCCTGGGTACTATTTATATTATTACAATCAGAAACAAATGAGGAACTTGGGGCTGAGGAACAACTAATCGCCATTTCAATATTCGAGTTGATTACAAAAAATTTCCGTCGACCTCGTTCCTGGGTCAACGTGAAATTTTCGATATCCACTTCCTTCAACTAGGAGAAAACTTACAATATTTGGATTTGAAAATATAAACATTTTACAGCGCAAAGTAATATGACTTGAATAATATTCGAATTCGTGTATGTTTAGTTGCCTATACACAATGATGTAATAATGTAAAAATCGACCATTTACCGGTTTAATGGTCGATTTCGGTGTATGCTTGGCTGCATATATCACAATCATGCATTAAAAGAGAAATTGAAGGTTAATAGCGGTCATTATATAACGATCGATTTCGTGTAGATTAAACAGACTCGTTAATATACAAGGTCGCCGGAAAAATTATTTATTTGTATAAAGATATGGACGACTGTCTCTAGTGAAAGTTACAATATAGAATAAATGAAATATTTAAAAAATGGTTTGTTCCCAGAGATCCGAGATGGGGAGATTCCTGGAATACTGCTTGGTGAGAGAAGCTTCATCAGCAGTATCCACGAGAAAGGATATTTCGTGGGAACGGTCGCTAAGAAGAAGTCATTTTTCCTCTTTAGATCGCCATTTTCAGATAGATAGATCACTTTACTTGCTTTTGGGATATTGAATATGATGATGATCATGAACTGATATGTCAAACTTTTTGATGGGCCATGATAAAATAAAAAACATTAATAAGATCATTGAAATAAGTGGATTCTTCAGAAATGTGGTAGAATTGGATGAGCACTTGTGGTAGGGACAAACATCAAACCTCCATTTAAGATAGTGTTATTTAAGTGATACAGTTGAATTATTTAAAATAATTAAGTGAATAAAAAAAAATTAATAACCATAATGCCAACAAAACATTGTAGTTTTCTGAACTGTACCTCGGATAATCGATATCCAGAGGAAAACGTGTTTTTTATACCATTCGTAAAACCTCACATTGATGAGGTATTGAAACAACTCCAAAGAACGAAGACATCTGAACGGCAACAACAAAGCACAGTGATCTGCCTTCTGTAGAGCTCGTTTGGTAGGTAGAGAGGGGGAAAACACGAGTGGACACGATTTGCTGTGCAAGCTTATGCTACGGCGAATCTACACCAGTGTCTTGGCGAAGATTAGATTTGGTCTTGGCAAGCATCAGCGTTTGAAAGGTTAGGTTTGTTTGATTAATAAATAGGTAGTGCAGTTATTTATTCAACTTTGCAATAGTTTACTTGTTACCTTGCCAAAATGCCCAGTGTTAAGTACTATTCAGTAGCGGAACATTTTTTTTTCCATTCAGAAGTTATATAGGAGTGTAAGTTCTCTACGTCTCGTGTATCGCCTATACCAAATAATTTGGTACGCCTATGGAATTTCTATTACTAGCCACAGTTCGGGCATCTTCGAGAAGAATTGGTTAGGTAGGGGAAGGCCAAAGTGGTCGTTCCAATATTGGACAAGCTCTACATCAAAGGTGTCTCCGAGAAGATCAGATAAGGATCGGAAACAAGTTCAACATCAAGAGATGCTTCCAATCCGACATTACTTTACGGAGTTTCCTGAGCAAGACCAAACCTGACAACAAAAATGAAGTCAGTATTAAGAATTGCATTTATGAAGTTCCATGTGATTGCGGAGATTCCTGCATTGGAGAGACAAAGAGGCCGTTATCGGTAAGATTGGGATGCGATGAGCACAAGAAATTGACTCAACGTGGAGAAACGTCAAAATCGGGAATCGCTGACCACGCCTGGACTGAGCACCATCGAGTTCTATGGAACGACGCAAGTGTTCTACCATAGAGAAACTAAAAATAAAAAGAGTTGCCAAACCTGCAGTAAAAGTTGGCACCACGTTTAGACAGTGGCGACGTATCTCGCAACTGGCCGAACTAAGTACAGTTGGTGACACCGATTGAGATAAGGCGGGTTTTTCAAATGTGTTACTTTTATATGATTGATATGGTATATATTTTATAAGTGATCGATTTGCCATTATTGTATTCCATATGAATGGTTGTATCATATAAAATACTGGAATGGCAAATCAATCACTAATAAAATATATACAGTAATCGATTCGTAGAAGCTGTTAGTTCGTTCGTGGTTAACATAAAGTTCCAAAGTAAATCTTTATTTCATGATATCAAGAACAAAATTAAACATCTTATAAAACACGAATAATAAGTTGAACACTATAAAAACACATTTTATTGTATATAGGACAATGTACAACTACAGACAAAACAATAATAAAACTCCGAAAAACAACAAAATTAAAAATATTCTTCAGTCGCTTATCATCAAATCAACCAAAATAAAAACATATTACATTTACAACAAACCTTCAATAATTTTGTTAATTTATTAGCACAAAGGAGACCATGTACTTCGTACTTCCTCAAATGGTGATAGGAAATGAAAACTGATGGATGGAAATAAGTACCAGTTTGTGAAAAAATTTCTGCGACTGATGGATGGAAATAACTATCAGTTTGTGTAAAGCAGCTTATATTTTACCTTGTGAAAGAATATTTCGAGGAATTTCAGCGTCAACTCGAATAACATTCCATTTTCGACGTTGGGTTCATAATTCAAGTCCATGGTATAATTTCTATAATTAATTTTTCGATGACAATTAACAGTAGAATTCTGAAATTATTACGTGGTTTGTCATTTTCTGACAAATGTCGAAATTGGAAAATTATCATGTCGCCAGTCGTCTGTTGATTGCGGGCAGCGCCTCCATGCGCGACTGGCCGTACCAAAAACTTGGTGGTCAAGATCGCCAATGTTTCAAACAGTCTCTTTATTTTTAATTTGTCTATGTGTTCTACATAGAGAGAAGCATTGGTTCAAACGAAAGTTCAAAGAGGCTGCCTACATCGAAGCCAATAACGCCTTTAGTCAACCAAGCGTTGAGATCAAGAACGTATGGAAACCACTGATTGCTCTTTCTGGCGGGGTGTAGAGGCTCGAAACTTCACGCACCATCACACCGCGCGAAATTACACGCACCACTGCACCTGGCAGAATTACACGCATCATTGCACCGGCAGTCATATAAATTGGTAAGAAGCACCTAAACTTGTCAGTGTTCACCTGAAGACGATTGCAGGTACAAGCATTCGAAACGTCGTGAAAACCTTTTAAATCCATTAAGACGTTGGACGTCGGAAATGAGGGTAATCAAGTTACCACATCGTCTACAACCTTCAAACAAACGTTGATGAGGTTAGATGTAATAAATGGATCCATATGCCTCGAGGAGATTGGGAATTAACAAAAGAAAAAATAAATGAATATTAATGTTTGCTCTAAAAATTTTATTGGTGGTAAAGGTCCAACTGAAGAAAATCCTGATTCAGTTTCTGCAACGATAAGTAAGGAACGTTAAGTAAATGTTACGTGTTTTTGCCACCCGAAAGAAAAACGCTGTGGTCTCATACAGTTTCCGAGATATATTGACTTTCTTCTTCTTCAAGAGGTCATTTTTAGGCACCGTTTTCGCGCACAAATATCACTAACAATACCTTCTTCTTATTACCAGCTTAAACTACACACACCAAATCGCTCATTTTCGGCACAACTTTGCACAAAATCTAGCCGGTTTTATCGAAAAAAATGTGAAAAGTTGGAGGAGTATTTTTTCGATAAAACCGGCTACATTTTGTGCAAAGTTGTACCGAAATGAGTGATTTGGTGTTTGTACTTTAAGCTGGTAAAAAGAAGGAGACATTGTGCGGGAAAACGCTGCCTAAAAATGACTTCTTGAATCATATTCACTGTAATTTATTCATTTTTTTTAACGGAATTTTTAAGATTCGACAAGCAAGCCACCGTTTTAATGTTGATACATTAACCTTCACTTTTGCGAATTTTAATTTGGCTCCTGGAACGTCGTCTTGTATCAAAAACATTTTTTTGGTGTTTATTTTTATATGTACTTTAATGTGAGTTAGGTAATGTTTGTCCCTACCGGTCTACTAGCGCTGCAGGTGGGGAATTTTTCGTACTTGAGGAAACAGGCTCATTGTTATTGAAACATCACATTAAAAGTGAGGTTGTGAGAAATAGTATTGTACAAATAATATAAATTCGACTGTGTGTCGCACTCGATTCTACTCGAAAAACTTCCGTACTATGGAATTAGGGGGAAAATAGCTGATTTGATTGATTCTTACCTATCCGAACGAAAGCAGGTTGTGGAGCAAAGTAGTGTGATATCTCCAGCAGTGAGTGTAACAGCAGGTGTGCCCCAGGGGTCAATCTTGGGACCCCTACTATTCCTAATATATGTTAATGATCTTCCACACCATATGAACCCTCTCAATACCATTCAGTATGCCGATGATACTACTTTTTATGAGAGTCACCCTGAACATGAATATCCAAAGCAACTGACTGACAACGCGTTGAAAAAAATCGAAAATTTTTTCGCAGCCAATAAGTTATGCTTAAACGTCAAAAAAACTGACACAATTACTTTCACACTAAAAGAGCTAAAGGACAGTCAAAAATCCATTAAGTTTTTGGGGGTAATACTGGACCAAAAACTTAATTGGAAAGACCACATCAAAGATCTTCTACTAAGCTGTCCAGCACTCTTCACCTGCTTCGTAGAATCAATGAATTTGTTCCTTTTTATGTTTCGAGAGCTGCCTAATATTTGTTTATGGTCTGTATTTGTGTCGTTAAAGTCACAAAATAGGGGGGGATATTTTGTGGTTAAAGTGTTCAAGTAATTTAGATAATCGTACTCTGTTACGTGTGTTGGGAAAGATAAATTCTGACGAAGAAGAGATTATGATATGATCCTTGAGCTTTTCTGTTTAAAAATATGTTTCTTACCCACCATCGTTTAGGTTGCCGTTTTCTTTTAATTATTTTGGAAAATGCATAAAGTAGTCCCAACAAGCAAATTTTACGAACTTTTGTGTTAATTTTTTTTTCTATACCACATTTCAACCTGAATACTGAATCAATCAATCAATATATTTATTTGCTTATTATCAGTACAATAGATTTAGCATCGTCAAGGTAAGTAAATACAGTACAAAACAGACACATTAAAAAGGCAAAGTATTATACAGTACAAAACAGACACATTAAAAAAGCAAAGTATTAAAACTTGCAGTTGAGAAATTCACTAACGTCATAAGGGCAGAGATCAACCAGCAGCCCTTTTATACTTTTTTGAATTTATTCAAATGTAAATTCCTCATATATGGTGGTAGATGGTTGAAGAGCATTATCGCCACAGTAAGGAAGCTTTTATGAGTAATTGCCAGTCGATGCTGTGGCATAAGAAGATTGTGGCCATTTCTGGTCAGATCGTGGTTGTGATTAACTTTAGGGGTGTTATTTTGTGTTTTGATATAGACGAGACATTGAAATATGTATAGAGCCGCAATGGTTAATATATTAAATTTTTTAAATAGAGGGCTACAGCTGTCAGTCCGTTTTGCCCTTCCCAGGATTCTAATTGCCGTTTTTTGGAGAATAAATACCCTTTCCCAATCAGTTGAAAGTCCCCAGAAAACCAATCCGTATGACAGTTTAGACTGAAATAACCCCATGTAAGCAGCTCTCGACCTGTCAAAACGAAAGCAATATGGCGGCTGTTGGCACACATTGTAATTCGTCATAAGTGACCATAGTGGTAAAAGTGTTTATTTTGTGATTTTCTGTGCGAATTTGAGTAGTTTTTTCGGTTTAGGATTATAATTCGTGCTTCAACTGAAGAAAAATGCCCCTTATTTGCATTGTAGTTAGCTGTGGGTCCCGTCTCGACAGGGATAGAGTCGGGTTTCACTCGGTGTCTACAGTTTCAAATCACAAGTTTTTGACCAGTTAAAATGACTTATCGAGGAGAAGAGCTCTATAGTTAGCTGCAATCAACCTAGAAGATATTACGGATTCGAAAATCAAGCATCAGAGAGGCTGAAGCAGACATACCCTGTGTGTGTATACATTCGTGATAATATCCTTCATTCCGTCATGGATACTTATAACTTCAGACTTTTGTGAATTGATTTGTTCCTACGATTACTTGTATGATTTTGCCTACTTGTATATCTCTGAACTATTGTACATTAGGAGTTCCCTTTTCTAATAAAGTTTATATATATATATATATATATATATATATATATATATATATATATATATATATAGATAATTGATATATTTTCCACTTCAAAAATAGAGAACACTCCAAATGAATATTCATATATCAATAAACATTCTTATAGGTATTGTTATTGAATTACTGGAATACAAATTTCCTTTAGGATTCTGGTGACTCAATAAATAAAAATATTTAGAATTATGTCATTTAATCTCAACCTTCCCATTTTAGATATTTCAGGCAATTATCGAAAGCCTCGTTCAAGTCTTGTGAAGGGTATTGTATTTGATTACTCTCGTTTCGGACGCCCATCGTCTTAATGTATTTGAAAAGGTTTTCATGATGTTTCGAATGTGAATACTGTATTCAGACGATTGCAGATACAAACATTCGAAACATCGTGAAAACCTTTTCAAGAACATTAAGACGATGGACGTCCGAGACGAAAAAATAATTACAAAGGGTATTGTAATTTATTAACAGTAAAAATTGGATATATCGTGATATTTATCGAAATTGTACTATATACAAATATCAATATTGTGTAATTTTTTTATAATTGGTATTAAATTAAGAGTAATCAACTGAATCAGTAAAACAACAAATAAACAAACATTTATTTATATATATATATTCATTTGAAACATTTAATTTTTTTAAACAACTGAGCAAGAGGCAAGTCGTCCAATAAATTTTTTGACTGGATGGCATTGGCCACACAGCTTCCAAATCTGTGCGTGTGTCTAATATAGCACCAATATGACCCCCTACTTCACTGTCTCCGGCCATACAAGTACAGTGAGCAGTACAAATGCTTTCATCCTTTTCAATTATGTACCAAACATCTGAAGGTTTTTAATTTGCCTTTTGTGAATACTTGACCTGAAAAAAAGTTATGTTGATTAGAAAGTTGAGAAGTAATATTCTTAAATATCAAATCAATGTCTCTTATAATAAACAAATGTGGCAATAAATATAATAGATCAGATCAGAAGTTATAAATTGCTTCTTTTGTATTATTATTCCTAATTTATAATAATTCACTTCGATGACTCAAGATTTGCAACTGTACATGTACCCATTAGAAAAAACCTGCTGCCTAGGAAAAAAAATACTGGACTAACTAAAAAATATGAATGATTCTGAATTTTTGTTCTCACCTTCACAACGAAGCCAGATTCAAAATATGTATGGGTTCTAAACTTGTATAGGGCTTCATCTGCATTTGGGAAAGCTGAGTAGAAAGCAAATACGAAATAATATCCATATTCGTAACAGGAGGAGCACCAACAGTTGAACAATTCAGTGTAAAAAGGATCTAAATCACTGATCAATCCTCAACTTCATTTTATACCTGTAACAAATACATTGATAAAAATGTAAACAGAAGATGGGGATGTATTTTCAAGCATACCGTTCACTATAGCTTCTGATTTTCAACAATAGTGTCTTCAGGTAATCACTCTCCATCCGAATATTATTAATTAACAACACAAAAGCTCCGAAAATAACCAAAAATACACTTTTACAAGCCAAAAGTGTACACTGACAATGATGTTCTTATGGCGATTATCAGTTTGTGTGCCAACAACCGCCATATTTGGTCACGTGGGCTAATAAATAAATAAACCCGAGCTGGGATTATAACCTCACTTATCTAATGTCAAACTGCCGAAAGCTCTAAAAAACCGCCAGAAAGTTAAAAAATGTTTAACATAAAATGAGACTCCGCAAAATGTTAAAATATCCGCAAATATTTCGCGCTATTCACATTTTGAATATTTTCTACCAATCACAAAAAGTCCGCAACAAAATAATCCGCCATCCGCTGTGATGAAAACTAGGCTTAAGGAGCATCTTCAAATTTGAAAATTTCGACAACATTTTGGAATTTGAGAAAATATTTGCACAAATTGCAATTTTTGGGGGCCGAACTGATGCAAAGAACAAATAAAATGAAATCCCACGTGTTCCCTATTGGAGAGGCAGAAGTTTTTAAAGGTTTTTTAAGTTGACAACTTTCTTTACTTTATTGTTTCCTGGTACAAACGAACTTACCTCTCGTGTAAAAAATGGTGGGGGTATTTATTTTCGTGCTCGTGTGTTTTGCGCAGCCTCTATGGGAGGTCGCTTTGTTTGATGCAAAATCAAAATCCTGAGAAACAAAATGGTGTCTATTTAAAGTGTTTTATTATGTTTCTATAAGCAGAAATTCTAATAAAAGTGCTTTATTAGCAAATAAAAATTGCTATACCAAGACAATGATGGTGAAACGTGTTCTGCGGAACAGAATGCCGACTTTGTGAATTTTCGAAGACAAATCGTGGGAGGCAGATTGCATGATGTGCTAAACACATGAAAAACGTAAATACACATTGGCTATATTGATGAACGTTCTATTTTCAATTAAACAAAATCAGAGCTGCATTTGCACTTCTAGTTGGTGTTGAAAAAAGCGCGCTATATTCATTACATAATGTGCAATTGTTTATACTGATGATAACCTTGTTCCAATTTACACAATGAATTCGTTCCAATATACATCAAGTAACCTGTAAAATGTTTTTGTTTCAGGGTACTTATTGAGAAAGGTGAACCAAACAAAGCATTTGCGATGAATGTGAACCTATTACGCTGGAAATGCGGGGTGGGATTGTCGAATCGCTAGTTTAGCAAATTGGGTGTTCCTGCATTATGAGGGAGATGGTAGGAGGGTGTTGTGTTTGTTCTGACGATAGAGGCTGGTCTGAAAACCCACTTGTTTACTGCGATGGACAATCTTGTACTGTAGCTGTTCATCAAGGTATTTATACATTCCTGGAAAATGTTATTAGGACACCACTTGGTGAAGTGGTGCAACATTGGATTATTAAGCCCTAGAAAAGAGGACGTATTTTCTGTGTTTATCATAGTAGGTAAATGTTAAGTTAAACTACTCATGCCCCCTGAAAATGGCTATTTGACTTTTCTTACTTTTTTCCTCCTGAACACAAGTCTGGAAGAAAAATACGGTCTCACACTGTTAACAATGCCTCCTTTTTTTTATCAGCAAAAACTAGCTAGTCAATTTTGTAGAAAACAACGAGCGCATGGTGGTGTCGCAATTTATCTAAAACAATCAATAAAAGCTAAATCCTTAGATGTTACTGCATATTGCGAAGAGCTACATGCTGAATTTTGTGGTATCGAATTAGTAGATTCAAAATTATTTATCATAACCCTGTATAGACCCAGTGGTTAATGGTGTCGCAATTTATCTAAAACAATCAATAAAAGCTAAATCCTTAGTTCAATTGTTGATATTTTTATGAAAAATTTAGAGTTGTTGTTAGACAGATTTGTTCATCGTGACAGCAAAATCATATTACTAGGCGATTTTAATATCGATTTAAAAATTAACTCTTTACCTACAAATGAGTTATTATGTGTTGTAAATTCGTATGGATTAGCACTTACAATTGAAGAATATACTAAATTTCCATTAAAAAATCGAGTTGTTTAGACAATATTCTTACAAATTTGAGCTCAAGCCTTTACAAATCTGGGGTCTTGGAACCCTGCCTCTCAGATCATGCTGGTCAATATATAATAATTGATGTAATACCCAATAATTCAGTCAATCACACTTACAGTAGGAATATTACAAATTCTGGATTCAAATTATTCAATGAGGAATTATCTCAGATAAATTGGAGTGATATGAAATTAAATTCTGATGTTGACTTTGTAGCTTCCTTCATGATCTCATGTTTTCATGGGCTAATAGAAAAATATTTCCACTAAAAGAACAAATTTAATAAAACAGACAGCTGGTGCCTTGGTTCAACAACGATCTGAGATCACAAAGGAACACACTGATGAGTTTAAAAACTGTATGTGATTCTACCAAAACCCACTGAGACATCAACATATTTAAGTGTTACAAAACACTATGAAAAACAGTTAATTTTAACTAAAAAACAGCTTATAATAAGTATGTCTCAGATGCTGAAAATAAATCGAAGCAAGCTGGCTTGATAAATTTCGAAAGGAACAATTCTAAGTGTAAATGCGACACTTCAACGGACAAACTATCGTCTGATGATTTAGTTGAATTTTTTTCCAACGTGGCGAAGATATAATCAAATCTTTACCACATGTACCCACCACAACATTCCTAAATTACAAAAATTTTCCGCTCCATCTTCCTCATTTTTCATGCAGCCTGTAACAATTTCTGATGTCAGAGAAGCTATGTTATCTCTGAAAAACTCAAGATGCCTAGATATCCATGAACTTAGTAGCAGAATCTTAAAAGAAACTATTGATACAATTGCAGAGCCTCTAACAAACCTAATTAATCAAATTTTCGAAACTGGTAAATTTCCAGATATTTTCAAATATTCCAAAATCATTCCGCTTTTCAAAAAAGGGAATAGGGATGAAACTGATAATTATAGACCCATTTCTATCATCAGTATTTTTTCGAAACTGATTGAAATTATCTTAAAGCAAAGATTATCCAAGTACTTCGAAGACAGCAAGTTTTTTAGTAATGAACAATTTGGCTTTCGAAAAAATCATTCAACAAGTGCAACAATGAGGGTGGTTGAGCAAATAGTTCGGTCTTGAACAGGGAAATCAGTGGGTATTACTCTCTGATTTATCTAAAGCTTTTGATTGTGTTTCCCATGAAATCCTTCTTGAAAAACTCAGCTACTCACGGAATCAGAGGTATCACTCTCACACTTATTGAATCGTATTTGACAAATCGTTTCCAAGCTGTATTTTTCAATAACGAATTGTCCAGTTTTAGAGACGTTAAATTTGGTGTCCCACAGGGTTCGGTCCTGGGCCCACTATTGTTTGTAATTTATATTAATGAACTTCCTTCCTTTTTGGCCCCAAACGAAAGTGTTCTATATGCAGATGACACTACTCTAATTTATTCTCATGAGGAATATAATTCCCTAGAAAGCGTATCGGAAGAAATTGAAGAGAAAGCTGAACAGTGGTTCATAGCTAACAAGCTGAAATTAAACAACAATAAATCACAAAACTTGATAATCTCTACCATCGTCATTTTGGACGATAAGCTAATCTGGACCGAGCACGTCAGGCAACTTAATTTGAAACTGTCGCGCTCTCTTTTCTGTATTCGACAACTCAGACATTGCACAAATATAAACACCCTGAGATCAGTTTATTTTTCTTTATTCCATTCTCATCTTAATTATGGCATTGTAGTTTGGGGAAACTCATCTGCAGTTTCTAGCGTTTTCCGACAACAAAAAAAAGCTATTAGAATTCTGTGCAATGCAAATTATAGAGAAACCTGCGACCACTGTTTAAAATTTAAAAATCATGACTCTTCCTTCCATTTACATTTGGAGTACTTTGATAGAAATTCACAAAAGAATTCCCACATTAATAACACAATCAGACATTCACCAACACAACACCAGAGGTGCAGATATAATAAGAGGACCTAGACATAGGCTCAGTAAATCCCAAAATAATTCACTGAATTTGAACGTCTACAACATTCTTCCAGGGGAAGTTAGAAAATTAGGAACGTTTGCTTTCAATAAAACAATAAAATTATTTTAGCTCGAAAACCCCTTCTACTCTCTTGAGGAATATGTTAAATGTGTAAGGCAAGGTGTAACTATGCTCAGAGAATCATGACTTGTCAATAACTTTTCAATTATTTTAAATGGTTGATGATATGATTGATCGACTTATGCTCAAGTTCTTGTATGTGATGTCTATTATGTCTGGAATAGCATATTGATGCTCTATTGTGTTCATTTTGTTTTATTTATTTATTTACACATATTTTGACCCAAACTTTTTTACTACTTGTGAACTACAATTTTACTATTTTTTTAACTGTGACCTGTCATAAATGTATTTTGTGTACATAGCGTGATTAATAAAGTATCTATCTATCTACAAACACTTAATTACAAATAACCTAACTTCTCATATCTGACAGAAAAACTAATAAATTTCACTTTGGAAATGGAAAAGTTGGCGGTGATTTATTTGTTATGACCAACATCAAAAAATGAAATTTACTAAAGTTTGTCAGTCAGATGTGAGAAGTTAGGTTATTTATAACTGTTGAAGGAGAATTATTTTGATAGAACTGACTGAACCTGGTGTCAACATCTTCGGGTCTCACCGGAAATGACCCCAACTTGGGAATTTCAAATGGAACACCATGTATATTTTTAATTATTCGGAATCTAGGGATGATTTTGAGTACGATCACAGCTTTAAGACGGAAAATTGGTACATTTGATTTTTCAGAACCCCTTTAATTTTTGCATCTAGATATATAGGGTGGGTGGTGGGAGAGCCGGCCACATTGCCATAATAACCCCAAAAATAATCATCTTGAAATACCTACTGACTGACTGATGAGAATCCGGTAAATATAAAGTTACTCTACACATGTACTCTGAATATAGGGAAAAAACTTTTCTCCTCCTGAACACGAATCCGGAAAAATGCGTCGGTCTCATACCGTTCCCGAGTTGAGAACTTAAAAAAAAAAACTCATTTTCAAGCACCGTTTTCTTGCACAAAACTCACTCAAAATGCCTCATTCTTTTTACCAGCATAAACAATACACCCTAAATCACTTATTTTCGGCACAACTTTGCAAAAAATATCGTCGTGTTTATCGAAAAAATCTTCCTTCTTACACAGTTCCAAATAAACAAATTTCACACTTTGACAGATGGAATTTAGTAACTTTGCCTTATTTTTCATGTTGGTGATGAATGAATCACCACCAACTTTTCGAATTCAAATGTCAGCAATAGTTTCCCCTTCATTTATCTGTGCAATTGTTGTGGGCGGTGATTCATTTATTACCAACATGAAAAATAAGGCAAAGTTACTAAATTCCATCTGTCAAAGTGTGAAATTTGCTTATTTGGAACTGTGTAACAAGGAAGATTTTTTGGATAAAAACGACGATATTTTGTGCAAAGTTGTGCCGAAAATAAGTGATTTAGGGTGTATTGTTTATGCTGGTAAAAAGAAGGAGGCATTTTGAGTGAGTTTTGTGCGAGAAAACGGTGCTTGAAAATGAGGTTACATTTTTTTTTCAAGTTCTCTAACTGTATATCTTTGTAAAATTATAATAAAAATAAAATTTAAAGAAACAAACTCATTTACCTATTATTATTATAATATGCTGTTTTTGTACTTACAACTGATTCATTGTCCTTTTCGATTTCTGTATTTGTTTCACTACACTTTTGTCAGTGAACATTCATCCGTTCGACAAGACCTTGCATTTGATGTCTACATTTTTTGCCTAGCTCTATTCTCATATTTTCCTTCAGTTTTATTAGATTTTTCTATAAAATATATCCAGACAGGGTCTTTTTTCCTTCCACTTTTATGAAGAGTTGATATTGTTACACTATTTGCAGATTTTTAAGTAACCTTCATAAATTTAAAGCTGAGTTAGGGCAGAGGCATCTTTATATAATTTTTATCTCTTATTTAAAAAATTGTTATATACAAATGCGTTGTTTATAAGATAATTGTTTTTTTTGGAATTCTAATTTTTGATTCAAATGATGATTTTTTTAAATTGTTCCTTAAAAAAAAATTATTGCTTAAAAACGTATTTGTTAATTAACAATTTTTTTCTACCACTTATAATTAATATTAAAGAACCATTTTTTTTAATCATAATTTATCTTGCTTTTCGACATTTAAAAAAAATAGTTTTATTTAATTTTTCATTGTTAATAAACATTTTTTATAAACAAAATAAATGTTTACCTCATATTTTTTTCTTATTCTAATGTAACAAAAACAACCACGAGTTGTTTTTTGGGAAAAAAATTATAATTACCATTTTCCGTATCTCCATCATTCTCACCTGGTTTTTCATCTAATTGAGATACGATCAAAACACTTGAGACTTATTTTTTTCTCCATTAATAAAAGAACAAATTCAGCTTAAAACTCAAGTTATTACCAAATTATTTAATTAATTTTCTGGAATTGTTTATAAAAAATACTTTCTGAAAAATTTTTTTTTTAGCTTTAATGTTTAAATAGCTTACGAACTATTACAAATATGACAACATCACTTCATTTAACGTTCATTAATAAACAATTTGAGCTTTTAGATTTAAGTCTCACTCTATTATTTTTTGAATTATGAATTAAGTGTCCATTGATGATTACTCGTAGACATGCAGGTTAATTACAATAAAATGATGTTTTAATTGTAATGTAGATGAACGTGCATAAAATATTCTGTTCATTGATGAATAACTAGAATTTACTAATAGATTCTTCAGTAATATTGCAGGAAAAACCATCAATTCATTTATAAATTATTATGAACATAATAGAGACAGAGCCAGAAAAATTAAACTTGAGTTATTTTTCCAGATATTAGTAAATTTTACAAAAAATAATAGAGTGAGACTTAACCATACTTTATTTGCAACGTGAATGCTAAAAATCTGTAATTAATCTTTTAATTTTTATTTTTAATAACCTTCATAGTTTATTAATTAATAAAGCAGCCATTTTTGTTTATACAGGATAAAATGTTTTATAATTCCAATAAAATATGTAGATTTTTCCGGAATCTCCCAATTTTCCAGGGGAATAAAAATTGGCCAGTTGTTAAAATTTCGTCGAGTTACCTCAGATTCAAAGAAGAAGTTTCTTTGTTGTCTAGAAGCGGAGATAATGTTAAATTTTGATGCGAGCTTCAATTTGAAGTTTCTATATCAGAAATTCGCTGCGAGAAAACGGGGCTGCTCTCCCTACTTTAAAGGGCTAGGACTTCATACATATTGAATCAATTGTACACTTATCAATTGAATTATAAAATATATTGTGACAGATATGTGTTTTTTTTTATTCTATCTTTGATCCTATTGGTCGTATTTTAAATACGTGTTTTTAACCAGCTTCTCAATGAGCCTAATTATAAGTCTTTATCATAAAAAATAATGAAGTTATTCCGTTTGTTTATAAGCAAAAAACACTCCTCTTTTAAAGGGACTTTTTAAAAACAATTTTTTTAACAAATAAGTTCAACCTTTCAAGAATCTATTCCACTTTGATACACAACTCTAGATCCATTATCTTTAAATTTCGGATAAACATATGGAATTATTCATAAACTATTAAACCGATCTAGCTGAAATTTGGCACACTTAAAGACCTATAATGCCCTCCTAACTAAGATGTCACTTATAATAATTATTGCGAAAAAAACATTTCTAAAATAGTGCAGAAAAGACGTTTTTTTTCAACTATTTCGTGAATTTATTTATCGCAACGTTTTAGAGAGTCATGTAGTACTGAGGATGCTCTCATAAAGGTTAGCAGTCAGATAGTCTCCAGCTTTAATTCAAACAGAAAGTGCATGACCATTTTTCTCGACCTGGCGAAGGCTTTCGACACTGTGCCACACTACATTCTACTGGAACGGATGGATAATTGGGGCATCTCTGAATTGCCAAATAAACTAATCGCATCTTACCTAGATAAACGTGAGCAACAAGATGCTCTGAGTCCACCGTCTCTGGTGGAATGTGGTGTGCCACAGGGTACTGTCCTTGGGCCCTTATTATTTTCCATATATGTGAATGGCATTTTTTCAGTTGTTACTGGAGATTGTCTGGTATGCTTTGCGGATGATACATGTATTATTATTCAAGCTGATACTTGGAAAGATGCAATTGAAAAAGCGGAAAAACTTATCTCTACTGTAAAACATTGGTTAGATTGTAGCTTACTTACAGTTAACAGTGATAAGACAAAATTCGTATGCTATTCTATGAGAAAATCTGGTCTACCACATATTGATTCTATTGTTATTCATGAATATGATTGTGATAATTACAATCAATGTAACTGTAATATAAAAATTGGCTCAGTTAATAACATAAAATACTTGGGTGTAAATTTTGATAATCTTTTAAAATGGGATACACACATTAACTAAGTTAATATTAAACTACGTAAATTACTACACAAATTTTACATATTGCAAAATTCGATGTCAAAAAAATCTTTGATAAATATATATTATGCATTGGCAGAATCGGTTCTAAATTATGGAATTTGCATATGGGGAGCTACTTTCAAAAACCTCTTGCTACCATTGGAAGTAACTCAAAAAGCATTATTGAAAATATGTTTAAGTCAAAAAGGTTTCCATCTGTAGACCTATTTAATGAGGCCAATGTCTTCCAAATTCAACAACTATATATTAAATCTGTGATAAGATTATTGTGTAATAACAAAATCAATGATAGTATAACTAATCACCAATCAGAGATAAATACTAGATCTAAAAGTAAACATGCACGTATGTTACCTAGAATTTTTTATACCAGTGTAAAGAGATTCCTATTATATCTGGCTCCAAAGATTTATAATTCCTTACCACAGGAAGCTAAAGCAGTAAATTTTGCAAAGATAAAAAGAAATATAAAACCATGGATTTTAAGCCCTAACTTTAACCATATATTCCTGTAATTGTCTTATTCAACCACATTTGTTACTGACCATTTTGTTTCAAAACAAAATTCCTTTTACATTATGAACTTGATATGTTTAGATACATAATATAATATAAACATAATATGATATAAAAATGCAATATTATTTGAATAGAAGCACGCACAAATTTTCAAATTTATTGTGCTTCTTAAGTACTTACTGAAATAATTTTTTACCTGAAATAAACGATTTTTTATTATTATATTATTTATAAAAAATTAAATTAAAAGGTGTTTTTAATATCTACAACTTTTCTCTAAAACGTAATCGGAAAATTCTACCGCCTGAAAACTGAATTTTCCCACTTTTATCGTTGTTTAAAAAAAACCGGCTGTAAGTTTCATTTATCTTGTAAAACCTTCAGATACCTGTAATAAATATTAAATAAACTTTATTTCTCTTCAGATTGAGCTATATTTCAATGGTGCTTGAAAGGTAAAAATCATGAATAAAAAAAACCTCTTTAAAGACAAGCTTTTATTCAAATGCGCTAAAAAGTAAAAAATAATTGCTTTGGACGTGCGACGTAGGTTTCCGTGAGTTATAGATTCAAGAGTTTGTCGCGCAAAGTTTCGCAGTTCGAATACAAAAGCGACAAGCTTTTGCATCTGTAACCTACGTCACACATTCAAAGCAGTTATTTTTTACTTATTAGCACATTTGAATGAAAGCTCGTCTTTAAAAAGGTTTTTTTCTATTAATTATTTTATTTTGTGCTTTCTAGTAAGTACGCATTTTTGTTAATGCAGGCCTTTTTCCTCTAAGTTCTGAGCTATCTAGTTCTTCAATGAGGAGACCATCTAAAGATTAACCCATCCGCTATCCTGGAGCTGCTATCTTCAATTTATAAATTCTGACAAAAAATCGACTAAATTCATAATCTCCGACCTCTAAAACCTCGACATACCAATTTTGAATAGAAACTGTCCATTATCACAAAACTTGTCCACCATCTTGGAGCCACCATCTTGTAGCTTGTATTTTATGAATTTTGACAATAATCTCCGACCTCGAAAACCTCCACATACCAACTGAATAGAAACGGACCATAATCACAGAGATCGTCCGCCATCTTGAAGCCGTCATTTTTATTTTTATGAATTTTGACAAAAATTCATAATCTTCGACCCCGAAAACCGCCACATACCAATTTTGAATCGAATCGGAGCATAATCACAAAGATCTGCCATCTTGGAGCCGCCATTTTAAATTTGTGAATTTTGACAAAAAATTCATAATCTTCGACCCCGAAAACCGCCACATACCAACTGAATAGAACGGACCATAATCACAGAGATCGTCCGCCATCTTGGAGCCGTCATTTTTAATTTTTGTGAATTTTGACAAAAAATTCATAATCTTCGACCCCGAAAACCGCCACATACCAATTTTGAATCGAATCGGAGCATAATCACAGAGATCTGCCATCTTGGAGCCGCCATTTTATTTTATGAATTTTGACAAAAAATTCATAATCTTCCAACTTCGAAAACCCCCACATACCAATTTAGAATAGAAACGGACCATAATCACAGAGATCGTCCGCCATCTTGGAGCCGTCATTTTTATTTTTATGAATTTTGACAAAAAATTCATAATCTTCGACCCCGAAAACCGCCACATACCAATACTGAATAGAAACGGAGCATAATCACAGAGATCGTCCGCCATCTTGGAGCCGTCATTTTTATTTTTATGAATTTTGACAAAAAATTCATAATCTTCCCCGAAAACCCCACATACCAATTTAGAATCGAATCGGACCATAATCACAGAGATCGTCCGCCATCTTGGAGCCGCCATTTTAATTTTGTGAATTTTGACAAAAAAATCATAATCTTCGACCCCGAAAACCGCCACATACCAATTTTGAATCGAATCGGAGCATAATCACAAAGATCTGCCATCTTGGAGACGCCATTTTGATTTTATGAATTTTGACAAAAAATTCATAATCTTCCACTTCGAAAACCCCCACATACCAATTTAGAATCGAATCGGACCATAATCACAGAGATCGTCCGCCATTTTGATTTGTGAATTTTGACAAAAAAATCATAATATTCGACCCCGAAAAACCCCCACATACCAATTTTGAATCGAATCGGACCATAATCACAGAGATCGTCCGCCATCTTGGAGCCGCCATTTTGATTTTATGAATTTTGACAAAAAATTCATAATCTTCGACCCCGAAAACCCCCACATACCAATTTTGAATCGAATCGGACCATAATCACAGAGATCGTCCGCCATCTTGGAGCCGCCATTTTGATTTTATGAATTTTGACAAAAATTCATAATCTTCGACCAAACCCCACATACCAATTTTGAGTCGCATCGGACCATAATCACAGATATCGTCCGCCATCTTGGAGCCGCCATTTCGATTTTATGAATTTTGACAAAAAACGGGTCACATACCAATTTTGAACCGAATCGGACAATAATTACAAAACCCGTCCGCCATCTTGATTTTGTAAATTTAAAAAATTCATAATTTTCAACCCCGAAAACACCCACATACCAATTTTGAATAGAATCGGACCATAATCACAGATTGTCGGCCATTTAACTTGCAAGATTCGATTAGAGACAGACACCGGGACAGGTGAAACTAAATAAAAGCTTGTAAAAAGCACTTACAATGAAATATCAAATATACCGGTGGTGCATAAAATGTATGAATTTCTAACTCTTTTTCCAAAGTTTTCCAAGTGGACCTCTCACACCGGTCCCCGAATCGCGTGCCACTTGTATGATGCGGTTGTTTCTGTCAATTCCTATTTAATCCTTACATTCCAATAGTGACAACGGGCAATATGGTGACTTTATTCCACCACTCCACACTGTCTATTATGACGGGACAGCAAAGGTGTCCGTAAAAAAGTTTCTTCAGTATAATTCTGATATATTTATTTATTACAATAAACATACATTCTTGCACTGAGATTCGAGAAAGAAGAAATGGGTTACAATAAATATAATTTAAGATTATAATTTTTAAAATAATATGAATAATAAGTATTTTACGTGGTTTAAAATCATGGCTCTTGGCCAATCTTAAGAAAACGCATTATATAATATAAAAGGTCAAAAGTGTTTGCTCTCGGTTACCGTGGTGCTAGAAAAACACAGGAAACCCCGGTCCAATTGTCAAGTCTTGTTCTTTCAAAATCCAATTTAATATTACTAAGAACAGCATTATATCAGGTAAAGCAATGAAAAGAGGGTAAACATTTCAAGGGATGAAGCTCTTCTCGAGCCCCTTTCTCGGAATTGCTTCTAGGTAAAGTAATAGACGACCTGACTACTGTTAGTACGGATAAATTTTATTGGTATACGATTCTGCCTTTTTCCTAAATTAAATGATGGAGAGGTAATAAATATAAACAATTAGTTTATCGATAGAGTTTTTGTTCAGTTGTGCTTTAATAAGACGTGATTATTTTTGAATTGTTAATTTAATGGTTCATTACAATCCAGACACATTGAGGTTAGTTTTCATTTAATTAGCCTTTAATAATGATTTGCATTTAATGGTCAGTTATTAACAGCAGCTTTGCAGTTGAAAGTGTCTTGAGGCAGTATTGCTTGGATACAGTGCTGACAGAGTATTGATAGATTTTTATACAAAACTGTGAGGTGTGAGGGAATTTTCTGCAAACGGCACTTTCTCCTACAGGATGTTTCAATATTGTGGATTAAGGTGATACAAAATCGAGTAATTATAGTGATTTATCCGATGAAAAAGTCTAATAATCGTTCTCAGCTACCTGGAAAAGAAGTTTTAGTGTTATCCAAGAATATTTTCTGTAAAATTCAGGGAATTTTAAACTTTGTTCATATCAAAAGTTGATATTGATAATAAGCTAGAAATTTCGCGAATGCAAAAATTAAATATGCAATAATTCTTAATGAAATTTGGATTTTACGATATTTCAGGAACAATCAAATATTTCAATATTTGAAATTTCATGGAGATATTTTCAACGTAGAGACAGTTTATATTTTAATAGATAAACACTCCAGGTTTTTGCTATATTATTGAATATAAAATTCAAAATGATGAATTATAGTCAAAACTATTTGTTTTGATCTT
Organism: Gonioctena quinquepunctata; assembly: GCA_018342105.1. Lineage (NCBI taxonomy): Eukaryota > Metazoa > Arthropoda > Insecta > Coleoptera > Chrysomelidae > Gonioctena > Gonioctena quinquepunctata. The sequence continues at coordinate 279,311 of JAFIRS010001290.1, read as the reverse complement.
GAACGTTATCCTTTTAGCTATAAAATATGTATGAAAAAGTACTTTTGAAATAATAACATTACTATTTCACATATTTATATGTACATACCTTCCGAAAATATATTTTAATCTCATGGTGAGACTTCCAGACATCCAAACTTTCAAACAGTGTCATTGAAGGAATGTAAATGTAGCTAGATCGATTTTATTAATCGTTTTTACTACATATTATATAGATGGGACAAGTCATAGTTATACAGGTATAAATACAAAACAAAGGTGCCCAGGCACTTGGTGTATACAAACAAATTACTCTAAGTCTAGATAAAATGTGATTAAACGAAATTTCGCAATGAAAATAATTATATCAACATATCGTCATTTAAAAAAAACGTGTTAAAGTTAACTCTGAATAAAAAATAAATATATAAGAAAAACAATCTACCGAAAAATAAAATCGTCAAAATAAACACGGTCGCGCATTACTTACCTCAAGTGTAAATGCATTTACAGTCTAAAACATTTTTCTGATTAAATAAAGTTAATTTTTTTTTAGGTATGAGGTGACAGGGTCTTCATTTCATTTGGCAGTAGGTTATAAATGCGAATACCAACAAATTTAGGAGATTTTTCATATTTTGCGTGATGTCAAAATTAACAAACTTGCAACTCTCAATATTTTATTTTGTTGTACAGGAAGTTCTATAATCCAAATAGGCTTTTTCATTTAGATGGCAAATGACTAACTTTGTTTACCTGTCAGACCCAACGGCATTGACGGCGTTTTTTTTTTAAAGGAAATAAAATATTTCCGAGTTTTCCTATGGATAGTTGACTTACATTTACATGGAGAAGAAAATTCACCATTAGAAAATATTCGTGTACATTATTTTAACTACGAATGAAAGGTTTTTGGCGGTATAAAATAGGTAATAAGTACTTAACCTTACTTATTCAGTTACGAACGCCAATGTATGCAGGTGCATTTGTCATGAAGTTGACTGTTGACATAATGTGAAAATACCGCTAATTTTGAACTAAGTCATTCTCAAACTGTTATTTCAAAACTAACCAATGGCTATTCACTTTCCCAATAGCCAATCCGACTTTGGGTCTCAAAACGAGCGCATGCGCCTTAAAAAATCATCTAAATGAAAAGGCCTATTGAAAATGAAGCTCTGCAGGGCTTTTTGCTTTATGAAAATCATGTCTTATCCCTTAATCATTGATTAATAATACTAATATTTATTGATTCAGCAGAAATTGTAAAATAAGTACATATTTACATTATACATTATAATATGAGAAATATGAATAATATAAAGAATATCATTATGAGAAATATACAGTGTGGCTTTTTATAGCCCCCCACCCCTGTTAAATTTTGAACGTTTCGACTTAGAGCAATGGACGTAGACATTGTGATTGCTCGATAGATGGCGCGAGAGGGCACATCAACTTAAAAATTTCAAATAGCATGGGGGGGGGCAATGGACATCGTTGAAAAGATACTCAATTCCCTTTTCAACCATTTATTTTTTTAAATTTCGTCAATAAGTTCTTTCACAATAAGCATTTGAAATGTCAAGTATAACAAAATTTAAAATGCATATTGTGAAAAAAAGACTGATCAAAATTCAAAAATAATTAGGTGATTGATTGAAAAGAGAATTCAATTATCTGTTCAACAATGTGCCACTTGACCCCCCCATGCTATTTTTAAGTTGATGTGCCCCCCGCGCCATCTATCGAGCAATCACGATGTCTTTAATTTCAAAAAGTAGTATCGGTGATATCATTCAAAACGTTTCGTCCCATTGTTCTATGTCGAACCGTTCAAAAGTTAACAGGGGGGGGCTATAAAAAGCCGCACTGTGTACTATATATAAACACTTAGGAATTAGAAAATTATCGTGTTAAATACCTTCGAAAAAAAAAAAATAAATAAAAAAAATAAAAAAAAATGATGTAAATCTATTTAATAAAAATGAATCTCGATTCTTTGTAAGCACAAAACGTGAGAACTGCTGGACCGATTTGTCTATTTTTTAAAATTTTTTTTTTTTTTTTTTGGCATATGATTATTCCTAGTCTTTAGCAGAGTAAAAATTCGCATAGTATACTGCTGTTAGTGCTTCAAGGTCAACATTTTTTTTTTAGAACTCTCATGGCGTATGTTACCGAGGATAGTCTATTGCAAAGATAGTCTATCTGACTAGTCCAACTCAAAGTGTCATCAATGTGAATACCTAGAAACTTCACCGAAGTATTACAGATAGTTTTTTGACTGTCCATAGTTATATTTTGTGGTGTTTCTGTACTGCTATTGGTTTTAAACATGATACAATCTGTTTTTTCACTTTTCAAAACCAACTTATTCTCTACAAAAAAATCTTTGGATTGTTCTATTATTTTGCTACCATTTTTTATGATATCTGGTAAGTTTGCACCTGTTATTAAAAGTTGGTATCATCAGCATAGTTAATCATGCAAGCAGAGTTCATGTCTGCTATAACCTTATTGATATCATTGATAAATATATTAAACAATATTGGACAAAGTATACTACCCTGTGGGACTCCCATAGACACACTCAAAGCATCTGATCTAGCCGTATTTTCTTTTTGATTGAGTTCTACTATTTGCTTTCCAGATATGAATTGAACCAGTCGTAAGAGTGTCCACGAATTCCATATTTATAAAGTTTCCCCAATAAAATATCATGATCTATACAATCAAAGGTCCATGAAGATTCCACAGGATAGATCTCCCTTGTCCATTGCTTCTAGGACTTCGTTACTAAAGTAAACCAAAGCAGTTTCAATAGACTAAGATAGCCATGCTGGTTCTTAGAAAAAATGTTAAAATTTGAAAATAAATTCACTAATCGATTAGCCATTGCTATTTCGATAATTTTCGATATACATGTTAGTAGACTGATTGGCCTGAAGTTAGATATGTCTGACTAATTTCCTTTTTTGTGAAGTGGTTCCACTATTGCTATCTTCAGTTCATCTGGAAAAACTCCTTCCTCAAATGATTTATTGATAAGGAAGGTCAAAATAAAAACATTCTCTTGGGCATTGCTATCTTCAGTTCATCTGGAAAAACTCCTTCCTCAAATGATTTATTGATAAGGAAGGTCAGCACAGCTTTTCAATATGTGTATGGGTACTTCATCAATACCAGCTCTTTTCTTTATATTGTTTATTATTGAGAGTAACTCATATTCTGTGACTGGATTCAGGAACAGAGTGTGACTGTGAAAGGCTATAATAGACCTTTCAAAACCATTTACCTTACCGATGTCTTTCTGTTTTGACAAGAGTTGAGGGGCGCAGTTTGTGAAGTATTCATTGAAGCTATTTGCTACCTCCAGTGGAATATCGTATTCAAATTGTTTAGACAGAGCAGTACCTGCCACATCGTTTTTTATTTATTATCATACTCAACAATTTTATTTCTGTAATAGTATTTTTTTGCTGATTCCAAGAGATTATTATAATTCCTTTTCAGCTACTTATAGGCAAATCCATATTCTGGATCGATTTTAGAAATTGATTGATAAAAAACAAGTTGGTTTTTCATTCGCGTAATTTCAGGTGAATTAAAATCTTGCTTTCAAGTTGCCTGGAAATTGGAAAATTCGGGTATATAAGAAATTCGGCGAAGAAAAATACCATCGAGTCATTTATTACCAAACGAGGAAATAACTCAGCGGTTACACCGTCGCCTACCAAACAGAAGGAATCCCGGTCAGGGTAACATTTTTTTTATTTTATAAAAACAACAGCTGGACCGATTTGGCTAATTGTTTTTTGAATGTTTGTTATACCCCTAATAAGGTGTTTAGGAAAAGAAAGGATTTTTAGAAAAGTTATTGGAAATGTCTATGTCCTGGAAAAGTTTTCAGGAATATATAATAAAAATGAATGTCTTTGTGTTGGTAAGCTCATAACTCGAGAACGGCTGGACCTATTTGGCTAATTTTTTTCGGGAAAACGGGATAATGGAAAAACGCGATAATTGGAGAACGGGAGAAAACGATAATGGGAAAACCGGATAACTGCAAAATGGGATAACAGAAAAACGGGATAACTGAAAAATGGGATAACGGGATAACCTAGATGGAACAAAACAAAAAATCAAACAACAGAAAAAAGAAATTATATGCGGACGAGTGTTTAGGAAAAAAAATTTAGAGCATATAGAATTTTCTAGGACATATTTTTTTAGTTTTGTTTTGAAGTGCATGTAATGGCGTCTTGTGCGGATTTTACTTCTTGAAATCTAAGGTCATGTTGCTATGAATATAAGTATGTATCGAGAAATTTGGTATTATCTAACGATTCAACGGTTTCATCGCCTACTCTAACATGAAAGTCATTGATTTTTCTATAGTTCCTACAATAAAACTGCATCAAAACTGTTTTCCTCTCGTTCATCACCAATACATTTTTGTAACACCAATTTATGAACTCAAAGCTCAAGATATCCATTTTTTTTGAGTTCCTGTAATATAAAACAACTACCATAATTTATTTCCAAACAAATGTAATAAGTACTTCCTAACAAATGTAATAGGTACTTCCCAACAAATTCAATTAAAAAGCATTTCACAACTAATGATGTTTCTGACACTCTGGAAATTATATTTTCAATAATTAAGTAATGAAGCTGAAAATTACCATCAATTTGGTGCTATGTAAGTTGTGATATTTTTCAGGATCTCACGCATTATGTTCTTGGGTATATAAATAACTATAGAAGGCCATGCTTAGTGGTCAAACTTAATTATATAGGAAGTCAACACCCTGTACTTTTTTTGTGGTTTATTCCAGATAACCATTATCTACTCCCAAGATGATAAAACTACGTATTTGAATAATTTTTAACTAAATAGTATCATTGAAAATATCTAAGCGTTTAGTTGTGAGCGGTTCTCAGCTTTCTATTTCTTCAAGATATTATTTGGTGGTTTATTGAAAATCAAAATATGAAAATAAATAAAGCAAAATCTCTTTTAGAAGTTGTTAATATCAAAAAACAAAATACATAGATCTATTCAAACTGCACTGAAAAGTATAAAACATAGTGTTACAAACATCAACACATCTCTGAAAAATAAATAATTTCTTCAAAAATGTATTGCAACTGATTATAACAAATGAATCAGTGATTTTGTTCCAGCTTGTTATGGTATTGTAACTGTTCCTACTGGTCCATGGTATTGTCGTAAATGTGAAAGTCAAGAGAGATCTACAAAAGTGGTAAGTCGATTAGAATGGATTGATGTTTGATTTTTGCAGCACTGATTTTTTTTTCAGACAAATCAAATAAAGTTGAAAATACTACTGTATTGTCTAACTGTATAATTTATCCATCGAGATTCATAGAAATATGACATTTACATAATCTCTTTCAGGTTATGCTATAATCTTTTCCCCCTTGGATCATTTCAAATGATTTTTTTTATAAGCTTATTCTCAGCAAAAATGTCAAAAATCAGTATTTCTCTCCAAAAAACAATATTTTTTGTAAAACTTTTACCTCTACCTTATATTTGTTACTCAATGTATCCATCATTAAAATGTAACTGGATATTTTAGGGTTTTATTGAGGTTTTTTATTGACAATATATAACCAATTCAGCCATCTACCTGATCGAGTTTTTACAAAAAAAAAACAGCATTCCAAATCCGACCATGGTCCTTATAACATCAAAACCGAATTTTCAGAAATGCGAATTGTGTCCCAGCAAGTATGGGGCTCTCAAGAGGACCGACAATTCGGGATGGGCCCACGTTGTGTGTGCTTTGTATATTCCAGAAGTGCGATTTGGGAATGTTACTACTATGGAACCTATTCAACTGCAGTTGATACCTGCTGAGAGATTTAATAAGGTAATTTTTTTATATTTACTGGACAAACTGGACTTTATGCTACCACTGTCTAAAAATATATAGGGTGTAAACACACTTTATTGATATCCTGGGAGGCTATTATTTCATTTTGTCGTGTTGCATCCCTGAAGAGTGTTCAAAGTTGGTATTAAAATGTTTGAATGATCCATGAGGTCAATATTGTTTTTCATCAAATTATTAAATGTCGGTGACTTATTGGCACTAGCAAATCGTTATTTCGCATGTAAATATGTCTAAAATAATATGCAAATCAACTGAAAAAAGTGTATTATTGGATGCGTTCATACATTTGAAAATCATTGGAAATGTTTCAAATATATCTTAAAAAAATATCTAACATATTCGGGGTAAGTTTTAAATGATTTAAATGAAGTTTGTAGGAACATGAAAAAAAAATAGATGGGGCACTTGCAGTTAGACACATTTTAAAACAAGGACTGGACAACGTGGACCAGGGAGGGGGTGTACTTCTTCATTTAAAAATGTAAAATCAATGGGTACAAATACAAAAAGTGAAAATTATTATTTAATTTCTTATTTGAAAACATTTGTGTAAAACTCCTTTAGGCAGTGTAAAACTCCTTTAGGCAGTGACTGACAGAAACTAAATTCTGCTTCTAGTTCTTGTTAAGAGTCACTTAATATCCAGTAATGAGGTGTTTTTATTGTTAAACTTGTGAGAATTCATTAAAATTGGCGCTGCATAAAATACACTGAAATAAAAGATATCAATTAAAAGAGTAAATTGGTTTAATTTCAGCGCTTTTTGCATATTTTGCATGAGAAAAATTTGTCAAATGAAAATCAAAATTAACAAACATTTTTATTTTATTTTTTGTTTCATAAATAAGAAGAATTGGATCAAAGAATAAAATTGGAATTATTCTGTGAGTTTTGAGCAGTCAGGGGAACTGAAAAAAACATTCATGAATTGTGAGTTGTACAAATTGTACTGTTTTTATGAAATTATTTACGTGCACGGGAAATATTCACCTTTTTTTAATGAGTTACAGGAATTGTAGAATTTTGGAAGAAGAAAAATTGGCATGACAAATCAAAGTTTGATAATTTTAAAAATGTTTGTTCAACATTCCAGAAGTTTATATACCGGGTGATTCTCTAAGATGGCTCATCCCTATAACTTTTTTATTATTGAAATTTGGGCGTTGTGTATTATAGTTCAATTTACATTTTTTTACATATTTACTTGCTTTGCCGTACTTCCGGTTTGACCGGAAATGACCCCAACTTTCGATTTTTAAATGGGACATCCTATATATTTTTACTTATTTCGATCGAGAATAACATTTTAAATCCAACAACACCTCACTTGTCAATATTTTACAAATAAAGTCATTTTTATTCCAATTTTTATTTTTCGATCTTGAATGCCATGGATCGTGTAAATCGCTTCATTCTTGATCAAGTAACATGGGAAAAATACGACTTTGAGGCTTATGACTTCACAGTTATTTTAAGAAGTATTTAAAAGTAGCAAATATGAATTTTTCCAGTTCACTTGATTTTTTCAAATGGAAAGAGGGTGGCTCGTCAGCGTTTTGTGAAAGATCATTTTCTTATGAATAATTTAATACCACACACTTTCACTTTATTTTCACTATTTTTCTGAATAATTGCAAGAAGCGATCATACCTAATAACAAATAATACGTATTCGGGATACTTATGCATTAAGTGCTGTTATTCTAGTTATCCGTGACAAACAATTGAAGCTGTTGCTAGGACTAACTAAACAAATAGGCTAATGAATATGCTGTCACTTTTAAAAATGTATTTGTTGCGTAGTTTATAATTTGATATGGAAAATTTAAGATGTCTAAAAACCCTGGTGAATGAACAGATTCGATATTGTTTATATTTTCGAGGGGACGCCACCTGTTACTTCAACAGAGCTTCTCTCTGTGATAGTCTGTGGTAGATGGTGCCGTCCAAAAATGTTTGTTTATATTCTTGCTTTATGTCAGAATTCAATTTCTGACATCTGCAGCATCTTATATGAAATTATTTTCAGTGTTTTGTCGGTATGTATGCGTTTTCCATCTCTTTGATTTGAAATCTCGCTTAGCTTATTCCTGAGTTTGTACTTTAAAAAATCACTCGTTCATCAGTTCATTAGTGCCTGAGGAATTGTTTATTTTCAGGTAGTGTAGTGTGCAAGGATACTTTTTGTAGAATGGGCCACATTTGTATTTTGTGTGGACAGTATATGTATGATCCACAAAAAATATGGGACTAACATTCATTCGATGTCGGTATACAACACAAGGAATGATAACTTCACGGTTTCCCTACCAAATCCCAGAAGTACATTAATAAAAAAATCCATTATTTATAATGCCAAAAAAATGTTTAATCACCTACCATCACATATTCGTTCATTGGTAACACATATTAATTTTAGAAGAGCAGTTAGAGAGCTACTATTGAATAAAGCCTATTACACCTTGCAAGAATTTTATGAAGATTCATTTAAATAAGTATGTCAGTTTTTATAATTCGTTTTTTAAATTGTTTGTTTAATATCTTCTTTTTTATAATATAACTTTTACCAGTATATGTTCTACTTACATGATTTTATAGTTTTAATATTAGTATATTACATACTTTGTCAACAAAACTTTTTGGTTTTTTAGTACAATAAAGATTTTCTTCTTCTTAAAGCTGCAGATTCGAATATTCACCTGTATTCGGTACCAAAAGCAAGTACAAATCTTGACGAATAATGATATTTTCATAGTTCATCATATTGTATGCATTGAATTTTATATTTTCTGCAATTTAATGACAATTTCATTTCCAATTCTCCGTCTGTCAAAATGCAGTTAACCAAATATGAAAAACAACACGACAGTGCTTTCTTTGTGCAATGTTCGGGGGCTTCTAATTCTATCTTTTCTATTGGTGAAGTTTGACAGATGTCTCTTTTCAACCAATAGCAAAGCTAGAATTAGAACCTGCGAACAGTTCGTCTCAAAAAGAAAGCTGAGGAAATAAATATACCCTGTTACTGAATTGAAACTAAAACGAAATTGGCGCCATCTGACACGCTAGTAATCTCTATTATCAAGTAGGCCAAGTGTCGCCAAGTCGATCCCAAACTTCTACAGGTATAAGTGCAAGCACCAGGGTTTTTAGACATCTTAGGAAAATTATAATAGAAACGAGAAAATTGACATGTTGCTAATTTACGGAGAAGCAAAAAAGAATGCAACTGATGCAGCTCGAATTTATGCTCAGAGATTCCCTAATCGTCGCCATCCCACTCGGCATTATTTTCCAAAACCGGAAAGAAAAATGCGAAATGAACCAGAAGTAAATGCAAATAACTTCATCGTCAGTGAAGAAAAAGAAGTAGACGTGTTGGCCTATGTTGAAGTGAATTGTACGGCGTCAATTTGCCAAATTGTTTCTGAGTGTGATATAAGTTATTCGTCCGTTTGGAGAATTCTTCACAAATTCAATTATCGATCATTCAAGTACCAACTACACCAACATCTTTTCGATAACGACAACAACCGAAGATTAACTTATTGCAACTGGTTTTTTACTAAATACAAAGAAGATGTACGTTTTCCATTTAAAATTATTTATTCAGATGAAACTCGATTCACCAACTTGGGTCCGTTCAATCGGAATAATAAAAGGTACTGGTCTCAAACAAATTTACGTCTGATGCAAGACAGAAATTTTCAAGAGCGATTTGGTTTCAATTGCATAGGTATTATCGGAGGAAAATATTTGGGGCCAATAATTTTCGACGGACAACTTACTGCGGAAAGATATCTACAGTTCCTTAGAAATCAAATTAATGATTTCATTGAGGATTTGCCACTGGCTAACCAAGTTGATATCTATTTTCAACAAGATGAAGCGCCACCTCACAATTCTCAAGTCGTAAGAGAACATCTGAATGACACCTTCCCAGAAAAGTGGATTGGCACTTATGGACCTATTCAGTGGCCTGCGAGGTACATTCTTAAGTTGTCATATTTTTACACGCTTTATATTAGCTTCACTTGTATGTTTGTAACCGACTCCTTTGGACTTGATTTTTACCCACTTCCAGACGTCTGAATGATTTGAATTTTGGCAGGTGTACATAATTCCGGTGACAATGCATTAAGAAATTTTTGTGTGAAAAAAAAAACGAAATGGCTTCAATATAGCGGACGAGTTTTGTGATTATGGTCCGATTCGCTTCAAAATTGGTATCTGAGGGTTTTCGTGGTCGGATATTATAATTCTTTTGTCAAAATTGAAAAATTTAAGATGGCGGCTCCAAAATGGTGGACGAGTTTTGTGATTATGGTTCGATTCTATTCAAAATTGGTATGTGGGGGTTTTTGGAGTCAAATATTATGATTCTTTCGTGAAAATTGAAAAATTCAAGATGGCGGCTCACTGTATATATTGACAACGTTAAAATCTTTGAATGACTTCTAAAATCGAGATTTGACTATTAATACAGCTGTACACATTAATTATTTGGAAAATGATTACAGTTACTAATAGTAATCACGGATTTAATAGTAGATTAGAACAAATAATAGTTTAAAAAAATTAAAAAAACACGCTTTTGTAAATAAACCAAACTAAAAAGTAGAAAAAACTAAAAAACACGCTTTTTATAAAAACCCGAAGTAAAAAATAAATAAATAATAGTTCAAAAAAACTAAAAAACACGCTTTTATAGAAAATCGAACTAAAAAAATATAAAATAAATTTTAATAAATTTGAATTAAGAATAGTGTAAAATTTTTTAATAAATATAAATTATCAATAATGTAAATAAGAAAAAAAATTTTTTTAAAAAAAGGGGTTAAAATTAAAAACCCCACGCTTTAATTAAATAAAATAAATTTTTTTCTTATTTACATTATTATTAATTTATATTTATTAAAAAAATTTACACTATTCCTAATTCAAATTTATTAAAATATATTTTCTATTTTTCAAGTTTGGTTTTCTATAAAAGCGTGTTTTTTAGTTTTTTTAAACTATTATTTATTTATTTTTTAGTTCGGTTTTTTATAAAAAGCGTGTTTTTTAGTTTTTTAAACTATTATTAATTTTATAATGTATTATATATATTATATTCTTTTTCATATTCTAGATCACCAGATCTTACTCCGCTAGATTTTTTTTTCCGGGAAACAATAAAAAATCAGGTGTATAAAACAGCATCAGCTACTCGTGAAGAACTGGAGTATAAAGTAAGGGTGGCATTCCAGAACATCACTGCGGAACAGCTAATCAATGTGGTGCGCGCAACAATTGAAAAAGTTTAACTGTGCCGTGATCAAGGAGGAGGTCATTTTGAAAATTTAGAACCTTAATGGACTAATTTGCGACTTTTAAATAATTCCTTAAACGACTGTTGAGTCATAAGCCTCAAAATACTATTTTTTCCATGTTTCTTGATCGAGAATGAAGCGATTTACACGATCCATGGCATTCTAGATCAAAAAATAAAAATGACTTTATTTGTCAAATATTAGCAAGTTAGGTGTTGTTGGATTTAGAATGTCATTCACAATCGAAATAAGTAAAAATATATAGCATATCCCATTTAAAAATCGAAAGTTGGGGTCATTTCCGGTCGAATCGGAAGTAAAGCAAAGCAAGTAAATATGTAAAAAAATATAAATTGAACTGTAATACACAACCCCCAAATTTCGTTTTTCTATCTTCAAGGATAAAAAAGTTATTGAGTTGAGCCACCTTGGAGAATCACCCGGTATAAACTTTTCACAAATATTCACTTTTTTCATTGTTCTCATTGCCAGTATATATATTGATTACTTATTGATAATAGTAATCTCAAAAAATACTTACAGATATCACATTTATATCTCTGTTGCAATAATTTACTCATGAACACAAAATGGAATGCAGTTTGCTAGAACACTCACTGACGTGTTAGTTACTTCCACTGACCGAATAATTAGTAATTTACAACAATCTTCAGTGATTTGTTCGATAATTCACGAAGTAAATTCTAGGGATGTCCTTGTTTGTTACATATAGGTTTGTTATATTTGTGAAGAAAAGAAAAAACCCGCCAACGCCGCCGTTGGAGCGTGTATGCAGTGCAACAAGGCTGGTTGCAGACAACAGTTTCACGTTACTTGTGCCCAAGGTCTTGGATTGCTCTGCGAGGAAGCCGGGAACTATTTGGATAACGTCAAGTACTGCGGCTACTGTCAGCATCATTATAGTAAATTGGTAAGTAAAAACCTCGGTTAGGTACAAAGATTCTTGCACAAATATTCCTTCTAAGTATTGTATCAATTCTGATAATGATATTTTCAGACAGTTTTGCTACTACTGACAAATAAAATGAATTCAATTTGTCTCAAGTCAAGCTTGTATCTACTGGATCACATTCACCTTTCCCTCTTAGTTCGTTGATGATTGCCCAAGTCTCCCATTATTTTAATAAGCTGTTCTGCTTGAATATGTTTTTTTTTCCAACTCTTTTGTGTTTCTGTTATACAGACTTACTTTACTTTTTTTGTATAAGATAAAAAAGCAAATACACAGTAAACAATTTGAATTAAAATCCCCTGGGATTGAAATATTAATATATGTGAAGGATGAAATAATGAAATGAAAGATACATTGTATAACAATTATGGAAAAATAACAAATACACAGTAAATACATTTAAAGGCGTACATTACAAATATGTCATAGTTATAAAAAATATATACTTACACATATACATACATACATCTTTGAAGCTTGTTTCCCATTGCAGAAAATAAAGGTAAAGAACAAAAAACCATGGATATCCGTGGGAATAAAAGTATCAGCTGCTAATCTGAGATCCTTGAAATCAATTAGTAAACACACCACCAATTTGGTAAGTTATTTCAAGAAATATAATCAACAACTTGAGGGGCAAATATACTAAAGTTCCCAATGATACAGATATTGAACCAAATATTCTAAATGAATTTTATTGCATATAGCTGAAAAATTGATCTCAGAGATTAAATTACCCCCTACAAATATAACCAAGGTTTATTATTACCAGATAGTTTTTACTTCAGCAATACAGATATTGTAAAGTCAAATTAATTTTGAATGATGTAAAAAATAAAAAATCTAGTGGTGCAGATGAAGCATCTCATGTCTTACTAGAAGCAATCAACACATCATTTGAAACAGGTGTATTTCAATCCTGTCTGATTACTATTCCACTGCATAAAGGTGGGCAGCTTAATAAAATTTCAAAATTCGGACCCATTGAATTACTTTTAATTCTTTCAAAAATAATTTAAAAGTTAGTTGAGACAAGGCTACTTGCTTTCCTTAAGGTAGTTCCGCCACGAGACAGTTAAATTAGGAAATTATTTTCGCGGAATCGAAAAAATTCAAAGGACTTTATGATGTGAAACGCGAAAAAAAATTTTTTTTGAAGGGGGGCACTTGCCCCTCCAATCGACTCTAGAAAATTTCTTTGTTGTAGAAAATCAGCGAACCAAAAAATTGATATCCCCGAAAAGCGCAGCAAAAAAAAAAATCAGACCCCCTCCCCCCATTACTAGAAATCATACGTCATGGGAAAAAATTATCGGTTTTCGATAAAACTTCAATGGACTTTTTTTGAATTTTTTTGGGGGGGGTATCGTTAAAATCGATGGGGTCAACTAGAAGGAGTTTTTTTTTCGCGAATTTCTTTATTATAGAAAGTCGGCGAATCAAAACAAAAAATTGATATCCCCGAAAAGCGCAGCAAAAAAAATAAATTCAGATCCCCCCCCTACTAGAAATCATACGTCATGGGAAAAAATTATCAGTTTTCGATAAAACTTCAATGGACTTTTTTTGAACTTTTTGGGGGGGGGGGTAAGGGGGGTTATCGTTAAAATCGATGGGGTCAACTAGGAGAGTTTTTTTTTCGCGAATTTCTTTGTTATAGAAAGTCGGCGAATCAAAAAATTAATATCTCCGAAAAGCGCAGCAAAAAAAAAAATTCAGACCCCACTCCCTTACTAGAAATCATATGTCATGGCAAAAAATTATTGGTTTTCGATAAAACTTCAATGGACTTTTTTTGGACTTTTTTTTTGGGGGGGTATCGTTAAAATCGATGGGGTCAACTAGAAGGAGTTTTTTTTTCGCGTTCAGACCCTTAAATGGTCCCCCGGCCTTCTTTAAAAAGTCCCCTGGCACAATCCGCATTTCTCTACGACCCCCCCCTTTAGGCTGTAAGCTTCCCCGTGGACTATTTCGAATAACGAGAGTAGTTTTGATTATATCTGTCAAACTAGATGGTCAATCACTTTGATTTTTTTTTCACAATATCTGTGATATCCTGCTCTAGCTTCTCCCCGTTTTTCATAAACTTCCTAATTTTAGTACTAACGGTAGAATTAATAATGTGCTGTTTGCCTATGCATGGTCCATATGTTACGTGTTGATTGAGTCAATTTCAATTATATATATATCTCGGGTTCGGGATGGTGAAACTTGTTAAAATTTTATAGAGGTGTTGTTCACGTGTTAAACAATACGTATGCCAAATTTTAATAATTTCCTAATTCAACTGTCTCGTGGCGGTACTACCTTAATAAACACAACATTTTGTCCTCTTCCCAATTTGGATTTCAATCAAATGAGTGCACCAATGATGCAATTTTCAATCTGTTAAACGAAGTGTAGGTACATAAATTTAAATGAAGGTGATTACATTTCATAATAGATATTCAGATCCTTCCAGTATTACTTATGGTGTTCCTCAAGGATCGGTACTCGGTCCAATTCTCTTTCTCATTTATTTAAATGATCTCAGCAGCCTCGATATCGAAGGAAATGGAAATAATGCTGATCTGCTAAAAGAAAATATCGGGACTGACTTGGAAGAAGTTAAACGATGATGTGACAAACAAACATATTGACTCTCACGTTTAATTATAACAACTCTTATCTTTAGGTGGTCACACTGTGTTAAATAAACCATGTACGAAGTTTTTGGGTTTCATCTTGATGACAAGCTGAAATTTGAGGAACATATAAGGAGCCTGAATAAAAAACTTGTGTTGGGCTGCTAAGCAGGCGCCGATCCAGACCCAAATTAAAGGGGGACCATACAAAATATTAAAAGAAATATACAACAAAAATATTATTAAAACAAAGAAGAATAATATAGTATATTATTTTTTTATTTTGGTTCTATAAGTTCTATAAATTTTTTTTAAAAAACATAGCCATGTTATGGTGCATATTATTATACCTACACAAAACAAATACTAAAAATAAATTTCAATATGTAAGTTGTAATTAATTTAAAGGACAAATTCTACTCTCCGCTTCTTTTTGTTAGCAAATCGTTTAATTATATTGGTTATTTCAATCTCATCAGCTCGGTGAATGTGCATCAAAACCAATCCATTCAAACGATCTTCTAGAACTGGCAACGCTTATGGGTAGAGTACAGAGAATATTTGAAAATGAATAAATTATCGGGAATATTGTTTATATGAATATTGATTTAGGGTTAGGGGGGCCATGGCCTCTATGGCCATCTTACTAGAGAACTTGGCTTCACCCGAGGTAGCGCATTGCTTTTTGGAGGTCCTGCAACACCCAATTATGAAGGCGTAGAAGGGCCAACAACAAAATATATTTTTTGAACATTTGGAATTGCCACTTTCAACTAACAATTGTCACTTCAAAGTGACAATTGTCACTTACAAAATCATTTTGAATTGCCACTTTGAACTGACAATTGTCACTTTGAAGTGACAATTGTCAGTTCAAAGGAAAGTCACTTCAAAGTGACAATTGTCACTTCAAAATGGCAATTCCAGTTTTTTTAAAGTGACAATTGTCACTTCGAAGTGACAATTGTTACTTCAAAGTGACAATTGTCACTTCAAAGTGACAATTGTCAGTTCAAAGTGGCAATTCCAAATGTTTAAAAAAATAATTTTGTTGTTGGCCCTTCTACGCCTTCGTACCCAATTGATTAATTCAGCAATTGTAATACAGAAAAGAGCAATCAGGTACTTTTGCAAAGCTAAACATAGGGATCACTGTAAGCCGGTCTTCATCAAACACACAGAATTTTAACAGTAACCTGCATATTTATTTTGGAGACAGCCTGTCTAATGCATAAAATGAAAGACTGGTTATTGATAGACCTCACAACACACGTCGAAATAATAATATTGTACTACCTAGACATACAACAACACTGACCAAAAATTCCCGTATATTCGAGAGCAAAAGGATTTACAACTTACCTTCCCTCTTCAAAAAGTTTGTGAATGCCTCAATATTTCGGATGTCAGTTAAATATGAACTATTAAAAAAAACATACTACAGCCTGCAAAATATATTTGCGAGATTCATTCCTAACCTGTCAGTTTCACTTGTCACACTACATAGAGTACACATTTATATTTTTATAATTTTAAACGCTAATGTGGTTGTAGTAACTTTGAACTTCGTTTTATTCCTTGATCTACGTTTTTTTTCTTTTGTATCACTATGTTAGATGAATATGTTTAACATCATTGAAAGCAACCTCAACAAAGTTGTAAGTAGCATAATGTTTCGCGCTTGAATATGTATTACTATTGTTTTTGTTTCATCTATTGTAAGCTCCCTGATGATGGAAATAAACATTTCCGAAAGCTTGGATAAACCTTAAAGCGTTTACTTTTTCATTGCTGCTTACCCCAATATCCCTAGTTTTTATATATATGTTTCAGTGGAAAACAGACTTTATTATCATACCATGATATTCATATTCAAAATAACTAATAATATGGCTCCAGAATACTTTCAACAGTTTATAACATACAATAAAGATATACATAATCATAACACACATAGCAAAAATAACATTTATGTACACAGTACTTCCTACAGTAGTACCATAAACTCACTATTTTTTAGGGGTTTTGTGAATTTCAATAAACTACGGGATTCTGTTAGAACATCTACTTTTTGATTGATTTTAAAAGTAAATTGAAGAAATACGTCCAAAATAAATTCACAGACTAATAGTACGGAATATTACACTTTTGTTGAATTTCATAATATGTGAAAATACTTTTATACATATATTTACTTTTAGTATCTACTTATATTTATTTTTTCTTATTATTTTATCATATTTTATCATTGATTGTTCAAACTTGGTTGTTCTATCACTTAAAAGTTTTGTCCTAAATGTACCATATCCAGATATACGGATATAATTGTAATATATTTCCAAATAGTTCCGTCAGTTTAAAGTTTACTTAGGTAATAAGTGATTTATAGTATTTATGTCTGTTTTATGTATGTATTAATTTTATATTTATGCTATTAATATTATATATATATTAGCAATTACTTTTCATATTATATTAGGGTTCTAATTGAAATAAAGATATATTATTAAAATATATATATATTAATATATTTATGTATAAATTTTCAATAGTGACCTGTTTTCTGATTTTGGTGCAACTGATCTTCTTATAAAGGTTTTAATTTGTAAATGTCACTGAAACACAAATTGAAAAACTAATTTTTAGATATTCTGCTTTTTGACTTTCGATGGGAGAAAGGAATAAGACCTCAAAAAACTCTGTAGCAGCTATTTTCAACCAATAATAAAAATTGTTTTTCAAAAACCAACCCGTGACTACTCAATAATATTCAAAATAATACTTTTTATAGTATCCTCAAATCCCAATTATCACAAAACTGATTGCTCTTAAGCCGGCTCCACACATTTGGGTATTTGGCAAATACGTATATTTGTCTTTATATTTTTGTTTATATTTGCTTCTATGCCAAATCTACATCCACATACTTGCCAATTAATGTATTGGTTTATTTGACGCGGGAAGCATAAATATTCATCCAAATATAGTTTTTAAGATGGAACTGGAAAGTGAAGACGTTTCGGTGGTTGCTTCAGCGGCATTTTTGGTAATTACTTCAGCTTTTTACAAGCTTTTATTAACACACTTTTATTAGCTTTACTTGTAACTAATAAAATCTTGGAAAGCGATTTTAATCTACTTCTAATTGTCGTATCGAAATGAAACTTGGATGTATATGTAGTTTGGATGACATACCATAATTTGGTATCTTGGAGCTGATCTGATGATGGAGCCAGGAGGTGAATGTAGAACTTTTCAGTGGCAATTAGTAAAATATGGTGAATGCACTGAGCCGTTCTATTTCTTGTAGAAAGAGTTCTGAAAAAAACAAAAATGTAACCAAAAAAATCAATACTTTTATATTTTGTTACTTGGATGAGTTGAGAAGAAACATATGCACCCCACGGTTCACAGAGTATTATATACTCTCTCAGACAACGAGACGCAACCGTGAGTCATGTTTTTCTGTGTGAGAAATTGAAGAAAAAATATATATTTGGGGTGATGGCTATAATATCTTTCATATTAACTCAAAAAATGCTTCCCGTCCGGGGGAACCATTTTTTTTTGTATGCCTGGGCTGAACGTGTTGAACACCTCATGCTTTTTTACATATAAGAAATTTTTTTTGTCAATGACTTTATTCTTATTATTTTCAACTTTTTAGTCTTTATTACCATATATGCGTGTTTTTTTAATTTTTTTCAAACTATAATTTTATTTACTTTCACCTGCCCCGGTGAGTGTAATTAAATCTTACAAGTTAAATTCTCACTCACTTCTAGTTGTCCGATTAACGTGAAATTTGGCAGGTGTTCATAGTTTCTGTGACGATGCATTATGAAATTTTTGTTGGATAAAAAAACAAAATGGCGGCTTTAAGATGGCGGACGAGATTTGTGTTTATGGTGCGATTCGATTTAAAATTGGTATTTGGGGATTTTTGGGGTCAAAATTCATAAAATTAAAATGGCGGCCCCAAGATGGCCGACGTTCTCTGTGATTATGGTCCGATTCTATTCAAAATTGGTATGTGGGGGTTTTCGGGGTCAGAAATGATGATTTTTTTGTCAAAATTCATAAATTGAAGATGTTGGACGAATTTTGTGATTATGGAACGTTTCTATTCAAAATTGGTAGGTTGGGGTTTTTTGCTTTGAAGATTATGAATTTAGTCGAAGATTATTGATTTTTTTGTCAAAATTCATAAATTGAAGATGGCAGCTCCAGGATAGCGGACGAGTTAATCTCTAGATGGTCTCCTCATTGAAGAACTAGATAGCTCAGAACGTACGGAAAAAAGTTCTCATAATAACGATGCTTTAACAAAAATGCATAGATTGATGCATACTTACTGCACAAAATAAAATAATTAATAAAAAACCTTTTTAAAAACAAGCTTTTATTCAAATGCGCTAAAAAGTAAAAAATGCTTATAGATTCAAAAGTTTGTCGCTTTTGTATTCGAACTGAAAACTTTACGCAACAAGCTCTTGAATCTATAACTCACGGCATAACCTACGTCCAAAGCAATTTAATTTACTTTTTAGCACATTTGAATAAAAGCTTGCATTTAAAAAGGTTTTTTATTAATTATTTTTTACTGTTGAAAAAGAAGAAGAAACTGCACCAGCACCACTTTTTGAACTACCTTGGCATTGCATTGCCGGAATCTAGCGATCGAAGATACAATAATGGGCGGTTAATTGTTGTGTATTCCAAAGTCAAAGACCTCGTTCCTGTTCTTGTGAAGCGGATGAGACACATTCCAAATTACAGGTTCATTTTCATATAAATCTAATATTTCGACAAACTATACGTATTCAGCATAAAATGCACTGCTACTAACTGATCACACCTTACAAATATGTGGATCAGATAGGTATATGTTTGTTTTGCAAATATTAGCGTTTTTACAAGCTTTTATTTAGTTTCACCTGTCCTCCCGATGTTTGTCATCAAATCTTGCAAGTTAAATTTGACCCACTTCAAAATGGCGGCTCCAAGATGGCAGATCTTTGTGTTTATGGTCCGATTCGATTCAAAATTGGTATGTGGGGGTTTTCGGGGTCGGAGATTGTGAATTTTTTGTCAAAATTCACAAATTCAAGATGGCGGCTCCAAGATGGCGAACGAGTTTTGTAATTATGGTCCGATTCGATTCAAAATTGGTATGTGGGGGTTTTCGGGGTCGGAGATTGTGAATTTTTTATCAAAATTCACAAATTCAAGATGGCGGCTCCAAGATGGCGAACGAGTTTTGTAATTA
Source organism: Gonioctena quinquepunctata (assembly GCA_018342105.1). NCBI lineage: Eukaryota > Metazoa > Arthropoda > Insecta > Coleoptera > Chrysomelidae > Gonioctena > Gonioctena quinquepunctata. The sequence continues at coordinate 259,228 of JAFIRS010001290.1, read as the reverse complement.
TGGTCCGATTCGTATGTGGGGGTTTTCGGGGTCGGAGATTGTGAATTTTTTATCAAAATTCACAAATTCAAGATGGCGGCTCCAAGATGGCGAACGAGTTTTGTAATTATGATCCGATTCGATTCAAAATTGGTATGTGGGGGTTTTCGGGGTCGGAGATTGTGATTTTTTTGTCAAAATTCACAAATTCAAGATGGCGGCTTCAAGATGGTGAACGAGTTTTGTAATTATGGTCCGATTCAATTCAAAATTGGTATGTGGGGGTTTTCGGGGTCGGAGATTGTGATTTTTTGTCAAAATTCACAAATTCAAGATGGCGGCTCCAAGATGGCGAACGAGTTTTGTAATTATGGTCCGATTCGATTCAAAATTGGTATGTGGGGGTTTTCGGGGTCGGAGATTATATTTTTTTGTCAAAATTCACAAATACAAGATGGCGGCTCCAAGATGGCGAACGAGTTTTGTAATTATGGTCCGATTAGATTCAAAATTGGTATGTGGGTGTTAGGGGTACTTACTAAAAAGCGCAAAATAAAATAATTAATAAAAAATACCTTTTTAAAAACAAGCTTTTATTTAAATACCCTAAAAAGTACAAAATAATTGCTTTGAATGTGTGACGTAGGTTATTCCATGAGTTATAGATTCAAAAGCTTGTCGCATCTGTATTCGAAATGAAAACTTTGCGCGACAAGCTCTTGAATCTATAACTCACGGAATAACCTACGTCACACATCCAAAGCAATTATTTTGTACTTTTTAGGGTATTTTAAAAAGGCTTTTTTTATTAATTATTTTTTTATTTGTATTTATTTACCGATTTCGAGCAGAAAATCTTTATATTCGCCGAATAAATCCTTTTGCGCTAATATTTGTCTTTAAACACTACATACACATTTTCGTATTTGTGCCAAATAACTATACTAATAATACCCGAATGTGTGGAGCCAGCTTTATATATAAGTAGCCAAAAAGTTCTCTAGATATGTCAGAAAACATAAAAAAAATATTTTTGGGAAAAATGTAAAAAGAAACAGGATTTCTATGCGACTGGAAGTACTAAGAAAAGATAGATACATCAAACTATGCATATTATACCAATCGATTTAGTTTCGATAGCCCTAACAAGAAGAGTTGAAAGGGGGACGTGCTAGTAAATCTATTGATACCCAGTAGAGCCTTAAATCTTGGAAGTAGTTAAGATACTAAGTATCTTAACGCTAAGGCCCATTCTGGATTTTTTGCAATAAAAATTTACTTCTGCCCCTCCTACAGTATCCTTATATTGTATTTGGAGCCAATTTTCCAACTGAAAAGAATACTTCTCAAAGAAACATTAATGTTGATGTAAAAGCATCGAATCCAATCATTTGTGTTTTCAGAAAAAAGGCGGCAACGTGAAAACGATCCCCCCCTACAAGCCCGTGGCCAACGAAGCCCACAATTCCGATTCCAACTCTGAAAAGGAACCAGAAAGTGGGCCGTCAAACTCCAAGACTTCCCCGCCCTCTTCTGGCAAGAAAAAGGGCAACGTCGGTCCTAAACCGATCCCCCCCAAGACTTCCACCAAGTCCACATCGTCCACTCACCAAAAAACCACCCAAAACAATAATAAAAACTCTGACAAGAACAAAACGTCGACTGTGAAAAGTGCCAAAAGTGAGGAAAACTCGAGTGCGGACAGTAACGTTGAGAAAAAAGACTTGGACGTCGATAAAGAGGCGAAAGACAGTGTCATTGGGAGTAGCAAGGGTGCCAAAAAACGCAAGGCAAACTCAAGGACGCCAACGCCTGTTAGTGTAGTGGTTAGTGAGGTTAGTGTCGTGACGAGTGTGACTAGCACCAGCACTACAACTGTTAGTGAAGCCGGTGTGAGTGTTCCACCGGTTAGTGTCGATAAGAATACTGCCAGTAGTGATAGCTCTGCCGATAAGGTCAAGAAGGTGAGCATTTTTTTTTTGTACCAACCTGGGTGTTCATAAAAAGTTGAACTTTCAGTCATTGTTCGAGGTAACTTCTTCTTTTTATTCATTTTACTATTCAGACATGCAAATTCGCAAAGTTTACTGATATTTTTTATGGAAATTTTTGACTTTCTACTTCTCCACATATGAAAACAATTGAAAATCTAATCAAAAATTTGCTAAAGCTCTCTCAGATGTGGAAACAAACTTTAGAGTTAAGGATTTCCACCGAGTCATCGGAGGCGTCATTTTAAATTGATTTCCAAACATATAATAATAATAATAACATAGTCTTTATTTCATGGAATATTTAATATTTTTATACATAGTTAAAATACAAAAACCAAAAATGAAATAGGCGTCAAAAAACAAGATCACATTTAACCATGTGAGTAGGATTAGAGCTATGTGAATGTGTGTAGGAAATATATGAAGGAAACTGTTTTTATTCTGTACTTAATGCCATAATAACTGGTATAAATTTGCTATTTATGGTTACCAAGTATTCAAATGCAGGGTGTTTTTCGTCATTTGTTAAATTGTGACCTCTAAAGCGATGATAACATAAATTTGCCAAATAATGGCTAGGCATTAAAGCTATCTCTTTTCGATTTAAAAAAATGTTTATCTACTCCTATTAAATTATATATTGATTATTCAACTGCTTTTGAGCAATAAATAGTATCTATAAACAAACAACGTGTGTTATAATAACTCACTACTATAACTCACTATAATAAATCGGAAAAGATTCTTGGAATTATTTACGAACCAAATATCAAGGTGGCTCTGTTCTTCTGTACAAGCCGTTTGGCCGAAAGGGAACAGTCCATTATTGTTATTGAGGGGAGTAATGTCACTTGAATAATTTTGATGTTTTCAAATTAAGTTAATACCTAATTATTCTTAATTTTGTGCTGAAAAAGATGAATTCAGATAGTGAAGATGAATTATTATGTACACCTCCAGAAATGAGACGAGTAGCTAATGTTACCATACAGAATTTATTGCCCGAAAGATCCCAAAACAAATATAAAGGGGTATACAAAAATTTTCAAGATCGTTGTAGCAGCAAGAACATTAAGTCATCGTTCACAGAAAATGTACTTTTGGCATATTTTAGTGAACTTAGCACTAAATATAAAGCATCGTCCCTATGGACTTTCTACTCCATGCTAAGAAGCACACTCAACATAAATAATGGAATCAATATAGAGAATTATTTGAAATTACGCGCGTTTCTTAAACGTCAATCAGAGAAACATGTAGCTAAAAAGGCAAACACTTTTAGGCCAGAACAACTCAATAATTTCATAAATGAAGTCCTTGATGAGAAATATTTGGCGACAAAGGTAGTAGATCTCACAATACTCAATCATCTAGTCAATTACATAATTTATTTTAGGTTGCTTAAATAATGGGCATTATGGGTGCTTGTCGTGCAGCAGAATTGCACTCTATGCAAATTACAGATTTAGAAGATCATGAATCTATTTTTATGGTCAGTGTACCAAATACAAAAACAAAAATTGCCAGAAAATTCACTGTTACGGGAAATTTTTATACATAGTTAAGAAATATTTAAATATTTGTCCTACTGATATATCGCAAACGATATTATTCTTTAAATTTCAAAATGGAAAATATCACTCACAAAGAATTGGCATGAATAAATTTGGAGCAATGGGGAAAGACATTGCTACATTTTTAAAATTACCACACTGTAATTTATATACAGGGCATTGTTTTTGCCGCTCGTCGGCAACTTTATTAGTAGATGCTGGAGGGGATATAACGGCACTGAAATGCCATGGCGGTTGCTGATCAACTACTGTGGCTGAGGGGTTCGTCGATGATTCCTATAAGAATAAGACAGATACTGCAAATAAAATATACAGTTCTATAACACCTCAACCAGTTAGTACATCAACAACATATATGCAACAAACCCAAAATGAAACAATAAACTTGCATAATTCAGTCCCACATATTCAGTTTACTGGTTGTTCAAACTTTACAGTTAATTTTATTAATAAAAAAAATGAGTAATTACAATTAAAATTTGTATAGCATTGTTATAGGTAACTATTAAGATTTGTGAATAAAATTCTTTCTCTGTACTTGTATCTTAGTATTTATTGTTATAGTCATAGATAAAGTATAGTATTCAACTTGCGGTTGATCTAATGCCACTGCAATGGGTTCCATTCTTGTAAGAAAGTTTTTTGCATTCACTGTGATATTTGTATCATTAACAATTCGGAAAATATCATTATAAATGTCGTCTTTATGATCTTGACTTATCTGCACCAATATGCCTCCTTGTCGGACCTACCTTTTAAAACAAAATCCTGTCGAAAGCTTGGATAGAAAAAAATGTATGGCGCTTGCACGCACCCCTGGGTCATCGTGTATACTACTCAATTTCCAAGGTAACTCTGAAGTATCAATCAATCAATCAATCAAAAATATGCTTTATTGTCGAAGACATAAATCTTATTGACAAAGCTTGTACTACAAATATTGAAAATATAGATATTTTACAATTGTTTGTTAGATTCTAATAAAAGAAAGAAACATACATTTAAATATTCAACATAGAACATGAAATTAACAATAAGCATTAAGTACCCACAATATAGTTAAAAAGAATTAATAAATATTTATAGAAACACACAAACAATCAAAAATACTATCTGTGTTACCACAAAGATAACACAGGGTAATTATAAAGTAAAAAATAAATATAATTGAATATCACATTGTCAAGATTAAAAATAAATAAGAACATTAATTATTTAAAAATATTAAAATGTTAACTAATACAACCACTTATGTTTTATTGAGGAAATCTTGAACTTCGTAAAATACTTCTTCCATAAGAATGAGTTTTTCTGTTTTTCTGAATAAATGGAGGGATTTATTGGTTTTTTTGCTGGCAGGAAGTTGGTTATATAGTTTTGCAGCTTTATAAATAATGGAGTTTTTGATCAAATTGTAAGTTGGAATGGGTAGCCTTAGGTTGTTATTTTGGCGGTAGAACCAGAAATGGTATCATATGTTGATTTATTTTATGTGCTAAGCATACCGATTCGAGAATGAAAAGAGATGGAATGGTGAGGAGTTTTGCTTTCTGAAAAGTTCTTTACATGATACTCGAGGTCCAACCCATGAGATATAGCTGCTGCACGTTTCTGGAGAGTGAATATTATGTTGAAGCACTGTTTGTTGCAGGTACCCCAAAGGGGATACCATACCTGACATGCACTCAAATAAGGCATGGTAAACTACTTTTGCAGTTGTCTCACCCAATTCTCTTGAGATAACACGTAGAGCATAGCACCCTTTGGACAGCTTTTACTAAGATGACGAACATGATCTTCAAATTTGAGTTTACAGTCTAAGTGAATCCCTAGAAAGGTGTTGAAATTATTAGATGAAATAATATCATTCCCCAGGGAAATATCCGTATATCGCATTGAAATGATAAGAGATTCGTTTTGTTAGTGTTGAATGAAAGCTGATTCGAGTTACACCACTCTCTCACAGCTTAATATCCCTAGACATTTTACTAAAAAAGTTTGTTAGGGTTTTGATCTTGCCACAGGACCGCTTGTGTCGCTCTGCGAAAATAGTGAATACACCTTCAGTCTTAATATTAGCAAGGTCATTAAAATATAACAAGAACAGGATAGGTCCAAGCACAGAGCCCTGAGGTACACCATGTTTAATAAAACCTATATTGGAAAACTGTTGGTCTTTACAATTTGTGTTCTTTGGCTTAAGTAAGACTCGAACCAGTAATGGCTTTGGCCTCTGATCCGTAATGGTGGAGCTTACGAAGCAATATTTCATGATTCACACAGTCAAATGCTTTTGACAAATCCCAAAATATTACGGCGCTTGCTTCTTTCGAATTTAGATTTGAGTATACATTTTTTAGAAAATGAAAAATTGCATCTCCAGTACTTTTGTTAGGTTGGAAACCGAATTGTTGAGGATGTAGAATTTTTTGGTGAGCCAAGAAGTCCATCAATCTAGTTTTTACCAATTTTTCGATAATTTTTCCCAGGGTTGGAATTAAAGAGATAGGTCGAAAATTTGATGGCTCGGAGGGGTCACCACCCTTATACAGGGGGATCACTATACTGGTTTTTAGGAAGTCGGGGAAAGTTCCTCTGGTAAAAGAATCATTAATAAGGTGGACCAGCAGTTCGAGAACGAAGATTGGCAAATTTTGGAAGATTTTTATTGAAATATTGTCAATGCCACTGGAAGTTTTGTTTTTTATATGATTTATTGTATCCATCAGTTCCTCACGCTTTGTCTCGTGTACTACAAATGTTTCGAGTGTAAAATTTATTCAGATAAAACAGTGGATCTGTAGCAGCTTCAATATTTTCAGAGAGTCTGTCGGATATAGAGCAATAGTATTCATTGAGTGTATTGGAATCGTGTTGTATTTGATTTTATGTTATTTTTTCCTCTAAACTCATTCACAACCCGCCAGGTTTCTTTAATAGTATTATTACTGTTTGATTTTCTGTTGTGGAAGTAATTCTTTTTGGCGGTTCTAATAACACCTCTGTAAATTTGTTTATATTTTATGTAATAGTTATGGAAGTCAATATCATTAGTGAATTTTCTGATATAATGAAGGCATCTCATATTACTTGCAGATGTTCGGATTCCTTTAGTTAACCAAAATTTTTTGTTTTATTTTTATTTCTTATTTTCTGCAGAGGAAAGGAGGATTCAAAACAATCAGAAAGTAAGGTATAAAAGGAAAGAAACGGATCTTTAGAGTACAACACCGCATTCCAATCTTTATTCAGACATTTGGAGTAAAATTTATCATAATTCGCTTTTGCTGAATAGTCTACCAAATTTAAATTTACATTCAAAATTTTCACAGAAAATCCTCACACCAGACAGCCTCATGATCGGATATGTTTGCTGAGATAACCGCAAAGTTACATTTTCTTCACTCAAATTGGTGCAAATGTAATCGATTTTGCTTTCCGAGAGTTGTGAGATTCGGGTTGGACCATTAGTATGCATCGATAAATTGAATGTTTCAAGTAAGTTTTGAAGTTGTTGGGTCAGGAGTGAATTAGTATCATCATAATTAATGTTGAAGTCTCCCGCCAAAATAACCGTAGCCTTAGGTGGTAAGTTGAAAAGAAGAGTTTCCAGTTTTTTTATAAATATAAAACCATCTGCACTAGGTGACCTGTATATACATAGCACAAAAAGATTTGCTTTACTAGAGTAGGCCAAGGAAAATTCAAATTGTTTTTCTTCAATGATATTGTTATATTTCTGAATATCAGTAAATTGTAGCCAGGTTAATGAATCATTATGAACCATGATTAAAGTACCACCGCACTTAAACTCTGTTCTGCAAAAAATAGAGACTACGGTGTAGTTTGGGATATATATAGGTTGATCCTTATTTAACCAATGTTCAGTAATTGAAATAACATGAGGAAAGTTATGGCTCTCAAGGAGTAAATACAGATCATCTAGTTTATTTTGTATGGATTGTACATTGAGTGTCAAAATAGAGACTATGTGGTCGTTTTTTGTGGATGTGAAACGTCTAAAAAATCATTTCCAATAATATTTGAAGGGTTTAAATTGTTCTGTTCATTATTTGAGAATGTTACATTGCATTCTGAGATGTAAGTATTTGGAGCGTCATTAAGGTTATTAGTGAAATAAGCTAAGTTCTTTGGAGATATAGTTTTGACAACAATATTGTTCCATGATTTGATGGAAAAAAAGTGAATCAAGTTATTGTACACCATAAACTTGGTTCTTTCATATTTTGATCCTGGGTGGACAACCAGAGATGTGTTTCTCTGATACTGTAATTTTCCATATATGAAATTCCATTTGTATGGTCAACAGTATCATATGCTTTCTTCAAATCTAGAAATATTCCTATAATGTTTTCATTTTCATCTAAGGAATCATTTTTAACTTCCAGAAGGTCCATTACTGCTGCTTGAGTGTTGGAATTTGTTTTTTAAAGCATACTGAGGTGGAATTGGAGTATACCCAAACTACACAAACACTATAAATATTATTCCCATGTTTTTTTTTATTGGTTATCACATTTAAGCCAAGAAGTTTTTACGAACTTCTAGTCTACAAAATGTTCTATTAAATACATTTCTTAGAGGCAGTATCTTCCTATTGATGCTATTTTCACTTATAATTGCACGAGAGGTTTGTATTTTATCGGGTAAATTTGGGTTGTTTAATGAGAAACTGTTGCCTAGCAATTAGACGAGAAAAACGCAACACCGAAGGTGGAGCAATTTTAGGTTGACAGTTTTTCGAGTCAAATTGCTAAAGGAAACAGTTTAGAATTTGAACAACACAAATTTACCCGAACAACACAAATTTACCCGATTATTGGCGCTGTAAAAATTGCAGCTAACTTTTGCCGCTGTCAAACTGACAATTGCACTGTGGCATATGCGACTTTTTATACATGAGTTGAATTGTCAAAATTGTTTTTATCCCACTTAACGAAAAAACTTCTATTTATTGAAATTTAAACACTCAAAGGTTGACACAAAGTAGTTCTATTAATATGTGAAGCAGGTAAACATTTAGGGACATTTTTGAATCTCTACTTTATTTCAATTGAAAAAAATTAGATTTCAAATTTTTTCATATTCATATGAAATGGAGAGGTAAAAAGAAAAATGTCTCCAAATCCATATTATATCCATAACGAAGAAGTATATTATTAGCAAAACATTTCTCTGAATTTTGAGAAGACCTCGCCTAATTTTATTCCAGAAGTGGTATGGAAAGTTTACAATACCTTCTGCAACAAATGGTTACTATAGTCTTTCATGTCCAAATTTCCCAAGATTGGGTGCAAATTTTTCATTTATGTAAGCAATAGCGATTGCTATTTGAATGTTAGTAGAGTTTATACTTAGGTAACAAAAGAAGATGTATTTTTTTCGAAACTTAAGGTAGTTCCGCCACGAGACAGTTGAATTAGGAAATTATTTTCGGCAAAATCGAAAAATTTCAAAAACTTTTCGATTTGAAACGCGAAAAAAAATTTTTTTTGAAGGAGGGCACTTGCCCCCCCTAATCGACTCTAGAAAATGTCTTCGCAGCAAAAAAAAAATCAGATCTGGCCCCCCCCCTCACTAGAAATCATACGTCATGGGAAAAAATTATCGTTTTTCGATAAAACTTCAATGGACTTTTTTGTAGTACTCTTTTTGAACTTTTTTTTTGGGGTGAAGGTGGGGGGGTATCGTTAAAATCGATGGGGTCAACTAGGAGGAGTTTTTTTTTCGCGTTCAGACCCTCAAATGGTCCCCCGTCCTTCTTTAAAAAGTCCCCTGGCACAATCCACATTTCTATACGACCCCCCCTTTAGGCTGTGCGCTTCCCCGTGGACTATTTTGAATAACGAGAGTAGTTTTGATTATATCTGTCAAACTAGATGGTTATTCACTTTGTTTTTTTTCACAATATCTGTGATATCCTGCTCTAGCTCTTCCTCGTTTTTCATAAACTTCTTAATTTTAGTACTAACGGTAGAATTAATAATGTGATGTTTGCCTATGCATGGTCCATATGTTACGTGTTAATTGAGTCAACTTCAATTATATATATCTCGGGTTCGGGATGGTGAAACTTGTTGAAATTTTATAGAGGTGTTGCTCACATGTTAAACAATAGGTATGCCAAATTTCAATAATTTCCTAATTCAACTGTCTCGTGGCGGAACTACCTTAAATACCTAAATTAAATTATAAAATGACATTTGTAAACAGTTATTATTGGGAATAAGCAGTTGAACTTGATTCAGCGATGTAAATAAGACTCATAATATCATTAAATAATGTATAATCAACATCAAACGTAAATTATTTATTGATCAATCTACATGAAATTATTTAAAGTGATCTAAAACTATTTCAGCACTTATTTAGTAAGTTCGTGATATTCTTGTCTGGTTTTTCTGTTCTCATCAATTATTTCAATATTTCCATTGAAAGCAATGATTATTCATAGGCCAAAGTAGAGAGTACACAGTCGATGATCACGAACCAGCCCGTTGTTGCCTTAACCTCCATATCAACTGTTAAATCAGCATCGCCGACCAGTACAACCATAGCTGAGCCTGCAGCACCCAGTGTAACGACAGAAACGGCCCTGCCCACGTCGTCCATCATTCAGACAGTTCAATCTCAGTCCCTGGTTGTGTCTGTACCGTTGGTGAACACGGCGCTCAGTCCCCACAGAGCTATTATAAATAATCAGACGAGCGTTTTGGCTGTTGCACCCCTGGTTCAGGAGACAAGCAATATCAGCATCGGGAGTGCAGAGAGGAGTGCCCCCGTTGTCAGTAGTGGTGAGTTGTTTTATTTATTGTATCTGATATACCGCCAGTGTGCTACCAGATGTTGAGTTGAATTGGAAAATCATTTGAAATTCCAACTGAGTCGAGGGCAATTAATAATAATAAAGTTTATTCTGCATGATAAAATTATCAACATACAATAATTGTAAGTACATATACATATATAAATAAAAATTGACAATTTGAACAAATCTAAAATCACAGAACAAACATAGAAATCTGCTAAAACCTAAGTTGTGCGCGGGTGTGATCTTGTTTCATTGTGTACAATTCAAGACATGGCTAAAGACTTGAAATAGCAATGGGGATTCAATCGAAAAAAATGCCTGGACTCCAGACGTTGGAAAACTCTGATAACAAGAGATATTTTGTTTCAATTTTTATTTGGCGTACGAGTTTTATGATTATGAAAAGGGTTTTCGGGTCGGAGATTATGATTCTTTTGTCAAAATTAAAAATTCAAGATGGCGGCTCCAAAATGGTGGACGAGTTTTGTGATTATGGCCTGATTCTATTCAAAATTGGTATGTGGGGGTATTTGGGGTCGGAGATTATGATTCTTTTGTAAAAATTAAAAATTCAAGATGGCGGCTTTAAAATGGCGGCCGAGTTTTGTGATTATGGTCTGATTCTATTCAAAATTGGTATGTGTCGGATTTTGGGGTCGGATATTATGATTCTTTTGTAAAAATTGAAAAATCCAAGATGACGGCTTTAAAATGGCGGCCGAGTTTTGTGATTATGGTATGATTCTATTCAAAATTGGTGTGTGGGGTTTTTGGGGCAGGAGATTATGATTTTTCTGTCAAAATTTATAAATTTAAGATGGCGGCTCCAAGATGGTGGACGAGTTTTGTGATTATGGTCCGATTCTATTCAAAATTGGTATGTGGGGGTTTTTGGGGCGGAATTATGATTTTTCGTAAAATTAAAATTAAGATGGCGGCTCCAAATGGGGCGAGTTTTGTGATTATGGTCTGATTCTGATTAAAATGGTATGTGGGGTTTTTGGTGTCAAATTATGATTATAATTTGATAATATATTCCATTTTAATTGCAAAAAATAATAAAAATAATAGTTAAAAAAAAAACTAAAAAAACACGCTTTTATAAATAAACCACACTAAAAAGTAGGAAATAAATAATAGTTTGAGAAAACTAAAGAACACGCTTTTATAGAAAACCAGACTAAAAAAATAGAAAATAAAAAAAAATGTATTTTATTTAAAAAAAAGCTTGGGGTGCATGGTATCAATAATTATATAGTACATTACACACCTAGGGCAGTAAAGTAAGAAATGTCTCAGATCACAGGTAATTGTTGGCCGAGGCGATACCATGCACCCCACGCTTTTTTTTTTCTTATTTTCAATTTTTTTAGTCTGGTTTTCTATAAAAGCGTGTTTTTTAGTTTTTTTAAATTGTTGTTTTTTAGTTTTAAGAAAGTAATTAAGAAACTATTAGTCTCTGCAGAGCCCTATAGATTGAAAGATATCAATCAAATGACATTTACTTAGTTGTTTTTTTAATGTTTTGTTTTTCTGTATATTTCCTCTATTTTTATTGTTTCTCCTTGTTTGGGGCCCACTAAGAAATGTTTTTTAGAATATGGCATGGTTCTGTGGATTTTATCGGGTTTTCCTGCGGATGTAAAGCAAATGCACCATGATTCAGTCAGCTCAATTAAAGTCGCCCAGTGCGCATCTCCACATATCTTACATATTCTTAAACTTTTTTTTTTTTTCTGTTTTTCATAACCTGTGATTTCTTAATGGAAAATATTCCCTGCAATTTTGACCTGTACCACACACAATTATTATAATTGTCTGTAATAATCTGCTGTTATTGGTACTCACTTAAATTCTATTCTATATTTAAATTTATCAACAGGCTAGTTATTTATACTGAACTTCTTGAGATGTTACACATACATGTACCCAACATAATTCTCGGAAATACTGATCTGTTTCACGTTTCCTTCCATCGTACAAACTATCGATCGTACTCTTAGAATCATCAATGAAAAGAATCTAGAGATTACAGGTAGTCTGTAGTTTAGTTTAACGGCTTGAGTTTCATTTTCATTTCTTTTTATTTATTCTTATTCTAATTTTAATCTGTACATCTTTACTAATTTTTGCTGTCTACTAATTGAATTTATACAAAAATTTGTCGATTGTATTTATTGTAATAAAATAACATAAATAAATAAAAAAAATTGAGATACGCGGAAAAGGATGGCCAACAAGATGTACATTTCGTCTCACCAATGATTTATTGCCTATTTCGCCAATCCAAAACGTCTGCACTATAATATGTGACGTGTTTGGCCTGTCAAATTTTCCTTTATTTATTTATTTATTTTTTTTTTATTCAATCAAGTACTCTACAGAATTCGATACAGATTCCAAATGGTACAACTACTACTACTATGGTACAACTAATCTAAACGATACAACTAAACTAATACATTTAACGACAAACAAACAATAAACAGAAATTTATGTGTATATAAAAAGACAATAGTGAACTTAGGTACATGTATATAAAAAAAATATAAGTAAAGGATACGGTAAAAATAAATTGCTTGAATTGAATAACATTGCAAGTTTTCAGGTAGGAGTGACGGAGAATTTAAGTTGTTTCTTAAATACGTAAAAAGGGATATTATATATGTTTATTGATGAATGATGGATATTGTAGTTTTCTTGAAGCTTACAACGGAAATCTGTGCGACCATAATTAGTACGATGTGTTTGTACATAGAAAGTGTTGCAGGTTCTGGTGGTTCTAGAGTTGGCATGAAATGATAATTTTTCTAATATCTCTGTACAATTTATGACGCCATTTACAATTTTGAATAAAAAATATGACATGGCATTAATTCGTCTCTGTTCTAAAGTTTCTAGATTCAACAATGAAATTCTTGTTAGAGAGTCGAGACCGTGGAAGGAAAGTCCAAGTTTCCAAACAAGAAAACTTGTGAACCGACCTTGTACTCTCTCTAAACGGTCCTTCTGGCAATTGTAAATTGGTGACCAAATTATACTATTATATTCCAGAATGCTTCGAACAAGTGAAATATACAACGTCTTAATTGCGTTCTGATCAGAAATATTTCTAGCTTGCCTCTTTATAAAACCCACCATCCTGAGATATTTATTACAAATATTGTTGATATGATCGTTGAAATTGAGTTCTTTATCAAATATTATCCCTAAATCACTGATACTAGTTACAGCTTGCAAATCAACCCCATGTATACTATAGTTGAAAATAATTGGATTGAGTATTTTATAAAAACGCATGATTTTACACTTATCAATATTGATTTTCAAAAATTTTGTTCACAGTAATTGGTGAAATTGATTAAATCATTCTGAATCAAATGACAGTCATCTTCAGATGATACAACTCTATAGAATTTGAGATCATCAGCGTAAAGTAAAATGTTACAATTTTAAAAGTGCAAATAACATCATTAATGAAGCATAAAACAGAATGGGACCAATGTGGGATCCCTGAGGAACTCCAGAGGTAACATTTATTGATTTAGAAATAGAATCTCCTATTTTCACTTTCTGATGACGCTTGTCCAGATAAGAAATAATAAACTTCAAAAAACTGCCATCCACACCAAGTGCTTTCATTTTAGAAATAAGAAGACTATGATTAACGGAATCGAAAGCCTTGGCGAGGTCAGTGTAAATCACATCAACCTGAAAACCTTGTTCTAGTTTATTACATAATAAGTTTTGTATAATTCCTAAATTGGTAGCTGTAGAGCGATTTTTGAAAAAGCCATGTTGTTCATTAACAATAATATGCTTAAAATTGGAAAAAGTTCGTCTGTTAATATTGACTCAAAAACTTTGAATACATGAAATTTTAGATATACCTCTGTAATTTTCAATATTGTTCTTACTACCTGACTTAAATATTGGTGATAACAGTGATGATTTCCATATGGTTGGAAATATTCCATCATCGAACGATTTTTGAAAAATAATTTTAAGTGGAGTGGATAATACTCTGCTGCACTGTTTGAGAAGTAACGGAGGAATTCCATCGGGCCAGCACTTTTGTTTTTGTCCAAGTTAATTAACTTATTTTCAATTTCCTCAATGCTGAACGTGTGAGATGTTAGCACTGAAGTAGACTGAGACGTGTCCAATGTTGGAATATTTGTAACATCAACCAATTTGGAGAAACACGACTGAAAATGGTCAGCAAATGCGTTAGCTATTTCTTTTGGAGTTTCTAAAGTTTTCCCTCTATACTCCATTATTTTAGGAAGGCCACTGTCTTTTCTATGGGAATTCACAAATGACCAAAAATATTTAATGTTGTCATGTATCATAAGTTCAGTGTTTGACAGGTACAAAATATAACACATATCAATGTGGTATTTAGTTTCCTTTCAGTATATTCGAGTATTCATCATAGTCTCGTTCTAAACCACTTATTTTGAATTTTTTGTGAAGTTTGTTTTTCAGTTTAAGCAATTCAATCAGATGATTGCTGTACCATTTAGGATATTTGGCAGTAGATTTGAATTTTTGTGGACGTATTGTTTGAATCCATCAGATAAAACTTCATAAAAAGCTGAAACTGCTTCGTCAATTAGTATTGAGTAATATAAAAATGACCAGTCAATATTAGAAAAGTATTCATTGAGTCCCATATAGTCAGCCTTGTGGAACAAAAATACCTTTTCTTTAGCATAATGGGATGAGAGAATCACGTCCTTATAATCGAATTTAAATTCTACAGCAGGGTGATAGGGATCAGATGAATGATTACTGAGTAGGCATAATTGGGCATGTTCGACACCCACAGACAAATCATCAGAAAAAACTAAGTCCAAAATCTTTCCTGAGCAGTTTGTGACATCATTGAACTGTTGGAAATCCATGACGGCAAATTCGTCCAGGAGAACTTCAATCACTGTAGCTCATAGCGGTAATTAGGTAGCGAGTATGTTCATCATAACTCCATGAGATTTGAGGCAGGTTGAAATCCCCAGCAATAATGAAGTTCGCTTTACATTGTTTCTTCTTAAGTCATTATCTTTAGTAGCAAAAGACTGATATGTTTCTACACTCGAACCAGGGCAGATATACACAGCACAGAGCATTATTTTCCTATTTGAGACTTTTAACTCTACCCAGAGATCCTCAAAGATTAAACTTTTCGTAGAAAACAACTTTTTGCTAATAGGTTGGACCTAACACATATCATGACGCCTCCTCCACGTGTACAATTAGTTTCCTTATAGTTCCGATCTTGTCTGAAGATTGAATATTTAGAATCACTTAATTCTGTATCAGAGATGTTTGTATTTAACCAGGATTCCGTTATTATTATTATGTCATAATCACATACCTGTAGAGCCCTGTTGAAATCATCCAATTTGGTTCTAAGTCCCCTTATATTTTGATTTTAAAAAAATTCATACCACCAACCCTTCAGCATTTTTGTATTACCCACAGAAATGATGACTGGTGGAAATAGCAACCAAGGGCTTCTATCTTCTGACATGAATTCTGGCGGTCTGAAGATTACCTACGAGAAGCAGATGGATTCCATTAACACTGAGGTGGATATGGAATTAGAGCTGGAACCCACACCCTCTACGACTGTCGAAGTACCTGCAAAACGAGGAAGGTAGTTATCTCGTGTTGGTTTACCATTTTTTTTTTCGAATTATAGAGTTTAATTTTCCTACATGTATCCAAATGGAAGTTATTCTTTGTACAGAAATTGAGTTTGGACAAAAAGTAATAAAAAATATATGAATAATTTTCAATTATTTAAATAAAAATCTGAGCAACATTTTGACTGATTTCAGATCTCAATCGCAATCGAACGATCCCAGATCTCAATCGCAATCGAACGATTTTAGATCTCAATCGCAATCAAACGATAAGACTGACCGCTCCAGCCGTAGTCGTAAGCGCAACAGTAGCATCACCAACACGTCTGGCGCCCCTTCTCAACAAACGACTGCTACTACAAACCCCACCCCTATCCCCAAACGCTCGAGCAGATCTCAACAACAGCAGCAACAACACCATGTTACCCCTTCGCCACCCGAACCTCCCGGCGCCTTCGCTGCCATCTCACAGTCGCAGCTCAAAGTAAGTTGGTATTGCAGAATTCTAATCTCAAATTCAAACGCTGAGCTTAGCTCATGAGGTTTCGGCATTGTCTAAAGATATTTAATGAGTCAACCATAAGGGTTTATCATTGATAAGTTGGGGCCCATCAGTAGATGGCGTTAATCCATTGGCACTCAAACAAATGAGTTATCTAATGTCTGAGTGAGATAAAAAAAACAGTTGATTGTCCAAACAGGACAGCTTACTCACAATGGTAACATGTAATTATGAATAAAATATTTATTTTGAATACTCTCCAAGAGTTCGGTGTCGACTCTGTAACATGGAGACCAAATGATAGAACTGTATTCAAGAATAGACCTGACTTGGGCACAATAGATAATCTTGACAGGATTGACAGATCTTGCTGAACGAAAAGAAAAGCCCTGCATTTTTACACGCTTTATATTAGCTTCACTTGTTTGTAACCGACTCCTTTGGACTTGATTTTCAACCACTTCCAGACGTCCGAATGATTTGAAATTTGGCAGGTGTACATAATTCCGGTGACAATGCATTAAGAAATTTTAAAAAAAATGTGTAAAAAAAATCAAGATGGCGGCTCCAAAATGGTGGACGAGTTTTGTGATTATGGTCTGATTCTATTCAAAATTGGTATGTTGGGGTTTTGGGGTGATATTATGATTGTTTTGTAATAATTGAAAAAGTCAAGATGGCGGCTTTAAAATGGCGGCGGAGTATTGTGATTATGGTCCGATTCTATTCAAAATTGGTATGTGGGGGTTTTTGGGGTCGAATATTATGATTATTTTGAAAAATTGAAAAATTCAAGATGGCGGCTTTAAAATGGCGGCCGAGTTTTGTGATTATGGTCTGATTCTATTCAAAATTGGTATGTTGGGGTTTTTGGGGTTGAATATTATGATTCTTTTGTAAAAATTGAAAAATTCAAAATGGCGGCTTTAAAATGGCGGCCGAGTTTTGTGATTATGGTCTGATTCTATTCAAAATTGGTATGTGGGGGTTTTTGGGGTCGGAGATTATCATTACCTAATTTGATAAGATTATTTGTGCAAGAGATGAGATTTCTGTTATGTGACTCTTGAAATTCATTTTTGTGTCGAATATAACCCCCAAATCTTTAATCTTGTTGGTCTCTGATAAGTTTGTGTCGTTAATCTGATAAATATAATTAATTGCCTTGTTATTTCGTGAAAAAGTTATTTTTTGACATTTAACCAAGTTCAGTTTAAGTAAGTTAATATTACACCACCTGGAAAGGTTATTTAGGTCAAACTGTAATCTCTCAGCATCAGATATGGATTGAACTGTTCTGAACATCGTTAAATCATGGGCAAATAATGGGAAGGAACAATTAGTGATAACATTTGGAAGATCTTTAACAAAGATATTAAATAGTAGTGGTCCCATATGAGATCCCTGGGGTACCCCTGAAGGAACTTCAATTGGATCTGATACTGACTTTCCACATTTGACATATTGGACTATATCACTAAGATAGGATTTGATCCATTCTAAAATATTACCTTGAACTCCCAAGGATTCGAGTTTTGCAAGTAGTAAACTGTGCCTGACTCTATCGAAGGCTTTTGAAAAGTCTGTGTATACCACCTGCAGTTTATTCTCGAGAGCATTGATGATATACTTTTGGTAAAGCAATAAATTAGTGGTAGTAGATCTACCTCTGCAGAATCCAAGTCCCACGATAGTTTTTGGAAATCAAACATTTTATTAGTCGTTGGCCTCGACAGGTTTCTGTATACACTCACTCTATAAGCAAATGTGCAACAGAGGGATGTTGAGGGCATCGTCCCTGTTATGATCAGATACGTTTGCTGCTAGTGTTTGTTGATCTTTTCTCGTGCACTCTTCTGTGCTCCTTTGCTCCACCAGACGACCGCTCCATAGGTGACCATAGGCCTTACCACTGTGAGGTAAAGCCAGTACATTTGTTTCGGTTGCAAAGATTCTTCTAGTCCATAGGGTGTGCCTTGCTCTGTTGGATACTTTTTCTATTTTATCCAGAATTACCCCCTGTTATTTGACTTCTTCCTTGAATCTATTTCACCATAGAGGACCGGCTTTCTTAGCGAATTTAGCTTCCTACTTCTGGTGAATCGTACTATCACTGTCTTGCTGGGGTTGTCGGGTAGTTCTTCTTTATCATAGTCTTAAGAGCTGCTTAGAGTATGTCGGATATCACCTCTCCAAACTTTCCTCTAATAACTTCGTTATTACTATGTCGTCAGCATAGGCTTGAACCTCGATTCCAGTCGCTATAAGGGTCCTGATCAGATTGTCTACTAGAAATGCCCAGAGAAAGGGGCATAGACTTTTCTTGTGGACAACCTCTCACTGTCCTGGCTACAATTTTTTCTTGGTGGAGGGAGCTCGAGATTATTCTGTATCTTAACATCGCCTCGATCCATTACAAACAGTTTCAAAATACTAAACTTCACCCTTGGCGGCGGCGGCGGCGATGAATGTATCATCCGAGTGTGATGTTGTCAGTTACCACTTTTTGATACTGGTGACTTTAGAAAAAAAATTATAGAACTAGTTTGTTCTACATATCCTTTCGAAGAATGCACTATTTTCGTGGACTATCTTTTTTTTTTTTTCAAGAAATAGAAGTCAAGTTTTGAACAATTTCCTTGAAAGTTTATAGAAGACTCTCGTGTTAATCCAAACTTTTATGCAGGATTGACTGACTGTATATATTTTGGCAAGGTTAATGTGATCACATAGATTGAACAATATTCCTGTCGTGTAGGTGTCACCACCCAGTAGCCCGAGTTCTGAAAGCCAGAGTAATCCGCCCCCGAGTACGAGCAGAGGTAGGACGAGGAACAGGAGGAGCGCGCCCGCTAGCGTGAATGTCAGCAACTGTTCATCGAAGGATAGTAAAGACGTGAAATTGTGAGTTTAATAAAAGTAAACCGTCATGATGGAAGTTTAATTTCCATCTAAAATTTCAAGTCCACAATATCTAGAAAGATATAAAGAGTAATTAGCAAGGAGCAAACAATAATCTTGAGACCATAAAAATAGATCAAATGATTTGAATTACTTAAAATTAAAATAACTTCTATTGTCACAGATATCTGAAAAAATTTCCACAAGACACTCCTTTGCATTTTTTTAAATGTGTACATAACAATTAGAGCATACATCAAGGAAATGGTAATTATAAAACAACTAATGTGTATATAGATTCCAGAATGGCATTTCCGCTCCCCATATGTTGGGAAACCAACTGAACCCCAATTCTACGATGCACTCGAAGATGAACGACCACCTGAATGCAGAAATCGAGGCGCATAGCATATTCAATGCGAATGAAAACAATTCTGGCCTCACAGGGCCCCAGCTGCATCATAGGGTTGTACAATCGGTGAGTAAAAAATGAATATTCAATCAATCAATATATACTTCATTGTATTCATGAAGAAATCATGGTTACAAAGCAATACAAATTATTATTATTATTATTAATACAATGTAAGGATAAAATTACAATAAAAATCAGTATAAACATATAAGGTAAAAAAAAAAAAAAAAAATTATTATCATTAACTGACATCGGTTTATATGGCATACTGATGGATTTCATTATTGACCAGATGTTAGGTAAATAAATATGAAATCCCTTGTTTTTGATGTAGTTTGAAATCATCCTGAAACGATTTAAAAATTAAATATCGTTTTAGGCTAGAGCCAGCAGTACCGGTTCTAGTACAGCTTCTGGGGGCAGTGGTCTCTCTTCCATGTTAGGTGGTGGCGGGGGAAACATACCGCAAACCTTGGACCAGCTGTTGGAGAGGCAGTGGGAGCAGGGCTCCCAGTTCTTGATGGAGCAGGCGCAGCATTTCGATAGTGAGTACATAGCTCTTAGGATTTTGTACCGTTAGTTGTTTTTTTGACCCATTTCTCTTATTCCAGCACTATCACAAAATTATATACTTGATTAATCCTTCCTTAAATTTTAAATTTTTTAATTTTGGGAATTAACCTTTTTCAAAAATTATATACTTGATTAATCCTTCCTTGTAAAGTTGCTTGTCAAAGTATTTACTTATACTTATAGAGAGCATCAATTACTTGGGAATAATTGAACCGAGATTATTTCTCGAGAGCGGCTTCAAGAAATATCCTTTTCTCTCCATACTTTGTCCCTATACTTGATTAATCCTTCCTTGTAAAGTTGCTTGTCAAAGTATTTACTTTGACTTATAGAGAGCATCTATTACTTGGGAATAATTGAACCGAGATTATTTCTCGAGAGCGGCTTCAAGAAAGATCCCTTCCTCTCTACACTTGGGAATGTGGGGCATTTATCTAGAAGCACGTACTGATCTCAGAAAGATTGTTAAATAATGCACTTGGAACAGCATTAGAATATACATATATATATTTTATAATAGTTACAAAACATTTCCATCCGTTCTATATACTAATAAAATGATATAATAGTCAAAGAACAGAGGAGAGTGTACATCAAGTCAGTTTTTGTCAATCTCAAAGTCAAGTAGACTGAATTTAAGTAAAAATGCCATCAATTGTTAAAACGACTTGATAATTATTATTTGAAAAATATGGGAACATAAAATATGGAGATACATTTAAAAACACATAAAAATTATAAATGATTCAATTTGCCCAAACATAAATCCAGAAAAAATATATGAACTTACTCCATACCACCAGGGTTCAACACTTATTCACTCGATATGTGTTTTACACGATATTAGTTTAATTGTATTAATATTTTAGTTATTTCCGCGAAAGTTGGTTATTTACTTTTAAATCTCACTGTATATTAAGCTATAGTTGTAGTGGTAATATGAAAGCAGGAACTATCGTTCAGAGGTTGTCAGTGTCTAATCTCATTCTTGAAGAATTGGTAACATGATATCTATTTATGGTAAATACTGTTTAACTGTGTATTCACTTTGTGACGTCATTATTCGTGCAGTTCCGGTGTAACTTGATTGGAATTTTCTTTCTTACTAAATTCGCGATTTCACTGTTATCTGATTACTAGGTGAAAGCGGAGCTACACTACATGTTGAACGAATGAAAGTTTGAACCCCTCTGAGAGGACATGTTACTCGAACAATGTCTGGTTACTAAATCATCATTTTGTTTATATCATCTACCCTGTCCATGGATCAGTCGGGTCACATTTCTAACATTAGTTATCTTCACCCTGTCATAATAAATCACCATCTTACTAATTAATGGCTCCTTACTGTAGCCAAAAAAAAGTATAAAAACGAATGATTTATCTATTTCATGGTGGTATTGCATTAATGCACTGTCAAAACCTATAATTTATAGTTTCTTTGTTTACTCACGAAATTCCTCTAACTCGTAGGGGTGATGAGTTGTTAATAGCTCAGTGGTAAAAAGGTTGACTTAGGTAGAGTTCATATATATTAATATCTTGTTTCTTAGCTTGAAAGTTTTCCTGTACTTATGGGGGGGTAGGTTGCGGAAAGCCAAGTAATTTCTAAAAACTAAAAGGTATATTTATATGCATTGTTGTCGACGCTCTTCACTTCAGTTTCTGTTTACATTTTGTGAATATAAGTTCATTTGTTGAAAATATGTACAGGATGTTCATAAAATCAGATGTGGAATCATCTGCGACTGAAAGATAAACTTTAGTCACTTCATTTTTATCGTGGATTTTTCAATTCACAGAAAAATCTTTCTATTCAATATTTAATTGAGAATGTTTCCCTTTTCAACTTGAATATAAGGTTGACAACTTTATCATGTTATATGTTATGTGAAGTACTAAGGGGATTTCAGAAATTTTATAGTTCAAATGGCTTTTGGAGGCAAAAGAGGAGCAACAAAAAAACTCTCATGATTTATAGGAAAAATAATGATTTCAAAGACCTACAAGGTATAAAACAAGTCATAATTTAACGTTCAACATAAGTAAGACAAAAAATATATTTAATTTAAATAAAAGAGCATGAGGAACAAAGAGAACCACAGGCAATGCTTTGTGTCCTTTGAATGTGGTACAGAATTATATACTGAGGGTCATCCTACAAAAAAATAGAATGTACCCAACAAACTTATATAATCATAACACACTTAATGTAAGATCTATATTTCCATGCCAATTGCTTATACATTCACAAAGCGACAGTACTAAGAAAATATGTAAATCACTGTTGCAACACGCTAACAAGAGCAAATAATTCCATTAACTGTTCCATTTTGCAAACATCATGCGAGTCAAAGATTTACTACAAGAATAGCACCAAAATCATTCAACCTACTACCTCACTTTATAAGGAATCTAAAAAATGCAAAAACTTCTTCAAATAAATGTAAAATGTAAAATCTTGATATATTTTCTCCTATAATAATATTACTACCCCTGACTAACCTGGGATACCTGTTTATAATTTGTAGTTAATAATTTATAGTTCATAATTTATAATTATATTTTCAATTTCAATTTACAAATACCTACCTACCTACCTATTTAATTATATGCACACACCTAGGTGCATCCGGAAAAATGTAAATTAGAACATAACTTACTATATATTTATACTATGTTGTAATCTATATAATGTAATGTAAGAATGAATGTAAAATAATCTCATTTAATAAATCTCTAACAATAAAAAGTATTTGCGTGGCTATAGTATTATATCTGCCGCTGGCAATAAATCAATTTTTACATGCTTCATATTAGCTTCACTTGTATGTTTGTTTGTAACCGACTCCTTTGGACTTAATTTTCACCCAGACGTCCGAATGATTTGAAATTTGGCAGGTGTACATAATGCCGGTGACAATGTATTAAGAAATTTGTGTGTGAAAAAAAAACAAAATGGCGGCTCCAATATGGCGGACGAGTATTGTGATTATGGTCCGATTCTATTCAAAATTGGGATGTGGGGGTTTTTGGAGTCAAATATTATGATTCTTTCGTGAAAATTGAAAAATTCAAGATGGCGGCTCCAAAATGGTGGACGAGTATTGTGATTATGGTCCGATTCTATTCAAAATTGGGATGTGGGGGTTTTTGGAGTCAATATTATGATTCTTTCGTGTAAATTGAAAAATTCAAGATGGCGGCTCCAAAATGGTGGACGAGTTTTGTGATTATGGTCCGATTCTATTGAAAATTGGTATGTAGGGGTTTTTGGAGTCGAATATTATGATTCTTTCGTGAAAATTTAAAAATTCAAGATGGCGGCTCATTGTATATATTGACAACGTTAAAATCTTTGAATGACTTCTAAAATCGAGATTTGACTATTAATACAGCTGTACACATTAATGATTTGAAAAATAATTACAGTTACTAATAGTAATCACAGAATTAATAGTAGATTAAAACAAATAATAGTTTAAAAAAATTTAAAAAACACGCTTTTATAAATAAACCAAACTAAAAAGTAGAAAATTAATTAATAGTTTAAAAAAACTAAAATACACGTTTTTTATAAAAAACCGAACTAAAAAAAAATAATACTTTAAAAAAACTAAAAAACACGCTTTTATAGAAAACCAAACTAAAAAAATAAAAAATAAATTTTAATAAATTTGAATTAAGAATAGTGTAAACAAATTCAATAAACATAAATTGACAATATGTAAATAAGAAAACAATTTATTTTATTTAAAAAAAAGCGTGGGGTGCTTTTTAAGATTCAGATTAAGCACCCCACACTTTTTTTTAAATGAAATAAAAAAAATTCTTATTTACATTATTATTAATTTATATTCATTAAATTTTTTTACACTATTCTTAATTCAAATTTATTAAAATTGATTTTAAATTTTTTTAGTTTGGTTTTCTAGAAAAGCGCGTTTTTTCGTTTTTTTAAACTATTATTTATTTATTTTTTAGTTCGGTTTTTTATAAAAAGCGTGTTTTTTAGTTTGTTTAAACTATTATTTATTATCATTTAGTTTGTAGAAACAGAATGGATCCTGTTTAGTTGTAATATTGGGATTTCAATTTTTTTTCAGTTGCTTCTCTTCTCTCCTGTCTTCACCAACTGCGGGCAGAAAATTTAAGGCTAGAAGAACACGTAGGTTCCCTATTGCAAAGGAGGGACCACTTGTTAGCTGTCAATGCTAGGTTGGCAATACCGTTGACGGGCCAACCGGCTGCAGCTCCTTTATCCACCAACACTCACCCAGGTATGTGAATATCAATGTCTCGTTTCACAGACGAACGAAACGAAAAAAAGTTATGTAAA
This sequence comes from Gonioctena quinquepunctata, assembly GCA_018342105.1. Taxonomy (NCBI): domain Eukaryota; kingdom Metazoa; phylum Arthropoda; class Insecta; order Coleoptera; family Chrysomelidae; genus Gonioctena; species Gonioctena quinquepunctata. The sequence continues at coordinate 234,471 of JAFIRS010001290.1, read as the reverse complement.
GCGTGCTAACAGAGTTTTTTTTATCTAATCTTTTTCAGTGAATAATATTCATCCGACAGTTGCTGCTAGTCACGGGGACGTACCGAGGCCTTCCAGGCATAACGGGGGCAGTTCAGGGTACCCTAGTCACCCCCAAGGCTCAGCGGCACCCCCTCCCTTAGAAAATGGATTGCCTCCCGATGCGTATCCTCAGAATTCTCATAGGAGGAGCCCACCCAGTGGTCAGCCGAGTCCTTCGGTAAGGTAAGGAATGGAACAGCTTTTTTGTTTTGTTATCAGTTGTGATAGATTGGAGGAATATACAGGGTGGATCCAGTTTGAATTCGATTATCTTTTTTGTGAATCATTTCATGTCCTTTATAAATATTCCAATGACTTGTTGAGAATACATAAATATTGGTTTTGGGATTGGGAATTGCTCAAAAGTCTCACCACAAGTAAAATAAGAACGAACTTTGGGACAAAATCCATTTTATATACTGAAGTTTTTATTTACAACAACCTACCCAATAAGTTGAAAAAATTTCTTCAAAACTATTTTTGAGAAACATTTGCTATTCTAACTTTTTTATTTTTTTATTCAGTCATGATGGAATCAGTTTAAAATCTATATTTATTTGTATTTTCAATAGATGGAGGTTCTTATTAGAAACATTAATGTTTCTTGGGACAGTAAAAGAAAATTATTATTAATAAGGGTCAACACGATCCAACTTAAACTTCCCAATCAAGTAAACTGTTTACTTAATGTTGGAGATGAGGTATACAGTGATAAAAAAAAGAGAAGCAGGTTTTGAAAAAAAATATATGGAGATTTCTTGTGTAAATAAACAACGAGCCACATGGATTCAAAGAAATGCCACCTTCAAAATATATCGGAATGTAAATAACCGGTGGCATAAAAAGGTTTGATGCTTTTTTTTACACGCTTTATATTAGCTTCACTTGTACGTTTGTTTGGAACCGACTCCTTTGGACTTGATTTTCACCCACTTCCAGACGTCCGACTGATTTGAAATTTGGCAGGTGTACATAATTCCGGTGACAATGCATTAAGAAATTTTTGTGTGAAAAAAAAACAAAATGACGGCTCTAATATGGCGTACAGGTTTTGTGATTATGGTCCGATTCGCTTCAAAATTGGTATCTGAGGGTTTTTGTGGTCGGAGATATGATTATTTTGTCAAAATTGAAGGATTCAAGATGGCGGCTTTGAAATGGCAGCCGAGTTTTGTGATTATGGTCTGATTCTATTCAAAATTGGTATGTGGGGGTTTTTGGGGTCGAATATTATGATTCTTTTGTAAAAATTGAAAAATTCAAGATGGCGGCTCCAAAATGGAGGACGAGTTTTGTGTTTATGGTCTGATTCTATTCAAAATTGGTATGTGGGGGTTTTGGGGTCGAATATTATGATTCTTTTGTATAAATTGAAAAATTCAAGATGGCGGATTCAAAATGGCGGCCGAGTTTTGTTATTATGGTCTGATTCTATTGAAAATTGGTATGTGGGGGTTTTTGGGGTCGAATATTATGATTCTTTTATAAAAATTGAAAAATTCAAGATGGCGGCTCCAAAATGGTGGACGAGTTTTGTGATTATGGTCTGATTCTATTCAAAATTGGTATGTGGGGGTTTTTGGGGTCAGAGATTAAGATTACCTAATTTGATAAGATTTTTCCATTTTGTAATTTGCAAAAAAATAATAAAAATACGCTTTTATAAATAAACCACACTATAAATATAATGTAGGAAATGAATAAAAATTCAAAAAACTAAAAAACACGCTTTTATAGAAAACCAGACTAAAAAATAGAAAATAAGAAAAAATTTATTTTGTTTAAAAAAAGCGTGGGGTGCATGGTATCAATAATTATATAGTACATTACACACCTGGGGAAAGTAAGAAATGTCCCTTATCACAGGTAATTGTTTGCCGAGGCAATACCATGCACCCCACGCTTTTTTTTTAATAAAATACATGTTTTTCGTATTTTCTATTTTTTTAGTCTGGTTTTCTGTAGAAGCGTGTTTTTTAGTTTTTTTAAACTATTATTTATTTTACCTGGACACACATTTTTGCAAATACTGTTGTATATGTTGAGGGGAAATGTAAGGTTTGAGGTAATGGGAATATTTTCATCGTGAATAACATTTATAATAAAAAAAGTTTGCTGCACACCATCAAAAACTACAAATGACTGACAAATTTTGCCCAAATTCCACTCAAAATTTATTTCTCAATATTTTTGAGATAAGGAATTGCGAATTTCCATTATGTGACCAAAGATAAATATGCGAGAGACCCATTTAATATTCTGGGTAGTTTATACCTTGACTTGCATTATGAAGCAACTCAATACATTGATTCTCAGTCCTATATGATAGTTTAAAAAAACTAAAAAACACGCTTTTATAGCAAACCAAACTGAAAAAATGGAAAATAAATTTTAACAAATTTGAATTAAGAATAGTGTAAAAAAAAATAATAAATATAAATTAATAATAATGTAAATAAAAACATTTAATTTATTTAAAAAAAAAGCGTGGTGTGCTTTTTAAGATTCAGATTAAGCACCCCATGCTTTTTTTTGAATAAAATATTTTTTTTTTATTTACATCATTATTAATTTATATTTATTAAAAAAATTTATACTATTCTTAATTCAAATTTATTTTATATTTTTTTAGTTTGGTTTTCTATAAAAGCGTGTTTTTTAGTTTTTTTAAACTATTATTTATTTTCAACTTTTTAGTTTGGTTTATTTATAAAAGCGTGTTTTTTAGTTTTTTTAAACTTATTTATTTTCTACTTTTTAGTTTGGTTTATTTATGAAAGCGTGTTTTTTTTTAATTTTTTAAACTATTATTTGTTCTAATCTACTATTAATTCCGTGATTACTATTAGTAACTGTAAATATTTTCCAAATCATTATGTGTACAGCTGTATTAATAGTCAAATCTCGATTTTAGAAGTCATTCAAAGATTTTAACGTCAATATATACAGTGAGCCGCCATCTTGAATTTTTCAATTTTCTCGAAAGAATCATAATGTTTGACTCCAAAAACCCCCACATACCAATTTTGAATAGAATCGGACCATAATCATAAAACTCCCACCATTTTGGAGCCGCCATCTTGAATTTTTCAATTTTCCGAAAGAATCATAATTTGACTCCAAAAACACCCACATACCAATTTTGAATAGAATCGGACCATAATCACAAAACTCGTCCACCATTTTGGAGCTGCCATCTTGAATTTTTCAATTTTGACAAAAGAATCATAATCTCCGACCACGAAAACCCTCAGATACCAATTTTGAAGCGAATCGGACCATAATCACAAAACTCGTCCGCCATATTGGAGCCGCCATTTTGTTTTTTTTTCACACAAAAATTTCTTAATGCATTGTCACCGGAGTTATGTACACCTGCCAAATTTCAAATAATTCGGACGTCTGGAAGTGGGTGAAAATCAAGTCCAAAGGAGTCGGTTACAAACAAACAAACATACAAGTGAAGCTAATATAAAGCGTGTAAAAATATTACAGTCTGTTTTTTTATTTTGTTCAGTGGAAAATCTCAGAACTGCAAGGATGAGTTATTTTATTATATGCACTCTGTATATTCCTCGCTAATCCGTTTTGGGTAAATCGTTGCATGCTCTCACCCCAACCACGTATATAATCTAGGTAACACTATTTTAGAAACTTGCCGGCTGCCGGAGCGTACCCTAATAGTGGTCTGCACAGACAAAATGCAGACACTAGTGGACGTTCTGCACCCCGACCCCAGCCTTATCTCTTGTACGATAACAGGCCGGGGACTTCCTCCTCGCAACAGGTATTTCCTCTCACTCGCTGTCATTCGCCCCCACTCTCTCGTTTCTGCTTGGGAATGATGCTTGAGGGAATGCCTTAGTCGATATCGTATTTGTAGACAGGGTTTTTTGTGTGTTCCCGTGGAAAAACTCCCAAAAAAAGTCACTTTGACATATGTTCCCGGCTTCTCAGCTTCTATTGTAAGGGTGTTAAAAGTGGAAACATACTGGGTGTCCAAACTACTGAATTCCGTTGATTATAGATAGTAATAATAATAATATCCTTTATTGCCATAAATCTACAAGCGGTCTATTCCGTAAATATCCTTTAAGTGGACTCGTGCGATTTGAGACATGACGTAGGCCAATATTTATGAATTCTTACCTCCTGAACCCGAATCCGAAGTCAAATACTTTCCGAGATATGTACCTCTAAAAGTTAAAATAATGTAATTTCTCAGCTTTATTTTTGGCCACCGGAAATACTCAACATTCGCCTTTCTTTTAACCAAAACATCACAAACATGTTTATAGCACAATTTTGTAATAAAAACTCCATTTTTCCAATAAAATCACAAGGTGAACAGAACATATGATGTCACCTGATAACCATCGGATTTTTATTCTTACGATATTGACACCCTTAATTCGGACGTCACATGTAAAACTGAAGATGCGTTTTTTTTAGCTCCAATTTTCGGGAACATATTTTTTTTTATTTCGTTAATAAATGGCATGTTGTCTTTTTCTGAATAGATCAATATTATCGCAGATAAAAGAGGTATACTTCAGAAACAAGTGTCCCTTCTTTTGGCCACCAATTGTTTTCAAGTAAATTTCTGGAAAACGGAAAAATTCACCACTACAAAAGTGCACGCGAACGAAGCGAAACATTTTTTTTTAAAGTTGGTTGGCTGGCCATCAACTTGGATAGCAAGGTTAGCCAAGTTAGGTTAGGTTGTGTTCCCCTCTCCTACGCAAGACATTGAGCCGAGAAATGCCGCTCTAAAAATTCAGTCAATGTCTTATGTAGAAGAAGGGAACACAACCTAACCTAACTTGGCTAATCTTGTTGATGGCCAGCCAATCAACTTTTTCAAATATCGCTTCGCTCACAGGTACTTCGTAGCGGTGATTTTCCTCTTTTTTTACGAATTATGATTGGGCACGATAGTGATAGTCAGTCGCTAGATGCAAGTACACAGAATTCAGCAAATGTGTTATGAAAAATAATGGTTAAAATGCAGTTTAGGGAAAGTTTAGCGTATCACCAAAATATTTCAAATCCGTGTTTAGGACGCAAAAACACCGATAGTCATCCCATTTTGCACAAGTACAATAAAACATAGCTTTGATTTCGTTTGACAGTACAAGTTCAATGAACATCTAAAAAATAAAAATCACTAAGTGTTATATGTTTATATGAAATTTTCTAGGTGCTATTATTATACAAATACAAAAGAAATTTCTGGTAGATTCGGAAGATAATTTGGATCTAATGTGTTCCAAAATATAAATATTTCTCATCTAAAAATGAACATTTTTTTCTATAAATGAGCGTTACTTGGAAGTAATGAACAATCTATACAAGAAGTCAACTTAAAATTTTTGAGTTAATTTGCGCTATTACTTTTTAATTTTATTCACAGTCATCTGAGAGGAGTAGAAGCAGCTTTGCAAATGCCCAGAGATTATTTTGCTTTGCATGATCGATCTCATTTTGCCTGGATATTGATTTCAATGGTTTTGGTTTCAGGTACTAATTATCAGCACAGCTTTTTAATTATGAACATTTCCGTATACAAAAAACCAATCGAGGTTGTACACCTAAAGTTATAAAAGATGAATAGGAAAGAAAAACAATGTTTCTGTTATGGTGATGAAAAAAGTATTACAAATCGTATAAAAGGAGAAGTTCTACAACTACTTCTCTAAAGTGTTTTTCAGAACATTATTACTGTTTCTATTATACTTTCCACATTATGAAAAAATATTATTGATTGATTGGTTCATAGCCCCACGAATACTAATGCAGCTGGACTAACGGAAAAAGGGACTGGGAAGTGAAACTATTTTTGTACACGCTTTATATTAGCTTCACTTGTATGTTTGTAACCGACTCCTTTGGACTTGATTTTCACCCACTTCCAGACGTCCGAATTATTTGAAATTTGGCAGGTGTACATAATTCCGGTGACAATGCATTAAGAAATTTTTGTGTGAAAAAAAACAAAATGGCGGCTCCAATATGGCGAACGAGTTTTGTGATTAGGGTCCGATTCGCTTCAAAATTGGTATCTGAGGGTTTTCGTGGTCGGAGATTATGATTCTTTTGTCAAAATTTAAAAATTGAAGATGGCGGCTCCAAAATGGTGGACGAGTTTTGTGATTATGGTCCGATTCTATTCAAAATTGGTATGTGGGGGTTTTTGGAGTCGAATATTATGATTCTTTCGTGAAAATTGAAAAATTCAAGATGGCGGCTCACTGTATATATTGGCAACGTTAAAATCTTTGAATGACTTCTAAAATCGAGATTTGACTATTAATACAGCTGTACACATTAATAATTTGAAAAATAATTACAGTTACTAATAGTAATCATGGAATTAATAGTAGATTAGAACAAATAATAGTTTAATTTTTTTTAAAAAACACGCTTTTATAAATAAACCAAACTAAAAAGTAGAAAATAAATAATAGTTCAAAAAAACTAAAAAACACGCTTTTTATAAAAACCCGACCTAAAAAATAAATAAAATACTAAAAAAAAAATTTTAGAAAAAAACAAAAAAATAAAAATAAAATTTAATAAATTTGAATTAAGAATAGTGTAATTTTTTTTAATAAATATAAATTAATAATAATGCAAATAAGAAAAAAAAAATTATTTAAAAAAAAGGTGGGGTGCTTAATCTAAATCTTAAAAAGCACCCCACGCTTTTTTTAAATAAAGTAATTTTTTTTCTTATTTACATTATTATTAATTTATATTTATTTTCTATTTTTTTAGTGTGGTTTTCTATAAAAGCGTGTTTTTTAGTTTTTTTAAACTATAATTTTTTAATGCTGAAGTTTTGGAATTGTTTATTCCTCTTTCAAAGCTGGAAAATGACATCTTTGATAGAACATATAAATATAAAATAAAAATTCGACAATATCCATCAGGATACCTTTAAAAATCAAGTCATTCCAGTGGAAACAAGCTTTTGTCACCAACAAAATAAAAATGGCACATTTGCACAACATGCATAATCACAAAATAAATAAATAAAATAATCTCGAACAGGTAGCAATGAAAACAAAACAACGACATATGTATTCAGCGGTACATCAACAACTGATCTTTTTCTAATTATCAGCCGTAATGTTTTCTCTATATAAATATATGAAGAAAAGCCTACAAACATTGAATTTTCCGACATTCTATACTGTTATATTATTGTGATTCCTCTCTGGACAGATTCAAAATATGCGTATAGATTTTTGTCAGATTTTGGGTATCACTTTTGAGATTAACACAATTACTGTTCAAATTTATTTGCATCATTTCCCACAATAATCTTTTTGAATAGTTACTCTCTCTTTCTAAAATTGTTACTGCATCGAAATCAAAATTGCAACAGGACTCAAAATGGTGTAAGGCGAGTGCTGTTTTTTTTTTTAATTTTCCTCATAACAATCATATTTATGTTGATAAATTCTTTCCTTTATATATTGTTTTGTTTGTCCAATATAAGATTTTCCACAATCACAAAGAAGACTGTACACTACGTTTAATTCAGGTGCACTTTTAAATAATGGAATAAATCTTTAGTTTTTTTCAAATTGTATATAGCAAACTTATGAGTATCTGTCGATAAGCAGATATGGAAATTTGAAGTAATAAACTCTACCATTGGGGATAGTTTCTTTTATGTCTGTTCGTCATCTTTTATTAATGATTCTGGTTATTAGTGTATTGGGGAAATTATTAGGTCTTAATATATCTCTCAACTTTCTCAAATTTTCTGAGTAAGAACAAACATCATTGAGTGTAATGGCTCTATTAATTAGATTAAAGGCTGTGTTGACTTTCTGACTGAAAGAAGGTTCAGAAAGATAGTTTAGAATTCTACCAGAATTGGAAGGTTTCATAATGATAAAATGCAACTGTTTCATGAAATCTTCAAATTCTGGTAGAATGATAAAACTATCTTTCTGAACACTCTTTCAGTCAGAAAGTCAACATAGCCTTTAATCTAATTAATAGAGCCATCACACTCAATGATGTTTGTTTTCACTCAGAAAATTTGAGGAAGTTGAGAGATATTGAGAACTAATAATTACCCCAATACACTAATAAACAGAATTATTAATAAAAAAGACAACAAACAGACATAAAAGAAACTATCCCCAATGGTAGAGTTTATTAGTTCAAATTCCCATATCTGGATGGACTTTCTCAAAAAATTAAAAAATGCTTATCGACAGATACTCATAAGTTTGCTTTCTACAATTTGAAAACAACTAAAGATTTATTCTCCCATTTAAAAGATAGGATACCAAGTGCACCAGAATCGAACGTAGTGTACAGTATTCTTTGTGATTGTGGAAAATCTTATATTTACAAACAAAACAATATATAAAGGATATTATTTATCAACATAAATATGATTGCTATGAGGAAAATGAAAAGAAAAACCAGCACTTGCTTTAACACCATTTTGAGTCCAGTAGCAATTTTGGTGCAGTAACAATTTTAGAAAGAGAGAGAGCAACTATTCAAAAAGATTATTGGGAGAAATGATCCAAATAAATTTGGACAGTAATTGTGTTAATCACAAAAATCTGACAAAAATATATCCATATTTTGAATCTGTTCAGAGAGGGATCAGTTGTACAAATACCCGTAAGGTATGGTGATAGATATAGTTTGTTTCCATTCATAGGTCCTACCAACATGTCATTTTCCAGCAATGAAAATGAAATAAACAATTCCGAAATGTCAGCAATAAAAAAATAGTTTCACTTCCCAGTCCCTTTTCCTGTTAGTCCAGCTGCAAAAATATTATTTAAAAACGCTTTGGTAACGGGGTGTTAGTATCAACGTCAGTTTGATTGGAGAGATAAGGAGTAATACTAGCTCTGTATCATTTAATTTTCAGGTGGTAATTAGACGAGACAGAGGGGACCGCAGCGAGAGGGACTCCGAGGCGCACCACCCTAATTCCTCGAAACCCAGCTGAAACATAGTTGTGGTGGACCCGTCTTTTAGTATTACAAGACTTTTGAACTTGCATTGACAAATCATAGTGTCGTGGGAGATAATTTTATTTCGAGATTCGAGTTGGATTCGTTTGGGTTTTTTATACGAGATTTTGTCTCATTGAAGTTCTTGTCTTTGGGCAAAAAACGCCGATGAAGACTTCCAATGAGACAAAAATGACATACCTTGACCCTATTTTGTGGCTGAAAAGAGAAAATGTCTTAGACTAGCAAGTGGGAGTACAAAAATTCTTATTTAAGACTGTTTTTAAAATTCGACTGAAGAATGAAAACTAGCAATATTTACGTTTAGGTCGACATTACAAATTTTAGTTGCTCAAATCTGAAACATTGGATATTGTTATTCTCGTGGGCGAAATTTGAAATACGTAATATTTGAAAGGTATGCTCTGACATATGGACTGCACATGACCAGTATTTTGAAACCACTGCCAAATATATGTACGATTTTTTTTTCTCCAAAAGTTTCAATGTATTTACTCCGCTGCAGTAAATACGGTGAATTTTACTAAGTCGGAGAAAAAATTACTACCTTTTCTTCATCGGTGCAAAAACTTTTTGTCCGGCGAAGTAAAAAGGATATTTTCACACTGCCGAACTGAAATTGATATATTTCACTTCAGGTTTGAAAGTTTTTTGTTTGGAGATAAAATGGCATGTGCTTCTTTGCGAAAAAGTGAGTTTGGCTCACTTTTACTCCATACTATTCAGACGCTTCTACGCTTTTCTTTGGTCTGATTATAAACGACAAAAAATATAATTAACACGTTTGGACATATCTCTCCTTCCCACTTTCCAAGGAAATAACGTTGGAATTGTTGACACCAATCATCGATGAATATCGTCTATATCTGGATAAAACTCAGGGAAAGCAACCTTATTAGAATAATTTAATCCTGAAATATGTGTGTACATTAAACGTGTTGCCAGTGAACACAGCCATATTAGGTGATACATCTGTACATATTTTAGATTTTACGAGGATGCCATTTCGTGATCGATAGGTTTTTAGGTTGTAGCGCGAATGTTGCAGAATGTTTCGTCTTCTCTCCAGAATGTTTCGGAATTCGAACAATGAATTCAAGGCGGGTTTTCATCGAGAGACAGAGGATGGTAAATTGTAATGGGGGTCAATATGGCTCTTCAGCCTCTCCATACCTCGACCTATAAGGTCTTTTGTACATTACCCTTCATCTATTCAAGACCCGGGATTTCCAGACTCCTTGTGAAGCGTAACAGTTTCTGATGTCTGAGGGCGTTAGTGAAACTCCTTCAAGGAACTTGAGCCTTTTGCAGAACAGTGCTTGGCAGTCGCAAAGCAGGTGTTCTGCAGTTTGGTAGTGATAGGGCTTATTCGTTTCTGAACAGCGAAAAGAACGGCCAGATATCGTTCACTTTTTCTCGGTGCGGATTGTAGGCTCACTTTTATTTAAAACGATTCTCGTCGCCAGTTGTCCTATGTGCACATTCATTATGAAATGAAGCACTGATCGATTAAACAAATATGTTTATCTGAGATTCTTCTTGTGTTCTTTCGCCTTCAGAAACGATAAGCTCTACCCCCACAGCAACTCTGTGGTTAGGGAATGTTACATTATTATCGGGCCTCTTATTCTTGAAACAAAATGTCTAACAATTTGCTTAACAGCCTGTGAGGAGATCGAGAAATTAGAAATAATTAGGTGAATAATAATTAATCAGAGATGTTATGGAACGGAAGATTATCTAGGATTTCCGCAGACCTTTGAAACCGAGAACACTTGCAAGGGGTCAGGCAATTCGGGTATTGGGAATAAATTACCAAAAAGTCTGTTAATTTTCTATTTTCTCACAAAACTCATACTAATGAAGTCTCTGTGGAAACTCGAAATAGTTTCGCCAAATCTATTACCTTCGGGTTCAAATGAAAAAATTTCAATTTAGCGGAATTACATCGGCAATTGAACATTTTATTCAATAAAATTGGCAGGAATGTTCAGAAACATTCACTTCTACCTTCAATAACATACGGTTTTAATTAGAAAGATGGTGAACGACTGGTGAGTCAGAATCCTTACTTCCAAGAATAACACAGAATTCTAACTTCCAAGTCACAATTCTGGTTTAGTTTATGGAATTCTCACTTGCGAGTTATAATTCTGGTATGTATCTGAAAATTATGATTTTTATCTCTGAATTATGAGTCCTACCTCAGAATTCTATCTTGCAAGCCAGAATTCTGGTTTGTTTCATTATGACTCAATTACAAGTCAGAATCTGGTTTTTATCTGTGAGTTATGAGTCCTACCTCAGAATTCTAATTTCCAAGCCAAAATTTTTACGTTTTTTGTTGTTGTTCTTAATTCTAACTTAAAGTCACAATTGGTTTTTTCTAAGAGAGTCCTACCCAGAATTGATTCTTTTAACTGGTTTTTATCTCTGAATTAGGAGTTTTACCTCAGAATTCTATCTTGCAAGCCAGAATTCTGGTTTTTTCTCAGAATTATGACTCGTATCTTAGAATTCTAACTTACAAGTCAGAATTCTGGTTTTTATCTGTGAGTTATGAGTCCTACCTCAGAATTCTATTTTGCAAACCAGAATTCTGGTTTGTTTATCAGAATTATGACTATCTTAGAATTCTACTTAAAGTCTGAATTCTTGTTTTTATCTCTGAATTATGAGTCCTGTCTCAGAATTCTGGTTGGTTTCTCAGAATTGAATATCTTACTGAAAGGTTAAGAGTTCAGGTAGCTATAGTACTTCCAGGAAATGTCATTTGTTAAAGGATTTATTATTATTAATTCTAACTTACAAGTCAGAATTCTGGTTTTTATCTTTGAATTATGAGTCCTACCTCAGAATAATGACTCATCTTGGAATTTTAACTTACAAGGCGGAATTCTGGATTTTAGGTCTGAATTATGAGTCCTATCTCAGAATTATCACTTGTATCTTAGAATTCTAACTCACAAGTCAGAATCCTGGTTTTTATCTCTGAATTAGGAGTCCTACCTCAGAATTCTATCTTGCAAGCCAGAATTTTGGTTATCTCAGAATTATGACTCGTATTCTTAGAATTATAACCAAAACTGAAGTCAGAATTTGGTTTGTTTAAAATGTCATTTCTAAAATTCAAATTAGATTGTATCTAGTAATTCTGTTGTGTCATGTTATTAATTATTAAAACAATGTTTTGTGGTAGGTGAGACCAACAGTTATTTGTAATCCTGCAGTAAAAAACCGTTTGTGTTCATTTATTCGTAATTGGAATGCTTTACCTGTTTGACCTATGTACAAACTCTTTGCAAAAGGTGAAAGCCTTTCCCTTTTGTCTTACCAACTGCTGTGCTCTATCTCGAATTTTATCAAATGTTGATGGAAAGTTGCTGCATTCATTTTTCCCCCAACGAAGGTATGTGGTTTGAATGAAACATTCTGGAACATTTGGAGGTTAGACGTGAATTTTTTCATTCAAAAATCAGACTAAAGTCTAGTCTAGTTTTATAAAGCGAATATGAAATTAGTACCTATTTTTCTGCCGATATTTTTGGGATTTTTTGTACTTTTATAAAAGTAGATAGTTGATAAAAGTTAGGTTAGTAGTTACGATGAGAGGTGTGAGTGTGGGTGTCGTATGAGTATTGTAAATTTTGTATATTTTTTTGTTTTTGTTTGTAATATAAGTATTTGTAAAATATATTGTTTTATTTAATATATCCTACTAAACAGAATCTCCCAATTCTTTGTCATTTCTAATTTGAAGTTTTTAACCGAAAGTGCCACAATAGGGAATAATATCGTATCTATGAGGCTCTAAAAAACATTTCCAACAACAGTTTTTGTTTCAATCAACAACGACCCACAAATCTGGCCACGCAAGACCACAGTGGTATAGCTTCTACACAGGCCAAGTATATTTTCCAACATTCAAGCCACCTATTTTAATATCCCGTAACAACTACAGTGATATAGAGCACCACATTGGTATCGCACATGAAAATTTAATTTTTGATGTTGCGAGACCAGTTAATTGTTTGGCATTTTACTTGTTACAGCAGAAACCTGTGATTATATGGAATTTCGGATTCCTCTTAATAAGAGATCGCAATTCGGGCAATTTAAAAGCACCAGTTTCATCCGTTTGTTTACCTTTGGAATACCAATTTTCTGAGGATCTTTCATTTCAAAATAGGTAATTTTTGTATCCTCTATTTCAAACTTAGATAATGTATGGAACCTGGAAAAAATGATTTTAAATTTGAAATAAGGGATTCATATACTAGCTAAATTTTGAAGTAAAGGAGCTTAACTACTTATATTTGTAAAAAAGATTCCATTCACTATCTAAACTTGAAATAAAGAATCCATACACTACCTACATTTGAAATATTTATTTATTTACGGATAAACCATTATGTAACATCCTGTAGGTGTTGTTTTGTTTTTTTTATTGGTCCCAGGGTAAGTTATTTACTTTTTGATTCATTATTCCAGTTTCTTGCATGGAATTAATATGAAACAGGGAGCTCATACTGTGAAATACATAAATGGGTCGTCGCGGATATAAAAAATATATTTCTACCGAGCAGACGAGTTCATTCATTTTGGAAGTCAATGCCAGTTACAGATATGTAATATTGTAACTGTTATTTAGTCTGGAAATATTAAACAGAGCCTCATTGATTCAACACAGCCGGGCAAACTGTCGATTCGGCGCTTCGATTCTTTTTTAGAATGGAAAAAGATCAACAGGTCTGAGGAGCCTTTTTCGGGAATCTCGAGGGGATCGACACGGTTCCGCCGTGGGCGTGAGTCCAACGGGATCGGCCCGAGTTTTTGGTTTTACCAGGAACTATCACGGGTAGAAATCGGAAACTTTATTTTAATCGTCAGTTCGAAGACGAGTGTGTTTAATTCGAAGACGAGTGTGTTTAAATTAGAAATCTGATTCGAGTGTCCACAGACGGCTACGAGGGAAATGGGAATTATATTCGAGACTAGGAGAAACATGGGAATTACAGGGGTAAGTCGCTGGCTTAAGTAGAAAATCTAACTTGATGCATAGCTTTTAACTATAGATTCACGGGGTGAACTACATGCATAATTAATACCAGATTAGGGGTATACATAACAGAGTATATTGGGAGTTCGTCTATTAAATTTGAGACTAACCTCAGACGATCACAACTTTTTGGTAATTTGGAAAAAACGGAAGTTAGTTAGATACATTAATCATGCTATGTACACAAAATACATTTATGACAGGTCACAGTTACAAAAATAGTAAAATTGTAGTTCACAAGTAGTAAAAAAGTTTTTGTCAAAATATGTGTAAATAAATAAGTACGCGGGTAACAATAAACTATGAGAGCCACGGGAAGAAACTGGTTCTATATTTTGATAATAGGAAATCACTATATATATATATCGGAAATATGAGCCCCCTTTTATTTTCGAACAGATATGTAATATTTTCAAACTATTCGTTGTTGTTCTTTTATTCTCAAAAGAAGATTGATTTTTTTTTAGTTTACATTTTATATTATGATTGACCATTTTTTTTATTCGACAAGCGTCGAGCTGTATTAGAGTTTTTACCTTTTTTGTTAATAGATGTATTGAAGTTAATTTGTGTGTATTATTTTCTCAACCGAAGTTGAGGAAAGGGAAATTGAATTCAATTGAGAGGCAAAAGTCAATTATTAAGTTATATTATCACTTGAATAGAAGTACGTTGAGACAAAAAGTACTAATTGTTATATAAAGAAGTTATTCAAAAGCAAGACCTTCGCATACTGCCGAAGGCATGAATCCAAGTCCGACGGACTAGTGGTAAACCGAAATAACAGTGCCTTACATTATAGTATAGAAACACTCTATCAAAATTGGTGCTGTGTGTAGGAAAATCAATTTTTCTACATACACCCTGGTGACAGCAGCTGCCCTTATAATATGTAAATATTATATGTAGAAACATTTTGGACAAAGAGAGTGTGACTATTCTTTACACGAGGAGTTGAGATAATATAAGTAAGTATGGGAAATTCCATTATGTTATCAAATCTTTCGATATATCTTTCGGTAGGAAAAATATTGAGAGTTATCGGCAAAATAGTTTTTCTTTAGAATTTAGTTTTTATCTGAAAAAATTAAAATAAAGACAAGTCAAAGTTTAGTGGCATGTTCTACAATTACATTTAAAGTTTACAGTTGGAATAGCTGCCAGCTAAAATTAAGTATAAATCATTGATAAACGAAACAAAAAACATTTTATTAAACAAAAATTCTGGAATCTGATAACATACATAAAACAACTTGGAATATTGTATCTGAAATTTCAAATAGAAAAAAGAACTGAAAATATTTCTTTAAATATCAGCAATGAAAATATAAAAGAACTGGAAACGGTAGCTTCGTCATTCAACAATTACTTCATAAATGCACCAAAAGACAATACAGAAAACTAAGAGTGATAATATGAATATTGGCACTGTGGCTCATGTTGGTAAAACAATTTTTTTAGAACCATACAGTTCAGAAGAAATATACTTACTTTTAAAAGGAAAATTAAAATATTCTACAGGGCCAGGCCAGATGAAATACCACCGTTCTTGATTAAAAAAGTTTTATATGTCCTGATTGAAAGATTTATCAAATAAGTTAGCGGATCATTCAGTACAGGTATTTATAGGAGCCAATTAAAAAAAGGCAAAGTGTTTCCTATATACAAGAAGAATAGTCCTCACTTAATGGAAAACTATCATCCAATAATAGTACAAAATTCATTTCAGAAAATATTTGAATACTCGTTCCTTGAACGATTAACATATTTTAGAGAACTTTGGTATACTTAATAATAACCAGCACAGTTTCCGAAATTCTCACTCTACACTTATTAATTAAGAGTATAGATGCTGGCAAATGTCCAGTAACCATCTTCTGTGATTTAAATAGAGCTTTTGATTGTGTGAACCATACCAAACTTCTAACTAAATTAGAGAAGAGTCACACACAATATGTGAGTATAAGAAACGAATGTAATGGTCATAAACGATTTTAATTCATCATTAATGGGGATATGGGTGTTCCACACAGGGCCGGATTAAAAGGTGTGGAGGCCCTGGGGCAACAAAGGAGTGGAGGCCTCTAATTATTTTTCAAACATTTTTTTTTTATTTATTGCGGAACAAATCAAATTATTTCGACACAAGCATATGTAGGTATAATAAAATACAAGAAATAAATTAAATTACAGCGTAAACGAATGGATTCCTGCGAGCTTTTTTCGACGAAAAATCATTGATGATTTCGGTCAAATCCAGCATCCGGAGAAAATCATTCTCAATGCTAAGAAGCGATAACTTTGATAAGCGGCTTTGTCTCATCATAATTCGCCTATTTTTTTCATTTTGGAAAATGAGCGGTTTTTAGTGACATCATCACATTCTCAGTTGTAATATCACAAGAGAGTGAAAATAATTCGACAGATTTTCGAAAACTTGTTGCCAGGCAATAGACAAGACAATAACTGGCTCGAGTGGCTATTGCCAACAAGTTTGAGAAAGAAATCTAGATAATTATTTTCTACTATATCGAACTCTCGTGTGGTATTCTTTAGATTTTTTGATGTTACGATCATAAACACATTTCCTTGCAAAATTATATAATGTACTAAACCGGTTTTGATTCATTTCTCACTTTTCATGCGAATTGATAACAGATGTCAAATTAAAAATATAGGTTGTCAGACAATAAAAACAAAATACCTCAAATTATTCCCGCGACAATTTTCTAGGTAGAATATTCCCACTATTGATTGGCCAAAACGTATATGAATTATTTGAATTGAACGTTTCCATTGGTTTCTAGCAATGTCAAAAAATAATCACTGTAATTTCAATGTTTGAGAATGTAGCTCTGAAATTTTGGTTTTCAAGAATTTGATAGTAGAACATCTCAGATTGGTCTTTTTGATAGTCCTTTTTCAGAAGGATTTACATTTGTTGCGGAATGTCATCGTTCTCTTAGACTCACACTTTCAGATTTCGGGGATTTCTCTGTTACAAGTGCGCCACTTAGCGGACACTTGTCAACGCCAATAAATAGGAAAAACCGGTATAGACGGGCAAGTGTTTGTAGAATGGGCAGAAAAATAGTCAACAGAATTTGAACTTTTGTTCTATCATGGAATGCGCACAGGGCTCTTATAAATAATTTGATGCAATCATATTCATAAATTGAAATATTATTTTCTTTTGCTTATGATTATTTAATTTCATTGTGTATCTAGATCGCTTGTGTCATTCAAAGAATACATCGACAGAAAATCCTTCATTTAATAAAAAAAAATTATATATTTTTTTAAATTTAATTGTTCTTGTTTTTACAGCTAATTTCGATACGATATAATATTTGTATAATAGTATGATGTTTTACTAGTTGATTGTTTCTCGCATATACACATGATTCATCAGATCAAAGATTAATATTAACCATGGATTTTGACAAGAATACAAAACATGTTTTTGAATGTTTAAAACGAAAAATGAGAGGAAAAAGTGGGAGAACTGCTCTTTCGTTGTCAGATTTTTCATATATAATTTTGCATATCCTTCGGTATTTGTTAGGAAATTTTACCTAAAAATTTATATTGTGGAGGCCCCTCTCTTGTGGAGGCCCCGGGGCTGCAGCCCCGTTTGCCCCCCTCTTAATCCGGCTCTGGTTCCACAAGGCTCTGTATTGGGCCCGGTTTTATTCTTTACATAAATGATATGGACAGTCATGATTGTGTAGCTTTTGCGGATGATTTTACATTGACTGTCTCAGATAAAGATGAACTAAAGTAGAAAACTAAAATAAATACAGAGTTGAATAAAGTTAGATATTACTTCAACAGCAATATCTTTATTTTAACGTAACAAAAACTGAAATGAAGAGGTTTCATACTTCAAAATTTATGCATTATACATTTCTGTTGGCAGTGACAGAGTTCATAGCAGTACTCAGCCTATAAAGTTTCTGGGATTATACTTTGAAGAAACACTGGATTGGAAGATAACTGTACACATTTACAATCTAAACTGAATACTCTACTGTACCTTCTCAACGTTTATTACGCCATGGTAGAATCAAGATTAAGATATAATAATTGGTAAATTTGTAAGTTTTATGACAATTCCTATGCAGTGTATTTCTATGGAAATAAAGTATTATAATTGAATATAAAGGCTGGCTCGAAAATTTGATACAAAATAATCGAAACACCAAATTCATTGGGATCATTGTAAACAACGAAATCAACGAGATTATCAAAATTATCCCCAGCATTCGCATAACAACAAATCCTTATTTGTAACGCCAGTAACTCTTGTTGAAATTCTTAATATCATCTCAAAACTGAAAAATAAAAATAGTGTGGGGCATGACGGGAACTCAGCAAGTCTGCTGAAATATTGTGGGAAGAGCTTGTAGAGCCCTTTTGTCACATGATCAATAATTAAAGTTAGCATTGGTAAAGCCTTTGCATAAAAGCCGGGTGCACATGCGATTTTCAGTAGTGACAGAAAAATCATGATCGCTAACAATAAATCACGGACCGTGCACTTATTAGTACCAACATGGATTTTATAGAAACCGCTTGTGTAGTTGCTCTGTTATTATAAAAATCTAGAAAAAGACGCAAAAAGCAATATTGAGTGTTTCCACTTATAAGTCAATGGTTGCTAAAAGGTCAATTCTACAAAATGTATAGTAACTCGAGAGATCATCCTCAATTTTTTTTAAATTAAGTACCATAGGATGAGCAGGAACAGTGTTGATGAATTATTAGAGGTAATAGGATCAAAGAATAGTAAATGGAGAAAATGTATACCACCTGAGGAACATGTCAGTAACAATTAGGTAACTATGCACAATTTATTTGAATATATTTTATTTGCTTGAGAATAACGTTGAAATAATTTACACAATTGTTATGTAACTCAACCCAAAAACAACGAAATCATCGAAATAATAAAAGTTTTCGAAATCAATCGAATCCACCTTCGATTTCAAATCTATGTTGGAAAACACGTACATGCCCGTGACTATTTTGAATTGAAATCCACTGTTTGTATCGGATCACTAGGAGATATATTTCTCATAGCTGAATAATATGATTTGTTTAAAAGAAATGTACGAGTGTTTCGGGAACTACGTCTTTTGGGATATAAATGGGATCAAATATTATTTTATTTGAAAAGTCAATATTGTCATTATAATTTAATTCTCTATGGAAATTGTCCTTTGAAAGAGAAATGGTTACAGATTTTTCAATAAAACTCATACCTTAACATAAGTTTATATCTTACTCAAAGCAATAACAGAAATAAAGTGTAAAAATAAAATATCGGGACATTTTTTTCATGGTTCATGGTCATCTTAAGTCCTAAAAAATGCTTGGCATAAAATGAAGTGTATTTTAAAACCTTACGTTCAAGAAAAAAATTATCTCTAAATTATTTTGTGGCTTGGTGGATGGCATGAGCAAGGTAATCGACATTTTTCGATGTAACTCCAGCCATCGAAATACGCCCATCTTTCGTTAGATATACACTGTGTTGTTTAGTCAATTTCTCGACCTAGAATAAAAGGAAAATATCAAAGAAAAGCTCGAATAAAACTTTTTTTTTAAACATTTAAAAAATGTCTTACCTGTTCTGGTTTCATTCCCGTGAAACAGAACATTCCTATTTGATTTGTGATATGTTCCCAGTTACGGGTGGAACCTTCTTTCTTCAAATTTTCACGAAGCTTAGTACGGACTGATATGATTCTATCGGCCATTCCTTTCACCTCCTTTAACCTAAAAAATTAACAGTTTTTCATTGCTAAAAAAAAAAGTTTAATGGTTGTGGTCATTATTTGCACAAAGTTTTTGAATAGAAATCCACTACTTTCTCCTACCATTCACTCTTCAGTTGGACATCATTCAAGATTTCGGCGACAATTCTAGCCCCGTTGACGGGAGGATTAGAATACAAGGGCCGGATGAGAATCTTGATTTGTGACATCACTCTAGCTGCTTCATCTTTGGAGTCTCCGATGACGGAAAATACTCCAGCCCTTTCTCCGTACAGGCCCATATTTTTGGCAAAACTTTGGGCCAAGACGATACGGTGACCCTCTTTCACAAAGTGCCTCACCTAAAAAAATGGATGTTCTTGGAGAATTCCTAACAAATAAATCTTAACTTTCACTATTTGTGATAATGGGTACTTTAAAAATTTTGTTTGGGAATTTAAAAAAGGGATAAATGAACTAAAATATATTCTGCAATGTTATTTCAATTACTTCAAAGAAAACAGTTGAAGGTAAAAAACTAGTATATTCATTCCTCTTTTTCAAATTTTTTGTTCAATGATTTGCAAAAAAATAAGAGTTCATCTGAAATTTTGCTTTATGATGGTAAAAATAATGATTCCATGTTTGCAGTGTCTTTTTTGGTCAAAGGTCCAAAATAGACGTTTTTCAACCACTAAAAACCATAAGTGTCCCTTCTTTCTTTCAGCACAATCTACACACTCTGTATCTACTGTTTCATAGAAAATGCAGCATCAAAACAATTTATTTTAATAAAAAATCCCCCTTCTTTATAACCTCTACAACAAAACACTGGACTGATTTTATTTTTGTCATGTTGGCAGCATCTCATTCTAATAGGTGGTAATACATCCCTTTTATGTTATTGTTTTTTTAAGTAGTTTGGTGCCAGGTAAGTTGTCTTTTTTTGAATTTTAGTTTATAAGAAACATGATGAAAGATCTTAATTCAGCCATTAGTTGCCTCTCAAAAAAAAACTGAATTTATACAAGATATGCATTTCACGAGGACAGATCGTATTATTGTATCGGAATTAAGTGCAAGTCAAATTGTTACTAAGTAGTGAAATAATCGGCGGATTTAGTTAGAGGTACTTGACATTGAACCATTCATACCTCATGTGTGGTGTCTAGCAGATTTTTGCTGAGTCGGGAAATGTAAGAAGCCTAAATGTACTTGAACTTATTATATGGCGATGATGCCACTTGAAAGCCAATCAGAAAAATTAGCGCGGAAAGCAGACTCAGGGTAGGTCTCTTGAACTGGAGATGAGGGCAAAATAAAGAGTCGATCCCGAAATAATGGCCCGACGCGATATACTTTTGAATTTGCCGGAGATAAATGTATCGAAATTTTTGTTTTGAGTGACTTTTTCGAGAGTTAGAGTTGATAATATATTAAATAACTGAAATTTCGGCAAGTGATGTTATACGAGAATAACATAAAAATACCTTTGGGATTACTTGAGGATGGGAAATTGCAGGCTGTTAAGGAAGGAAAAATTGTTGCAGATTTGGTGAGTTGCAACGCTTTTAGTAACCCATGAAATAACCATAGTGCAAAGCTTCATTAAAATAGAAGTCATAAAAAGGTTAAGCCACAAAGAACAATTTTTTTCTATACAGTATATGGGTGTGACCATTGTGTCAAATTTTATATATATATTATTTGGAAGTAGAGTTGTTGCAATTTATATGAGAGACAGATATTTTACATATTATTAAATATGACTATTTTATGAAGGTGATTTGGGATGACATAAGCAAGCATAGAAAATTGTATCATATAAAAACAGCGTTTATTAATAATTCGATGTACAAACTGGTTTTACACTGGTGACAGCGTAGTAGGATTTATTAGTCAAATGTCATGTTACACCTTATAAATAAATTTCCGATTTATGTAATGGGAAAATAATGATTTTAGTATAATAAGAATTATTATTTTCTATACAGAAATTGAAAATTTATTATTAAGGGGAAGTAATACCATATTAGAATTCGAAAAATAGGCGGTGAAATTTATATATTACCGAAATGATGAAAATTAAAATGTAAGACATTTGTCAAAAGTGTTTTGTGTGGAGGTTATGAAGAAGACACATGAAGAAGGGTGGCTAAAATAACTCAATTCGATGGTGCATTTTGTATCAAATAGTAGATTTGGAGTGTGTAGATTGCGTTGACAAAAACAAAAGTGACCTTTTCTTGGTTTTTAGTCGCCTAAATGCAGTTTGAAAATTGCTCTTTTTGAATCTTTGCAGGACGAGCCATAACTTTGGGAGTATTACGGAGCGCCAAAGTTTTTATTGCAGGAGGCATAAATATGTAAGTATCCCAAACATTATTGAGATCAGAGGTGTCCAGACACAGCAAATTTACCCTTTTTACAATGATAAAAAACACTTGACAACAATAAAATCATAGAAAGTATTGCCGAATTTGGCCAGCAGAGAACTTCTAAAGTTGAGATGCCAATAGATTATATTATTTTCAAATTTGGAAATTTTAAATGTATTATGATTGGGAATTTG
This sequence comes from Gonioctena quinquepunctata, assembly GCA_018342105.1. NCBI lineage: Eukaryota > Metazoa > Arthropoda > Insecta > Coleoptera > Chrysomelidae > Gonioctena > Gonioctena quinquepunctata. The sequence goes on along the minus strand of JAFIRS010001290.1, from coordinate 212,004 downwards.
TTCACATTTCCTTACCGCATCTCAAATTTCCCGACTCTTCCATGATCTTTATGTTCGCTGACAACTGTTTTGTTCAGTTCTCAAGAAAATCAATATATTTTTTATATCTACAAATTTTTAGAGATGTGGGCTTCTCAACTGTTTTTTTTTTGGAATATTATGAAAACTTCAATACTTACCGCAAATGCATCATTATCTACGCTGCCTGTGGCAAAACCTTGGTAAGCCATATCGAAGAATACAAACAGGTTCTTATTCTTTATGACATTGGATAATTCGAGCCATTGTTCCTTAGTTGGGTCAACCCCTGTTGGGTTATGGGCACAAGCGTGTAAAAGAATAATGGATTTTTCAGGTATTTTCTGAAAAACAATATTGCATCTGAGGGAGAAAAATCAAACATTCAAAATATGTAACGTGGTAATTGATATAAGTAGTTTTATTTTCTGAGAAGAAAACGGCCATAAGAAAACATTTTTTTTATAGATCCATGCATTTATTTTCCGAAGGATTTTTCAAAATGGATAAGGTATCATTAGTAGTTATAACAATTGTTAAATAAGACTAAAAATACTGTTAATGTTCTGAAATAGGGTGGATACGCTGAAAGGTAAATGTAAAAACGAATGAATATATATCAATTCACCACATAGAAGATACATTTTTGGAGTGTACTTCCGGTATACTTGGTTGTGTTTACTATTTTCACTCACGAGCAAAAAAATCGACCCACTTGCTCTTAATGAAATTAATATTGCTTACTAATCTTTAGTTATTTAGCGATCATACACTATTACACAGGTAAATGAATACGCATTTCGGACAGATATACTCTGTTTTTCATTTTGGAAACACATATCTTAAATTGAGCTAGAACTTAAACTTACATTTTTTTTACATTTGTTCAGCAATAGAAATTTACATTTATTCAGCAACAGAAATACAGTAGATCAGGAATTTGACAAAATCAACTCTATTCTAAAAAAAAAAAAATCTATTTTAAAATAATATATCTATAAAAGAGTGTTCATTTAGACAATTTGTCCTTCACTATTACTGGAATTAGATGCACTATTGTACTAAGATATAGATGTTTGTGACCCTCTTGTTTGTAGAATTGTTACTGAAGTACTAACTATGTCAATGTTTACATAGGCACAATATATTAAATAGTAAGTACTTTAGTTGAGAAAGGAAAAGTAGTTTGATTTGTGTAATTTAGTTCAAGTGAATAAATACATTAGGTAGCATTTTTTTTTCTTTTTCTTTCAAGGTAAACAAATGAGAAGTTTGTTTGTATAACTTAGTACTTGAAGGTGGAAGGGTAGAATGGGTACACGAATTCAAGTATTTAGGATACATAATTGATGAATGTTTGAAGTTGAAATCTCATTGTAAATACATCTGTAATAAAATTTCAAAAAAAATATATTTTTTCACAAGAATTTCTGCTCAACTCTCTCTATCTAGCCGAACAACTGTATATAAAGCGATAATCCAGCCACATTTTGATTACTGTTCTTCTATTTTATATCTTTTACAAAAAAATGAAATCCAAATGTTACAAAAATTGCAGAACAGAGGAATGCGAGTAATTTTACATTGCAACAGATACACCCCAATAAAAACAATGCTCGCAACATTGAAATGGTAATCAGTAGATCAAAGACTATATTATATAGCCATGCTATTTGTCTTTAAAATCACAAGGAATATGTTTCCTGATTACTTCAATCAATTTGTTACATACAACAATGAACTCCATAACTATAATACACGGTCCGTACATAATTTTCATATCAATAGGACAAAGCTGAAGAGTTCAATGAAATCTATATTTTTCAAAGGATTGAATGAATATAATCAACTACCAGAGGAAATAAAACAATGTAATACGATATATTGCTTCAAAACGAAATTGTTATCATACATTCTATCAAGAGATGGCCAACACTAATATTAGTTGTTTTGTGGCACTTTACATCATTTGTCTGTGGCTATATTTTTATGTTTTTATATTAATATTTTTATTACTAGCTAATGTCATTTTATTATTTGTCTTTTTATTAATCACATTTTATATTATATCTTATATTTGATTCTTGATAATACCTATATATTACAATTATGTTTTAGTAACTGATTTTTATCAAATTGTATTTGTAAATTTATAATATGAAATTATGTATGCATATTAGGGTATCCTATTTAAATAAATATCTATCTATCTATAATCCATTTTACAATGTCTTTTTTTATTTTATTATATGGCATTAATCTAAAGTTCTGAGGTAGAGCATTGTACACTTTGGGGGTTTTCAGAAGGGCATTTAGTTGAGCTGCGTTTAGTGTACTTAAGTTGTGACAGATATTCTTTCTATAATAAGACATTTTGAACATAAATCTTGCGACTGCTTTCCTCACACAACGATGCCATAATTTATGATAGATTCTACAAGTGAGAAATATATTGCTTTTATGGTTTTATGGAGCAAAAAGTTACGCAATTCATAGAGTTTATAAATGAGTTTTCTCATTTTTTTGTAACATAGTTTATGTGCTCCTTTCAAGTAAAAAGTTCATCTACAAAAATGCCCAAGTATTTAACACATGTCTCTCTATCAATTTCGTGTATGCATGTAAATTGTTGATGTTCTAAGGTGCAATGTGATTCATGTAGTTTTATGTTTTGTATATCGGTGGGTAGGGATCTTATTGAAAGAGCCAAGGTCATACATTTTGTTTAACCTATGGTCAGGGAAAGAAGGCTACTATCTAACCACTTTTTTACTTTTGCCATTGCCCTTTCTGCATTTTCCACAGTAGCTCTCCATGTGGGACCGCTTACTATGACCGCAGTATCATCCGGAAATCAGAAGATGGAATCATTCTCCAACAGTGATAGGAGTCCATTTACGTAGGTATTAAATAGAAACGGTCCCAGTACTGTGCCCTGTGGCATACCAAATCCTACCTTTAGACGGCTACTTAAAACACTGCATATCTTCGCACATTGCATATCTTCACACATTGCGTTCTTTCAGTTAGATAAGATCTAAATAAGTCGTTAGCAATACCTCTAATACCCATGTTGTTTAGCCTATCTAACAGGATTGGGTGTTCCACAGTGTCAAATGCTTTGGTAAGGTCCAGAAATATTCCAATAACTTTCTTTCCCTGATCAAGTTTTTGCAGAATTTTTTCTGTTACTCAACACAGAGTGTTTCAGGTATTGAGATTCTTATCTAATAAGACATATTTTTCCAAAAATAGCATTAGTTTAATACATTTTTTCTATCAATTTGCTTATTGAGCTCAAGAGTGCAATAAATAGGTCTGTAGGTGCTTGTTAAGTTTTTAGCACCTTCTTTCAAAATTGGTACAATGATTGCACTTTTGAGAATCTTAGGGAAAATTCCAGTACTGAAGGCACAATTTACAATGTCAATGTACGAATTGATACCAGGAGGCCACCAGTGATCCAGGGTATTAATCTCTTTTTTCTGTTAGTTATTGTTTTAGTGGTTGTGGAAACTATTACGGTGGGTCGATTTTTTTGCTTCTAAGTGTATATCCTTCATGATGGTATCATATCAACCACCATGCATCTTGTTTTCAATGATGTATAGGGCAATCAAAAAAAAATCATAGGGGCTATGATTCATTCATGTCCTTTGGGAACAATATTGCCCTATACTTTCCCTATTTTGGGTATGATTCTCAAATTTTCGTTCCTCCTGGTAATGGTTATAAGGCAACTCAATTTTGATGTGAGCCTTTTGAATATGACGACATATTTTGATCAGGAGAAAAAATTATGTGGAATGTATTATAAAGATTCGTATTTATGTGTGTAAAAAAATCATAAATATTAGTTGTTCACTTTTGAACAAATTAATTCCAATTATAAATGTTCGTTAGTCAAGCTTTATGCTAATATTTACACTTCATATGTTTGTATTATTCATTTGTTTTATTACTGCATATTTTGTTATATAACATGTGTATTATTCAAATACGTTATCAGATATCATACTGTAGATAATTTTTAATTATCTATGCGCTAAGTGTTATTGTGACTTTGAAAATAGCACCTATATCTAAATCCGGTCACGTATTTTAAAAAATTATTTAATTTTAAAATGTCCCCTTTTGATTGAATGATGTGCCTATGAGAGAAGAAACAACCAATCATGAGGTTTCAATTAGTTGACGTAGGTGTTGTCTATTGGTCGACTCTGTGATGTAGTTTGTATTTGCATCTAGCGACTGATTGACACTATTGTGTTGAAGTTTGGACTAGAAGGAAATATGTCTGTGAAACAGGAATATCTTCAGCTTTTAGAACCAAAAGTATATTCTTAGAATAACACACGAAACCTTTATATCAATACTTGACTAACTGACATCTCATATATACAAAGTATATTTTGCATATAAAAAACAACAAATTAGGGAATATGTAAAATAGAATCATTGATTTCAACATATATGCCGCAAAATAATTCAGAAAAATCGAGAAAAGTCAGCGCTAAAGAAGTGTCCGCGCGTGGAGCGAAGCGTTACTTTGTAAGGTTAGTTGGCTTGCATTACTTCGATAGCAAGGTTAGCCAAGTTAGGTTGTGTTCCCTTCTTTAACGTAAGATATTGACAGGATTCGTTCTTGTGCGTTTTTTAGCACAAAGGCGTGCCTCTGTCCGGTCTTCAAAGACATTCATGCTGAAGGCGTGTCTTGGGCTGTAAGCTAGAAATTGAAGGGTCAACAAAATGCAGTGTTTGACTTTTGACCGCCATCAAAATTGTAAATATATAATTACTATACTTTTGGTGGGTAAAAGTAAGAATCGTGATATGTATTTACAATCTGAGGAAAACTGGATATTTTAGAAACCGGCAGTTTTTCTTACAAAAAAGTACTAAAAGCACGTAAATAAGGGTGTGTGTAAGGTGTTAAAAGAAGAACGAATGGTGAGTGTGATCAGTAGCTGAAAGTCACGCTGAAAAATAAGGCCTTTTGTACTTCTGGAAGCTCGTATCTCGGAAAGTATTTGAGAGTGTCACATTCTGACTTCGGATTCGTGTTCAGGTGAAAATACAATAATTTCACCAAACGGCATGTCCCAAATCGTGCGAGTCTAATTCTGAATATTTACTTACAGTCGAAATAATGGATAAAAAAAAACATTTTTTGTATGACTGACCGCCGGATTTTTTTTTTTTTTTGGGGTTAGGGAGGCAAAAAGTATTTTAAAATCTGTGGATTTCCCTAAACTGTTTTTTTTCGAGTGTGGAAAGTATTTCGATTTTTTTCTACTACTTACAGAAATATCATCCAAAGCTCCTTGAAAGTCCAATCCACAAGTTTTTGGATCGTAATACTTATAACTTTTGACGTCTAATCCTGCATGTTTAAATATCGGTGTGTGGTTTCCCCATGAGGGAGAAGGTAAGTAAACGGTTTTGTTCCCTGGGAAAAAACCGTTAAGGAAAGCTGCGCCGATTCTCAAAGAGCCGGTTCCAGAAATTCCTTGTACGGTCGCATTCAAACCATTAGAAATAACTTCGGATCCCTCTCCTAGAGCAAGCTCAATTCCGCTCTTACAAAATTCCGGTACACCAGCGATAGTGGCGTACTCTTTGTCCAGGTTTTTTGCTCTGATTTTATCTTCAGCTTTGCGAACGCTGGGGAGTACGTACGGTTTGCCGTTATCGTCACGGTAAGCACCCACACCCAAGTTGATTTTGTTAGGGTTGGTATCACGTTTGAAGGCTTCGGTTACTCCTAGGATGGCATCGGGGGGGCCCATTTGAACACCAGACCACCAAGAGCTGGAAACAGAATGTTCAACACATGTATTATGTAATGAGATAAAGAACTGTTACCTGGCTCTTTGTTTAACACAGTTGATGCCATTTTTGCTTTGCAAAAAAGCTACAGATTGTTTGAGAGACATATTAAAAATAAGACGTTTTATCTTCCTAACAAAACTATATGAAACCTGTTTCTTCTGCTTGCATCAACAGATTTCTTAACACCTAACCCAACACTTAACCTTTCACCACTGTTTAGAGATTACAAAAAAAAATATGAATAATGAATGCTACTTGTTTTGAGATAAAAATGTTTTTCACCATACAAGAATTCCAAGGAGAAAACGTAAGTGAATAGTCAATGTGATAAAAACACGAGATTTTGATACCGGCTAATCCGGGAGATTGACGTATGTGAAGGTTAAAAGGTCATCAGTCATCATGGGTAAAATGAAAATGTAAAGTAGTAAACTTGTTTCTACTTCTGCAATATGTACGTCACCATTCGTGTTTTGTTGGTTGCCGCAACATCTCTGCGTTTTTTTTTGTCCTTGCTTCCTATTGGTGTATTTATCCCGCTCTTCCTCTCGTAGGTAATTTCTTACATAATCGAGGCTTCGTCCCTTGAACACAGAAGTCTTGCTCGAATCCTATGTTCAGATTATGTTTTATTCCACTCAATGCACATTATAAAGGGACATACATAAGGGATCTACCTGTAGGGTAGTAAAGGATCTACTTGTGGCATGAAAATAACATCTTCCTCTATAGGATTTGTGGAAAAATGTACTTTTCCAAAAATCAACTATATATCTTGTATGTTTTATGTAATACTTCACAAAATATGATTCATTTAATTAATAAAATAATGGCTTTCCAAAAACAAGAAAAATGATAGAAATATTGCAGATTACAATTTCGCAAAAGGAAATTATTAAAGACGTTCAACATTCATAGTAATCAAGTTGTAAAATAAAAAATCGATTGAGAATAATTCAAGAAGCCTGAAGATGCTAATATAGGTGTGTATTCCGAAGCGTTACCAAAGCAAGTATATTTTTCATTAATTTTTTATATATTTTTGTGAATTATCTAGGTAGTGTATGGATCCTTTATTAGAAATCAAAGTAGTGTGGGAATCCTTTATTTCAAATTTAGATATTATCTGAGGAAGTTATTTTTTGTGGAGAGAACATGGAAATTTTGGCCCTATACTTCTCCACTTCATATGAAAAATTTGATTATCCTTCATTTCAAATTTAGGTAGGTGTGCTCCTTCATTTCGATTTAGGTAATGTAGGATTCTTTATGACGAATGTAAGTATTTATGGATTATTTATTCAATTGTAGATGGATGTTTTTTTCAAGTTTCATTTTCAAATGTAGGTCGTGGAAGTATTTTTTTTGTAGGCCGTGTATGGATCCTTTATTTAAAAGTAGGTAGTGTATAATAATAATATGTTTATTTACAATGAGTGATATAGTCAATATTGAGAATATAAAGAAATGGGTGATTAGTATAAATCAAATCAATGTTGAAAATGGTTTTAATAGAGTATAGTGAATTTTCATAATCGGAAACTGGGAGTCCACAGTACTGTACATGCTAAAATACAAATGCAATATTCGGTGAGAATATATTCAATCTTTATATACTATTCATTTTAAAATAATTCGGAAAAACACGATATCTCGTTGGTAAGTATATATGATTTCACATTTGATTTGAAAATTTGGTATTTGCTTATATCCTTTATGCTTTCTGGTAATGTTGTAAATAATTTTGGTCCTACCTAAAGACTACAACGTTGTCCGATAGTTTGCTCACACCTCGGTATCGCGATCCTATTTGTTTCCCTTGTTGAATAACAGTGGTTCACAGGTTGAATAGACATTTTATTTTTGAATATATTTAATGAAAGTATAAAGCAAAAATTGCGAAATGGATTCTACTGTCTGTGAAAAATAATCTTTCATATGAGGAAGTATAGAAATGTTACCAATTCGATACTGAAAAACATTATGTGGCCCTATATACTTATTATATTGAATCTATGAAAAAATGTTTTCATCTTGATTATGTAAGATTCACCTAATTTGTTCAGACTAACATGAAGAACAGCAGTTATTATTTATATCCTGAATAGTACTCGGTTGGTGGAACTTTATCTGAAGTATGGAATATCTACAAAACCTTGGTATAAATATAATATAAGAAATATAAATTGAATCACTATTCTAATTTTTTTAGGTTGACTTGAAAAAAGCAGTTATTATTTATATCCCTAATAGTGACTAGTTATTCCTCCCACGAGCTCTGAGAGATATGCTGTTTTAACTTCCCAGCGATTTATACAAATAGAAATCACAAAAGAGTAACTTATATAAAATGACTGAAAGACAAACTTTATAAACTACATCTTTCATCGTTCAGGATAACCTCTCAGTAGGTTTTTCATGATGAAAAAGGGAACATCCCAGCAAACATGAATGTTCGGTAAACTGGTGGGCCTCGGCTGGAACTGTTGGCACAATGATGGCACCGGTAGAACAACAGCGGGCCAGTGCACGAAATTAAAAGGCAATTACGTTACGGTATTTTGTGCTTTAAAATGTGTTGGGCCTTCACATCCACGCCATTTACCTGCCCTCAGGGTATTTACAGAGCTGGGCCATTTCAGGAGTTCAGCATTTTCGCCACTACGACCTGGCATATGTGCTGTTTTCGATAGGGTGCATGAGCAACGAGCCCGCGAAGAGAGTAGAAGACTTCTAGGTGGATAATGCGGGGACTGTGGTAGAGGCTAGAGGCACCATTTGCATTGTTATTGTTTTTTGTGGTTATGTTATATGTAGTAAAGCGGGAAGCGGTGATTTTCGTTTGTCAGTTCAATTGTGTTATTGTGTTCACATATGGAAGAATTGAAGGAGTAAGTAAACATATGAATAAACGCATTAAAACATTCGTAATGTCTACTACACTGAAACGAAAAAGCAAGCGTCATATGAAGGTTGGTTAAAAAGAGTACCCAGATTACCCTAAATACAATTAATGCTGAATTAATAGCTAGGGAAGATATTGTATCAACAGCCCATCAATTGGAAGTTCATAGTGAATCTCGACTCATCAAATCATCCTTTCTGGGAGTACTGGGATACAATTTGAAGATTACATTGAAGCTTCATGTTCACACGAACAGGAGCTCCTGTGTGTTCCGATTCACAGGATGCTTCAGATTCACAACATGATGATTCAATGTCTTCTAATTATAGTTCTGATTCTGATATTAATTACGATATTTTGGAGCCAGAACAGGGTTTTCAAGATTGATGATAATCTCATATTAATTGTGGAATGTGTTCCACCTGAAAAAGAACAACTTCGATTTGTCACACTTAACCTTACCTATTTTCTATTATTATCTATTTTCAGTGATCCCAGTTTCAATTATTTGGTGGAAAAGATGCTGCTGAAGGCACAAGAAAGATCTTGACAAATCTCATTACACAACGATTATCTGTAACTATGAACTGGACTGGAAGGAATAACAAAGTGGGTTTTGTGTTATGAAGAAATTACATACACTCATTCATGGTAAGTTAAAATCCTCCATCTTCATTTCAAACAATCTACAGATCATAAATCACCCAATCATCTTGAGTGAATATATATATATATATATATATGTTTCTTCGTAGATTTTCGAGGGTATAATGTGTTGAGAATAGATGGTTTCTCGGGATTCCCTCCGCGTTCTGTGATTTTGGACCTCAAAAGGTCCGATTTCATATTTGCCATCTTCAGGTGATGTCTATAGTTTCGAGTTCGAAACTATAGACATCACCTGAAGATGGCAAATGTGTAGCTGAAGTACAAACATTTGTACACTTTGTTGCAAGGGATGGTTGAAACGCAAGTAGCTATAGCACTCTGTGAATGATGTTGATTTTTGTCTTGTGGTCACAGTTCTTTTGCTGACTGGGCTTGTTTGTTGTTTTAGCTTGCAACCAAGTGTTGCGCTTGGCTATACCGTGATGACAAAGGCCAACGAGCCTGATACACATGTCCTTCGGTTGCTCATATACCAGAGGGCAGTGTCTGTCAAAAATATTCTTTTTTATAAAATATGTATAATATTTTATTAACAGTAAATTTTGTTTGATTTCAGTATGTGTAAGAAAAACTCAATGGCCCAGAATGCACATTTAGTGAAGTTGAGAACACCATAAAGGTTTGGCTACAAAATGCCCCGACAGGGAAGGAGGGATGGCCAATAAATAAAATCCTATGTAGTCTCAAGATTAGGAATTATTTTTTTTATTAAATTGGAATATTTGTTTTATGTTTGTGTACTCATAGAAGAATATTTAATTTTTGTTTATTCCTTTCATTTTATATGTTATTTTAATGTTCGTAGCTGTTCATCTATATATTTTATATATACTATACCCAAAAAAAGTCTAACAAATGTATTTTTTAATAACTTCACTGAAATGCAAACCATCGTAGTAAGTTGGTGCATGTCATGAAAAATGGTTGGTCAGTATTGCCCTATCTCTAAGTATACGAGTTACACAAAAAATTGTTTTGATTAGGTTCAATAGTAGACCACCCATATCTTGAATAAATATAGCAATATGTTTTGGTATATAGTTGTTTGAAATTAAATAATGAGCACAAATAAGAAATTAGCGACCTATTTGAAACAAAAAATATTTTACAGTTAATTTAGAACAACCCCATGTAATAGAACTTACCTAGGCATTACCAGTAAAGTAGTAGTCATTTCATGTTACTATTTTTGAGTTATTAAAATTATATTTTGTTGCAAATACATTTGATACAACTTCATGAATAAAAAATGTTTATCTGAATTTTTAATAGCAAATCATTGTAAAGTCTTTATAATAATTGATTTGCAACAATCTTTTTCAATAACAGAAATAATGATTCAAAATTATTCACTGAGTTTCCTAGACTAATCTAGAGGGTATCTAAGCTGATTTGCATATCTAGGGGCTATTTAAAATAAAATGGAAATAACACTTCTCTGAAAGGGCACAATTTTGCGTTTGTGTATGTTATTAAATTATTTTTCCTATACTATTTTGCTAGCCATAATATATGTTTATAAATGTATATAACACGGTTATATAATGGGTTACAAATGGGCCAGTATTGTGTTGAGAAGTGTTCCAGTATATCACCGCCGCTAGAAGTGCCTGGGTAAACAATAAAACCATTGAAGTTTTCCCTGATTTTTGTATATAATGACCACCATCTTGCCGATAATTCCCCATCATATGTGGGCCAGCGTGGTCAGAAAGTCCAGCAGAGGCCCAGTTGTGTTCCACTTACATATTCATTGGCTATTCTTGCGGCTCTTTTGGCGGCCGGTGGGACGCGGGCGAGCTGGCCCAATGATTTGTAGACTTAGATGGGCCATTGATTGATTGTCGGAAAGTAAGCATCTCGCCTTTACAGCGCCATTTAGGTGATGTTTGCTGGGATTATTCTCAATTGAAAAATGGAAAAAAAAATTAGAAAAAATCTACCAAGAAAAATTCAAGTTACTTTTTGTAATATCTAACTATTGTGCGAAATCCCTAACTTTTAACCTGAAGAAATCTTATTTATATTTTGATTCAGATATTTGATTGAAAAACTGTTTATCCAATCTTGATTGAGAAAGCTTTTTATTCAAATATGAAAATGCAAATATTCACTATAGGAATTTTTCAGGCGAAAATTTAGGGATATTTCACAATATTTATTGTGATATAAATTCTATATATCAGATAATTCAATGTATAGCATGCTAGGCTGGAAGTAGTTGTTTTCTGTTAGATATTACAAAAAGTAACTTCAATTTTTCATGTAGATTTTTTCTAATTCTGAAAAAATTATTTTTACAATTTTCAATTGAGATCGTTTCGCAATGCGAACTCTTGAAGATCACGCCAGAAGCACTGTGTGAGATGTATATAGGAATATCTTGTACAATTTAACTCTCAAAGTGAACTCTTGAAGAACACGCCAGAAGCACACCAAGCGACGTCACATAGATCTCAACGAAAGCAGTTGACGTGAATTTCCCACAGAACTCGCCAGAGGCACTGCCTGCGATGATCACACAGCGAGCTCACCAGAGACCTCGACATGAGATGTAAATGAGAATTTCCCAAAGTATTCGCCACAAGATTTCGCAGAGATCTTGCCAGAGTGTATTGTTCGAGAATTTCCACGTGGGATATCGCTAAGAATTCGCTTAAATATCCCGGCGGCGGACATTTGACGGAGAAATACTAGAGCTCTCAATAACCTCTGAGAGAAGTTACAAAAGGCGTCACATTTCCTAAAGAGAATTCGCCGAGATATCTTTAGGATCTCTTGTGTTGCCTGGGAAGTACAGTTCACTGTGGGACACCGCAAGTCACTGATGATATCGTTTAGTTTTACTTTTTGTAGACGATTTTATGAATAACTTTTCGATAAATTGTAAATATTTCCACTGAAACCATAGCGTTCTAACTTCTTTAACAGAAGTGTGCGGCAAACTGTATCAAAAGCTTTAGAGAGGTCGACAAATATGCATAGGATTGGACATAGATACTTTATTTCAAATATATAGGTTGTGTATGAATCCTTCATTTCAAATTAACTATCATGGATCATTTATTCCAAATGTAGATTGTGTATGAATTCTTTATTAAAAATTTGTAGTGCATGGTCTCTCTTTCACTATCATACATACATTTTATTATTAGAGTGTATCCTTTTATTTGGGATGGCTACCTCAAACCTGGAAAACTGTAAACGTGGTCTTTATTCCAAAACCTGGACGGGACTCATACGACCAGGCAAAGGCATACAGACCAATGAGCCTATCGTCATTTCTTCTGAAAGGCTTAGAAAAACTGATAGATAGAGACATAAGGGAAACCGCTCTTGTAGAACAGGAAAATCATGCGAGACAGCACTTCATCATCTTGTTTCAAGGCTTGAAGAGTCTCTAGTGCACTTTCCTAGACATCGAAGGAGCCTTCAACAATACCTCCTTTGAAAGAATGGTCTCTGCGGCCACTCGAAGAGGCATTGACGAAACCACCTGCAGGTGGATACACTCAATGCTTCACAATAGACTGGTCCAAGCCAACATGTTCGAGGAAACAGAGCAGGTTGGAATTTCCAGAGGTACCCCACAGGGGGCATACTCTCCCCCCTTCTGTGGGACATGGTTCATCTAGAACTGCTAATTTCTCTGAATAACCAAGGGTATTACTCTCAAGGATATGCAGATGACTTGGTCATCCTCATCAAAGGAAAGAATACTCGAACAACCTCAGAGCTTAGCAAAATGCACTGAGGACAGTAGAGGAATGGTGTAACAGAGAGAGCCTAAGGGCAAATCCGAACAAAACAACACTAATTCCCTTCACCCGGAGAAGAAACATGGGAGATCTCATACCTCCCAGACTATTCGGTGAAACATTACAAGTAGTAGAGCAGGCGAAATATCTAGGGCTGATTCTTGACAAGAAACTAACCTGGAACCCGCATCTTCAACATGTAACCAATAAAAGCAAAATAACCTTCATGATGTGCAGGAGAGCTTTTGGAGAAAGCTGGGGGCTTAAACCGAAAGCCATGCACTGGCTTTACACAGCGGTAATAAGACCAAGAGTAACTTATGGCTTACTCTTATGGTGGCCAAAAACAAATCAAAGACAGGCAAAAACCAACCTTGGGAAAATTCAGAGGTTTGCCTGTCTCTGTATCACGGGTGCACTCCAACAGCTGCAATGGAAATCATCCTAAACCTCGAACCCCTTGACTTACATGTCATTGGAGAGGCCAGGATGAGTGCATACAGACTGAAACAAACAAAAACTGAGAATCCGAACAACTGGACATACCAGAATCACTCATGTAATCAACATCGAAGAACTCGAAATGATTTCAGACTACATGCAACCCCTATACTCATTCGAAAAACCATTCGAAACACGAATTGACGGATCTGGATGGGCCCCGAGTATAGAATCACAATCAACTGCGGACATAGTCTGGTATACAGACGGTTCAAAGACAGTTGAAGGAACGGGAGCAGGAATACATGGGGTAAGGCCAAGAAGGGATTACATAATACCACTTGGCAAATGCTCCACGATATTTCAAGCTGAAACACATGCAATTATGGTATGCATTCAGAAGAATCTAGAAAGTGGTCATAGGAAAAAACACATCTACATTCTATCTGACTGTCAAAGTGCTATCAAAGCACTCAACTCTATACAGATAAAGTCTAAACTGGTCTGGGACTGCCTCCAGAACCTCATCGAGCTGGCAAAACACAACAAGGTCACCTTGATGTGGGTGCCAGGTCATAGAGGCATTGAAGGCAACGAAAAAGCGGACAAGCATCTGAAACGCTATTCACAGGCCCAGAACCTGTACACGGGATTAGCAAAAACCGATGCAGGACCCTGATCGACGAGTGGATAAAAAGAAGACACCAACAATATTGGGATCAAACTGTCGGGCAAATACACAGCAAAGTCATGGTAGGGCATCCAAACCGGACCCTGACGGCTGACCTTCTGAACCTGAACAGAACGAAGACACGTATAATAATAGGTCTGTTGACTGGACACTGCGGCCTAAGAAAACACCTAAACACCATGGGAGTACGTAGGGAAACCGTGGAGTGTAGGTTATGTGATGAAGAGGAGGAAACAGCCCCTCATATCATCAGGCATGAATCCGAAGAACCTTATCAACAGGCTACTAAACCTAATTAAATGCACAAACCTATTTGAATGAGGAACCACTGACGACAGAGTGATACAATAGACCCCAGCTGGTCGCAGTGTCAAGGGAAGCTAAGTGCCAACCCTGTCCCTGGCTTGTCAGCTTCAACCAACCAACCATCCTTTTATTTCAAATTTAGGTACCTAATAACCTTTCATCATCTTCTTCATGAATTTCTATTTCAGAATTGGAAATAAATACTTATTTGAAATAAAGGATCTATACACTACCTGCATTTGAAATAAAGAACCCAAACACTACCTACATTTGGAATAAAGGATCCATACACTACCTACATTGAATTAATGGATCCATTCACTACCTATAATTGGAATAAAGAATCCATGCACTACCTAATTCCGATATAATGGATCCATATACGTCCTACATTTGAAGAAAATGATTCATACCCTACTTCAAATACATTTTCCCTGCATCCAATCTAGAATCTAGACACAGTTCAAAATAGTACTCAAGAGATGGAAATGTAGACGAATAAACTTACTTTTTATTTATAAAAGCATTATCATTATGTCTCTATTAAAAAAGTGCCTCCACAAATCAATTAACTATTTTCAGACATCTAAGGGAGGCCATGGCGTTCCATAATGTCTGATAATTTAAATAAGTATTAGCTGTTTTTATACCTTTGTATTTATACCTACAAGCTGATTGAACTTTTTTCCATTTCAATAACCATAAATGTTGCTGAGTGGAAGGATAAGCCGTCTATAAGATTGGTCACTCATCTGCAATATTCTAGATAATTATTTTAACGCCTCTCTAACAGATTTAGGCTATGCCTATTTTCATTACTCCTAAGAATATAAATAATTGGGGATTTCTTTCATTACTAAGAATCAGTCTATAATCGTACCGTCATCATCAAATGAAATTATTTTTTGAATTTCTTCAAGATTAACACTTTATGATTTTTTTTTATTTCTTGGGAGGATATTGTGCATTTTTCTTTTACAGAAAAGGTATTGATCAGGCACACTTTGGAAATGTTGATTGTCCTACAGATTGATTATGGTTTTTAGTAGGTATTGAATATTCAGCCCACTATCTTGCAGATTTTAAATGTGAACTGTTTATTTCAAAATATACTACGCTTTTCTTATTAGAAATAATTATTTTGGAATTGAATCACTTCGAAATTATTATATATTAATTTATTTACTGAAACAACAACATATACAAAGAATGCAAAGTACAAATACTGACGACTCTCCGAACCCGATCTCCCTGCCACTAGGAACCTTTCAAACCGAAGGATCAACAGAGGAACTTGCTGAAAACATATCTAGCCCGCAGAATCTATTTGACGAATTGGTAGCAGCATCGGTTTTTTTTTTTTTATGTTCTGGTTCCCACGAAAAGGGATATCCTGTAATGTTCAGAGAACATCGTGGGAACCTAGGGAAAGAAGGTAGGAGTTGGTGTTCTTCTTAAATTTCTGAAGGTTGTATGCCCGGGGAACACCTCCCTAGGCAATGAGTTCCAAAGCCTCGCTGTTCGTTGGATGAACGAGTCTTTGGAAAGTGATGTTCTGCAGGTCTCCAAAGTGACCACGAAGGGGTGTGATGACTGAACTTGACGGGTTAATCTCGAAGAGACTGCCAAAGCAGGAACGATTGTTGATATTTCAGCAGAGCATCGCCCATGAAAATATCTATAAAATAGAGACAAATCACCAACTTTTCTACGGTGTTCCAGACAAGTGAGCGAGTTTGTAAGCGAGGCATCACCGACGAGACGAATTGCCTTTTTTTGGACAGAATCCAATAGCCTCAGGATATGTTTAGGTGCCGCACTCCAAATATGGGAACAGTATTCCAGGACAGGTCGGATCTGTGCCTTATAGATCATAAGCAGCTGACTGGGGTGAAATAGCTCTTGGCACGAAACAAAAAACCAAGTTTTGGGATGCACTTTTGGCAATGGACCTCACGTGATTTTCCCAGGAAAGGTTATTGCTGATAGTAATACCAAGCATCGATATGGATGGCTTCAGTGGTATGGTTACTCCTGACAAAGTTATGTTAGGCACGGTGAGATCGGCTTTTCTAGAGAAAAGACATGCTTGTGTTTTGTTTGCATTGAATTCTACCAAGTTATTAGATCCCCATTCGAGAATTGTTGCTAAGTCCATATTTATATTATTAACATTTCTTCCTCGTTCATTTCTGGTTTCACGGGCTGATATAGGGCCCTGGAAGAGAAAGCGGTATGGAGGGTACTATCATCGGCAAAGCTGTGTACTGACTGAAGTTGCTTTCAACAGGTCGTTGATGTGAAGTAGAAATAGTGTTGGTGCGAGAATAGATCCTTGCGGAACACCAGCATTTATGAGTAGAGTGTCAGATGAAACTCCATCGACCACTACATGGAGAGACCTGTTTGAGAGAAAACTAGCAAGCAGAGAACACAGCTGAGGGGGCAAGCCATAAGACGGAAGCTTGGCGAGGAGTCCCTGGTGCCAAACATAAACCAGGTAGAAAAAAGTCCTCATCACTCTCGATCCAAATCTTTTTTAGGATAAATGAAACAGATAATAAGAATATCACCTTTATGCTATTGAACATTCAAAGCATAAGGAACAAAATTGACGATTTGCAAATTTCATGTGCAAATGATAATTATCCTGACATAGTAATGATTACTGAACACTGGTTAAAAGAAAATGAAAAATTACTTTATTTGATTATGAACTTGCTTCCAAGTAGAGTAGAACAAACACTATCCATGGGGGTACTCTCGTACTTATAAAAGACTCGTTATTAACTCATTTTGATTTCAAAAATGTAAATAAATTCAATCTTCTATTAGAAGAAAAAACTTTCGAATTTTCTCTGGTTTATTGCCAACGGTTGAATCTCTTTATTGTTTGCCTTCACCGAGCACCAAACTCGGATGCAATGTTATTCATTCAGAAACTTGATAATTTACTCTTCGAGTTGCCTGACACATCCAAAATTATAGTCGCAGGTGACTTTAACATAAACTTTACGGAATCTTCTACTCTGAAACATAGGCTTCAAAACCTATTGGACTCTTTTAATTTACATATGCATGTAGAATCCCCAACTAGAATCTCCTCACAGAATGCCACAACTATCGATTACTTCTGTAGTAACTTGGTGAACGTTATCTGTACAGTCGTACCCTCGGGTATATCCGATCACGACGCTGTCATCAGTAGGGTAAGTATTGACCAAAAGGTTAACTCCCAAAATAAATTTAAATACGGTAGACTCTATAGCACTAGTAATTACAAAAAATTTCAACACCTATGTCGAGTAACCAATTGGGACTGCACTACGAAATGGGACATAGCATTCAATGATTTCTATGACAAACCTAAAAGCAACTTTGAGAAAGCATTTCCAATTCAAAAAATCAATATTAACAGAAAAAAAAAATCATGGATAACTAGTGGAATCAAAATTTCAGCTGAAAATATGAAATCTCCACATAACATCCGCAAATACACTAATGAGCCGTTCTTCCACAGCTATTATCTCAAATTTAGAAAAATATATCGCAGCGTCCTCAAACTAGCAAAATATACTTATTACAGAGATAGATTGGAGGAATCGAATAACAAAAGTAAAGAATGTTGGAAAATTATCAACGAACTAAGAGGCAAAACTAAAACAAAGCAGACTATATCTATTGAGCCCGATGATATAGCACTCAAACTCACTCGAAATATTACAGCTCCCAAATCACCTTTGTCATACCTGGAAAATATAAATATTGCTAACGAGTTTCAACTTTCCGACACCAACTTCAGTGAACTCAAAGAGATCATGAGATATATTAAAAACAAAAACTGCTCAGGGATAGATGATATTTCAATTAATGTCATTCTTAATCTTCTTGATATTGCTTTGACAGCTTTGGTTGAACTAATCAACACCTCGTTCAGAACCGGAACTTTCCCTCTCGTCCCGAAAACTTCTGTGGTTATCCCTATCCATAAAGGAGACAGTGAAAGTGACCCCTCCAATTACCGGCCCATATCGCTTATCCCTAGCTTAGCTAAAATAATTGAAAAAATAGTGAAAATCTGCATTCAAAACGTATTAATTAACAACATAATCTGCCCAGAACAATTTGGCCTTCAGCTTAACAAAGGTACCAATGACGCTCTATTTTTTTTTATGTCGGAAGTATACAGAAATATCAATGCAGGCGACTACGCAGCGGCGATATTCTGCGACTTCTCAAAAGCGTTCGATTGCGTAAGTCTCTGCTCTCTGCTAGAGAAACTCGAAATTTACGGATTTATAAATTCGGGCCTTGAATGGATAAAATCCTATCTGAGCAATCGTAGTCAAATAGTGCGCTGTTGCACTGACTCCAATAGGCCTGGAATTGAATTGGGAGTACCTCAGGGCTCAGTACTCGGACCCATCCTCTTTCTGCTCTACATTAATGATATAAACCTCCTGAACAGCACTGCCAAGATCACTCTATTTGCGGATGACACAACTTTCCTATGGCATGATAATTCACAGCAACTACTGCTAGATAACATCGAAAGGGAATTGATTACAATAAAACAATGGTGCGACTCCAATTCTTTAGTGATTAACATAAAAAAAAAAACTAAGATAATCACATTTCGCTGCAACCTACCAGATATACCACTGGAGGATGAAAATATCCTTAACAAAACAGAGACACGTTTTCTTCTAGACTGAAATTCGATTACCACATTAACAATCTCTGTAACAAGTTGTCTTCGGGATGCTACGCAATTCGAGCAATCTCGAACGATTTGGATATAAACGCAGCCAGATCGGCGTACTTTGCTCTAATCGAATCTCATCTGAGGTATGGGATTGCATTTTGGGGCGCTTGCTGTTCTTACCAGCTCAAAAATGTTTTTGTAATCCAAAAACGAGCCTTGAGGTATATTGGCAAAAAAAGACCCAGAGACTCATGTAGAACGTATTCATTGATCTTACTATACTTACGGTAACATCCATATACATTCTTGAATCTGTCACCCTTATACATAAAAATAAAAATCTCCTTGTAACGAATGATAATTCATATAACACTCGGCAGAACAATAATATCAGACTACCTAGACCATCTAATAATATGGTTAGAGATTCTATAATGTACAACGGCATCAAAATGTATAATCATCTCCCCATAACCACTAGAGAGACTACATGTCTCAGGCGATTCAGAAGAGAGGTAAAAAAAATCTTGATACAATAATCACTCTACGAGCTAGATGAATACTTTAACTTAAACCTTTAGCTAGTCGATGTTCCACATACTTGGGAGCTCACTCATAACTCTTGACGCACTTGTATGACTATAACAAATTTTCTCAATAGCTCAATAATATGTAACATTGTCTTCATTTATTTATTTATTTATACACATACTGAATTCTGTCCTTTATTCAACCTTGACTATTTACCACACTTTGTATCTTTTGGTCTGCACGTCTTAAATGTATATGTATATAGCGTATCTTAGACAATATCTATCTATTTTTATATTGTTACCCACCTAACCTAAAACCCTTATTACACTATGCCTTTTTCGTGCCTATTTATGTGCTTATTTTCATGGCTATTTGCTGACTAAATTTCCCCAAATTGCTGGCACTATTACACCGTGCCTTTTTGGTGATTGTTTCAGGCGCTAATTTCAGAGCTGCAAACCTAAGGAAAATTGACATTTACCTTAAATGATTGAGTAATTTAGTAAACCTGGACTATTTGTTTCAACTTTTTCCTTACCTGGTACAAGATTTTTTCTTCTTTTCTGTCATACTGAACAAAAGGAAAACTATGTGATTAATTTCATTTGTTTGTTGGTTATGTCAAGTCAAATAGATAATTATTGTTTTGGCAAACCTGACATTTCCACAAACGTCCTTGAAATCCCCTCGATTCAGGCGGAAAAAATAGAACCAGTCCTATTTATTTTCACGCCTGAAACAATCAACAAAATAGCCACGCGCGCATGCGTATTTGTTTAAAATTTCAGCCACCGGCAGTCAGGCAGACAAATAGGCACGAAAAAGGCATAGTGTAATAAGGGTTTATAACTGTATACTGTATGTGCATAATCTCAGATTATTTATATAATTTTATAATTTTTACAAACCTATTACTTATATGTTCAACTCTGTACCTAAGCTTTGTCTTTAAGAATTTCATTCTTTGACAATAAAGCATATCTTGATTGATTGATTGAATAAATTACAACGTTTGCTTCTTTATTTTCTCGTGATCCGGTTTTTGAAAACCTAATATGCACTTTCGTAACTTTCACAGGATTTTAATCATTAAAAACCTTAAATGTACGCATTAACTAAAATATTATCTTTTGGACAATCTTTTCTTTTTCATCGTCACCCTGTTTCCCGCCATCTTGACTACCGTGGGATGTAACAGCTTCAGCCAATGGAATGCCAGCTAATATATCGACGCACGGTGTTCGAGCGTCTCGACGTTCATCATTTTGGGTTCATGAGAATTTCACAGGTGTTGTCTGATTTTTTGTTATGACGTGCTGGATCAATTATTGTCAGGCATAAAAAGGGTACACTGAAAAAATACTCCAATAAACAGGAAAATATAAAAATTCCATCACTTTTTGCAATCTGAAATTATTAGTTACCTAAGTCGATAATTTTTGAAACAAAAAAAAAATAATAGTAGGATGAAACCCATTGGAAAAAGAAGAGAATATAACAAAAATGAAAGGAAAAATAATTTACGGGCGATCTGAGGTCGGGAAGTGGAAGGGGGTGAGTTTTCAAGGGTAAAAAACGGTTTATCTCGATTTCCGGCAACACTACAAGTACTATGGGAAAAACTTTTGTTTCTACACTTTTTTCACATATAACCTCAAAATTTATGTAAAAAATTCAAATAACCAAGTTTTTGGTTTTTTATTTTTATCTTTTACAATAAATTTTTTTTTTTCACGAAATTTGGGGAAAACTTACCTTTTTATGTCCCAAACACACTGTAATTTTTTTGATTTAAAATATTTATTTTTTTACCTTATTTTGATTTAATACGAAAAAGCACCCTAATTTTCAATCGAAAATTATCCCGTCAAAATATCAGCTTTTTTTAAAAAATTGGTGAGCTTTTTGTTCGTTGAAATCTCTACTTTCTGATGGTGTAAAAAAATATATACATTACTATGGTAAATGTTCTCAGAAAATGCAAAGAAATAACAGGTAGCAAGGCCCAGACCCTCCCAGCCCCTTCCCCACTTCTCTATGAAATACCTTTTGATGGGCAAACATTTTCCGTAGGTCACTCAGGTATATAAGTTATCTTAAAATAGCAATAAATAGGCATCTACCCATATCATTTAAAGAAGATTCTACAACTTTCTCAAAATATTGTAGATGTCTTATTAAATTTTCGAATTCGGGTTTTTTTTTTGCATTTTCTGAGAACATTTACCATAGTAATGTATATTTTTTTACCCATAAAATAGTTTAAGAACAAAAACCCACCGACTTTTTAAAAATATATTTTGACGGAGAATTTCGTTGAAAATTAGGGTGCTTTTTCGATATTAAGTCAAAATAAGGTGAAAAAATAAATATTTTAAATCAAAAAAATTACAGTATGTTTGGGACATGAAAAGGTAAGTTTTCACCAAATTTCGTGAAAAACAATTTGTTTTGTAAAAGATAAAAATAAAAAACAAAAAACTTAGTTATTTGAATTTTTCACATACATTTTGAGGTTATGTGAAAAAAGTGTCGATACAAAAGTTGTAGATCTTTTTATTACCTACAACAAAAAATAAATATTTTAAATCAATAAAATTACAGTATGTTTGGGACATAAAAAGGTGGTAAATAAAAATTTTTTATTTTAGTTTTCCGGAAATCGAGATAAACTGTTTTTTACCCTTAAAACTCACCCCCTTCCACTTCCCGACCTAAGATCGCCCGTAAATTATTTTTCCTTTCATTTTTGTTATATTTTCTTCCTTTTCCAATGGGTTCCATCCTACTATTTTTTTTTCACTTTTTATCATTTTCAAAGGCTTCAGCCCTGGTCTAGAAGTCAAGAATGAAACAAATTGTAGATCTTGTTATTTATGTACTGTTGTTCACAATATGTCATTAGAAAGCACATTTAGTATTATACATCAATAAAGAAGTATCTAGATTTTTTCAGCTAGTGCGAACCTCCATTCTTATGAAACAATAGCGGATAAAAAATCAATCATTTTCATGTTGGCGGTTTTTCGAGTGGTTTATTGTACCAATATTTATACAACACTCATTACATAGTTTTCAATAATTGCGCAGGTGAGTATACAAACACCTGTAGTATGTAAATGTTGTCAAAATAATCGTTGGCATTTGTAATATAATTGATAAAATAAAGGGTAAAAGGAGAGACAAACATATTACTATCAATAGATCTGTGTTATAGTTCTACATAAATCTGCCTGAATTTATTGTGAAAAAAAATAATCATATTCCCAGCTCATTATTTTGAATCAAGAAAATTATTTTGAACTAAAAATAGGATGCCCCCGACAAAACTCACACAACACTTCATATGATTTGCAGTGCAATAAAATTGTTACTTACTTAGGTGAATTATCTATTGCATGTGCCCCACGTTTTTCGTTTTAAATCTTTCAACTATTTTCATAGCTATTAAAAATTCACAATCACAAATTTTCAGGATAATCTGTATGGGCTAGGAAATTTTTTGTCCGTTTTATAAATGTGGTAGGTTGAGATAAGCGAAGTGCGGATTTATCACTCTAGATGGAGGTGCTGTTGGAGGTTTTTCCTCATTATTTGTGCCAGTTTTGGCCATACATGGAAAATAAATAATTTCTTGATCTTATCTCTTTTATATGTCATTCGTCGGTCATTCTTTCCGATTCAAAATTTATAAACCATTTTTGGAGAACTTGCTCTAACAACACAGGGATGTCCTAGGTATGTCCTTTTCATGTTCAGCGGTACAAGGACATGATTGGGACATCCAGAGGATGTCCCGCAGAAGTTGTCCATAGGATATTCCATCTGGTATATCCATAGGTTGTGCCATTCATGTCCCTGGTATTTCTGATATCCATTATCATATATAAGAATCGTCGAAACTCATCAAAATGTTCATTGAAAATTCAAAGTTGATATTTTGTTTTGAAAATGTTTGTTTTTATTCGGGAAAATAATTATTAAGAAAATGGAAATATATCTCAAACATGTCTGGGAAGTGACCATTTCGCAAGCAGAAAATTATTTATGCATAATATACACTTAATCTAAATTCTCAAATTATACACAAATCCCAAAGACAATTGCATTTCGGTATCTGTGGTTTTGTCAACATTGTTTGAATTATTTGGTGATTTGTCAACACGTTAACCTCACTTTGCATAATGTTCAAGTTTCTAACTTTTCTTTGTTCGATGTAAAAAGATTAGCGGCATCCTTATTGTGTTTGATGATTTTTGTGAGCATTTGAAGCATTTTTTTCAGTTATAGTGTTGTGTATATCATAGTTGAGAAATTGAAATAATAAGTTGAGTTTAAGCAGGTTGGTAAAACAATAATTATCAAAATATTGAATGTAATCTTTTGGATCAAAGACTTGATTGTTCCAATAATATGGTTATTCGATTCTGAATATTATGTTTATAGTTTATTTATTAATCTATATAGGTACATATTAATATAATGGATCGTAGGAGGAAGGTATCCTCGAAGCTTGAGAGAAAAAATACACTGAGTAAATATTATAAAAGGACAAGAAAACTTGGAAGACAAAATGAAAAATCTTGAGAGGCTTGTAGTGGGCCTTCTACTAGTCAATTAATGGCTGTAAATGATGATATTCATATAACATTACCTTCTATAAGTTCAGATAAAATATTCCTGAAGTTGATCAATGTGAATCAAGTTCTGAAAATTTGTCTGATGGTTCTTTCCTTGGAGAATTGAGCCCTACATCAAGAGAAGACCTGTTCAAAATTATCATGTTGGGAACTTCCATGAAAATGTTGAAAATTCAAATGGTAACATAAATTCAAAGTTAACTGAATGGGCCTTGAAACACAACATTACACATCAGCAATAATACTTGGTGAGTATTTTTATCAATTGTAAATCCCAAAAGAACTCTAACATGATATCTGTATTAGTAATTTTTTTCATTGTCATTTCAATTTGATATAATATCTTTGTTACAGGATCTTCTGAAGCCATTGGCAATAAAAAACAGATTGAGGAGACTTCGCAGAAGTTTTTCAGGAGGACCAAGGAGAGAAGCCACAGAGAAAAAGATAATGCAATGCCTGCAATAAATGCAACACCCTAATATGTGTACAATGTTCAACTGATTCACCTAGTCTTTTTTTGTTTATTTATCATTTGAATTCATATATAGGATGAGTTTCT
Source organism: Gonioctena quinquepunctata (assembly GCA_018342105.1). Lineage (NCBI taxonomy): Eukaryota > Metazoa > Arthropoda > Insecta > Coleoptera > Chrysomelidae > Gonioctena > Gonioctena quinquepunctata. The sequence continues at coordinate 186,943 of JAFIRS010001290.1, read as the reverse complement.
GTTTGTCGTTTTTTTATCATATTTTTTACACAATATGACATAATTAATTTCTGAATTAAACCCGTTTTGTGTTGGGAATCTTATTTGGATTTCATTTCTTCCATATTCAAATTAAATGAATGAAAGAAAAGGATATTCGAGGACATCCAGGGGATGTACCATCTATTCCAGGGATGTCCCTGGGACATCCCTAGCTAGGGTGTCCCTTTGATGTCCATTGGGACTTGGTACATCCCTGGGACGTACCAAAAGGACATCCATTGGATATCATTTTCGGTGGAAAGTAGATATCCCTGGGACGTCCCTAGTATGTACCATGTCCCGACAAAGGATATCCCAGGGACGTCCCAGTAGCAAATGAAGGACGTCCCTGGGATGTACAGAGGATGTACTTGTGTTGTTAGGGTGCCGACATCCGATTGAGCTGAAATTTGGCAGGTGTTCATAATTCCGGTGACAATGCATTATGAAATCTGTTAGAGAAAAAACAAAATGGTGGCTTCAAGATGGCGGACGAGTTTTGTGATTATGGTACGATTCGATTCAAAATTGGTATGTGGGGGTTTTCGCTGAAGTAGAATGTGATTTTTTTGTCAAAATTCAAGATGGCGGAGGAGTTTTGTGATTATGGTCCGATTCTATTAAAAATTTGTATGTGAGGTTTTTCGGAGTCGGAGATTATGAATTTTTTGTCAAAATTTATGAATTTGAAATGGTGGCTCATGGATTTTTTTGTTATAGAAAAAAACAAAATGGCGCTCTAAGATGGCGGACGAGGTTTAGGTTTATGGTCCGATTCGATCCAAAATTGGTATGTGGGGGTTTTCAGGGTCGAAGTTTATGAATTTTTCTTTAAAATTCATAAAATCAAAATGGCGGCTCCAAGATGGCCGATGATCTGGTTGGTTTATGGTCCGATTCGATTCAAAATTGGTATGGGGAGTTTTCAGGGTCGGAGATTATATTTTTTTATCAAAATTCAAAATGGTCCAAGATGGCGGACGAGTTTTGTAATTATTGTCCGATTCGATTCAGAATTGGTATGTCGGGGTTTTTGGGGTCGGAGATTATGAATTTAGTTAAAATTCATAAATTGAAGATGGCAACTCCAAGATGGCGGATGTCATTGAAGGACTAGATAGCTCAGAACTCACAGGGAAAAGAGGCCTCATAATAACGATGCTCCAACAAAAATGCATAGATTAAGGCGTACTTAAGTACTACATCACATACAATGTATATTTGTAGCAGGTCAGAATTCGGGTAAATTTAGTAAGTATATATAAATTATTAATAAAATGTAAATTCAGTAAGTACACATAAATATTTGAGACAATTTTCCATACGAATACATTGGAGGTGATGCATATAACAAAAAACATTAAAACTTAGAACAATTGTTGACAATGGATGTATTCCACACTAGATTCAATTTTCTCGGAATGCAATTTCATCATGATTAGACTGTAAATATTGTGAGTAAAAACAGTGTTGAAGGAAAAATTGCTTCATAATTGCTTAAATTTAAGGAAACTGAGGTTTTTTATTCTTGGGGGAAGTATGTTGTATGGATTGAAGTTTAATGAATTTTTTTGAGATACACAGAGTCTGGATCTAGGATTCTAGGATAGTTATTATGGACATACATACAGAGTGAAATATCAAATTCACACAAAAAAAACAAACGTCGATATTCTCATTCAAATAATAAATTGGACCAAATTTTTGCATAAAAATATTATTATGTAATATGAGGGAGGGGTCTAAGGTGTATATGGGATACTAGTACTCTTTATGAAACTAGAACCATGAAAAATGGGAAAGAAACTGTTGCATAAGTGGCTGTGATTTCAAATCTGAATAATTCTAAACAACTTTCTTAAAAAACTTTTTTGATAATGTCGAAATAAGGGTAGTTTACTCTTGATCAAAATACATCTTTTTTGTTCTCCCCTGTACACCGTTTGAAAATTTAGAATTTTGATGAAACAGATGCAAGTTTTTCGCAACGCACCAATTTTTATCAAGGATAACATTTTCTGACAAATGGATAATAAAAAAGGTTTTCCATATGGTGCAGACTTTTGAAACTCACTATATAATATATCCCAATGGAAATGGATTGTCTGGATGAGCGCTCTTTTTATTTCTATCAATTCGCCATAAAACATTAAAAAATTACCCCAAACAAGTGTCAATACATCGAGAATCATAAACCAGATTGAAATTTCGTATGATAGTTCAACCCCTTGCCTCGTCTAACTATATCCTTTGTATTATTTTTAAAGAGCGAAAACTAAATCCGCATTAATTTCGGTGGCCTGCGTCGTAATGGAAATTTCGAAATCTCCTAACGGGGTGTGAACGCACAATTCCGCCTTCCTTAATGCCACTCTAAATAGTCCCTGCGTTCATTTTAAATTATCTAAACAAGTCCATATTCGCAGCTGGATATCATACCTATTATTCATCCCCTTTGGAATAATATTGTCGTAAGAGCGGGCATGCACCTGTACATATGCGTCTGTTGGACGAACGTCGATCTGATAATACTTCCTTTTCCTGGTTTGGGTTTTGCTGCTTATATTTTCAATAATATAGTTAAAACTTATTTTCACGTCCAAATAAGATTTTTCTCTTGTTTAAAAATCACGATCACAACGCATTACTCGAATTTAACAACAGTTTTACCGTCAACGTTTCGGCGAAATTTTCGCCTTCTTCAGGGCTACCATAAGAAGTGCATATAAAGGATTGCTAAAATTGTATAAATAAAATTGTGTGTGACAAAATGTAAAGATTGAGATATAAGTGAAATACTGGAGAACCCAAACATATGTGTCATTTTAAATGTGACAATTTTTCTACTCACCATAAGTTTAATTTAAGTTATGATGTTGAAATTATCAAATGGTGTTGAAATTTTCGAGAAAATATTTTGTCTGGAAATTTTACTGAGTGCGGTCTTATTATCTGATTAAATCACGAAAGCGAAGCTTGAGTGGTTGACAATAAGGCCGCAAATTGCATGAGTTAAATTTCCTAGCGGTAAAATTCTTGAGGGAAAATGCTATAAAATCCTCTAGCACGAATGATAATAAATTCATGTTATATTCGAATTTTCAACGTGGAAAGTTACGACAATTCTTCTCGTTCCAAAATCGAAGGATAATTTAACAGATTCATTTATTCATAGTTATTATTCACTGCTCTTGAACCCACTCAAAAACTTGAAATATATACAGTGCTTCTCAAAAGTCCTCTCCCCCCCTCTTATTTTTGGAACGATTAAACATAAACAAGTGAAATTTGGAAACTGAATATTAAAGGTTATAAACTTCCCTACCAATGATGATAGATGTTGAAATAGTCAAAGATGACGTCACAAGGCCATTGTGACCAATAATTTTAAATGGAACCCTACGGCAAGCGACACCTCTTTTAAAAGGTATCGAAAAAACCTATCCAATGATACTAATTTTGTTTGTGTTTTGGCAGTTTTGGCAACTCGCTTTTAAAAAACGCAAAGCTGTGATGAATTGAATCAGTTAATACTAAAATTCAAAATTCAAGCTCCGCCTCTGGATAGTTGTCAAATAAGCTGACGTTTTTGTTAGTCTCCCTAATTCGACGTTTTTGTAATTGTCCAAGTTTTTGTACATTTAATAATTTGTGTATTGTTGATCGGACGTTTAACTGTTGTAGCAGCTTTTGGTACTTTTAATATTTTTGTACATTTTAATAATTTGTTAAACTGTTGTCAGCCGAACGTTTAAGTGCTTCAAGAAGCGAAATGGTACGTGATTTAGGTGATAAAGTAGCAGCGATCCTAATTCTTGGTGAAACTAGACAAAATATTCATGCAGCAGAACGCATTTTAATGAGAGGTTTACCGATCGCCCTCGTTTCGAGGACTTATTCAAGGGAGCTTCTTCGTAAGTTTGAAACAATGGGTAGTATTAATGATGCGAAACGATCTGGCAGACCACAAATTTCTGATGAGAAAAAAATTGATATACTGGCAGAAGTAATAGTTAATCCTACTTCTTCAACAACTCACGTTGCATCTACCTGTGAAGTCAGTCGAAGTACAGTACCCAGGGTGTTGAAAAAAAACAAATTTCATCCATATAAATTAAAAATGGTTCATCAACTCTCAGACGACGACCCAGACCGAAGACTAGAATTTTGTGAAAATATGGAAAATAAAATTAACCAACAGCCAGACTATGTCAAAACAATTTATTTTAGTGACGAAAGTACTTTCTATCTAAATGGAAATGTAAATACACAGAATGTGAGGTATTGGAGTGACGCAAATCCTCACCTGTTTCGTGAAACACATACCCAATTTCCCCAGAAGGTGAATGTTTGGGCAGGTATCCTGGGAAACCACATCGTTGGGCCTCTTTTTTTAAATACTAATTTAAGTGGTGAGGTTTATCTGGAGCTGTTGCAAAATCCTTGAAATTTTGGAAGATAATCCAAATGAATTCGGCAATTTGGAAATAACATTCCAACAGGATGGTGCTCCTCCACACTATTACGGTGCAGTAAGACGGTATTTGGATGAGGAGTATCGTGGTAGATGGATTGAACGAAGAGGTTCAACGGAATGGCCAGCTCGATCACCGGACCTCACACCTTTGGATTTTTTTCTATGGGGGTACCTTAAATCGAAGGTTTACGCCACTGAACCTGACAATATTGACGTTTTAAAACAACGTATTGTTGCAGAATGTGAGGCTGTTTCCGCAGACACATTTGCAAAAGTACGAGAAGAGTTTAAAAATAGGATATTTCACTGTCAGGAGGTAAATGGAGGTCACTTCGAGCAATTTCTTTAAGTAGATACTGATTCTTAAATCTGTAAATAATATCATACTGAATGGAATTTGAATTTTAATGTTTACTAATGAGCCATTAAAACTGCCATAAACACAAACAAAATTAGTATCATTGAATAGGTTTTTTCGATACCTTTTGAAAGAGGTGTCGCTTGCCGTAGGGTTCCATTTAAAATTATTGGTCACAATGGCCTTGTGACGTCATCTTTGACGATTTCGTCATCTATCATCACTAGTAGGGAAGTTTACAACCTTTAATATTCAGTTTCCAAATTTCACTTGTTTATGTATAATCGTTCAAAAAATACGAGGGGGGGAGCGGACTTTTGAGAAGCACTGTATACATTTTTCACTATGAAATAAAATATTTTTGTATCTGGAACTGATTTTGACAAAAAAAAAGTCCACCGCCACGAATTGAACCCGAGCCTTTCGGGTGACAGTCTGGTTACCTAACCACTACCAAAGAGAAGAGGACAAGAGAAATCACATGCCCTATTCATGAATGAAATTTGACATTTAGCCTGTCATTCCTGTTTCATTCATAAAATTCGAGATCTGGTTAAGTTATGGTTCAGCCACGAGCCAAAATAGCACGTCATGTGACAGACTGTAGATTGAGGAAACGATTCGGGTAATTTCGTATGTGCAAGATCAATAAAAATAATTATGTTTTTGGGTAGAATTAAATATTATGAGACTATAGGTATTGTCATAATCAGTCAAAATATTGATTCCGAGATTCCTTTGAAACATTCACATGTTATATACAGTGCGCGGCTAAATTATGGAATAAATTCGATATTTCGCAAGCAATGTACTTTTGACAAAAATCCTGAAAGAGGTCGATTTTTGTTTTTAAATGCCGATTTTTGAATGTATATTCTAAAGAGGTTATGTCACTGGTTTTGACGTGGTGACGTAATCTGTATTTTTTTAAATTGAAATAGATGTCTTGTGATACTTCATCTGAAAGGTCTTTCAATACTGCATTCAATGATAATAAATAATTTGATTTGTTTATACAGGGTGAACAAAAATTATTATTTTATTTAAATGTTGTATTTTGTTGGATATAAAGTTATTCTCTTACTGAAATAAAATACTAAGTTTTGTTCACCCTGTACAAACAAATCAAATTATTTAGTATCATTGAACGCAGTATTGAAAGACCTTTCAGATGAAGTATCACAAGACATAGGGGGGCTCAGTGGCACGAGCGTTGGTCTTGTGTCCACTGTTTCCACCCGGCAGCTGGTGAATTTTTCAAGGCCCCAAGAGTGGTTTCGGATCCCACTATCAAAGGTAAGGTTCCCGTGATCTTAACTCGAACAAGTTTTCAGTAACTTCTGAGGGTTGGTCAAACAACTAAGAAAGCGGTTAAAAACATAAACAAAAATTACATCTATTTCAATTTAAAAAAATTACCGATTACGTCACCACGTCAAAACCAGTGACATAACCTTTTTAGAATATACATTCAAAAATCGGCATTCAAAAACAAAAATCGACCTATTTCAGGATTTTTGTCAAAAGTACATTGTTTGCGAACTATCGAATGTGATCCATAATTTAGCCGCGAACTGTATATTTTTATGGTGATCACTGCATTCGTAATGCATTCGATGTGTTAACTCATTGACAATCAGTATGTGTATTCCACTGTTTATCATTATTGTCCATATTTATTTTGGAAATAGTAAGTAAGTAAGTAAGTAAGTAAGTAGGTATTTATTGGCCTCGAATTACATACATAGTACAAAAGGCATATTGATAAGAAATATTGACTAGACAAACGCAAATACATAAACTCGAATATTACTTTTTACAATACTTTGTCCATAAGATGTAAATCTTCGGACAATCACGGATATCTTGGTTGGTCAGTTACAACTGTAGCTATTCATCCAGATTATAAAAACACTTGGATATCAAGTTGAAGTCCTTGTAAGAGGGTTGATATCTAATGTTCAGTGGTAGTGCATTGTATAGAGTAACACAGTTGTAAAAAGGAGATTTTTTGAAAGTGGATGTTTTGTACTTGGGTAGTTCTAAGTTATTTGTTCTCGTGCCATATCCTGGTGGCTTCCCTGGATAGTAAAATTTGGTAGAGAAATAAGTTGATTGTTAATTATGAATATACAATACACGGGAAAATCCTTGCAATAAGAGATGATCTCGGAATAGATAAATATGTATGTGCTAGTAATTTCAACAAGGAAAATATTTTGAGAAATTCGATATACATGATGGATTCACAATTACAAAGGATGTTTGCTCATGATACATTTTTTATGATGGAGCGGATAATGCTTCCATGAAGTGCTGTAAATTACATACAATAATTTTTCTACTCCCGTATTATAATACGCGAATTAAATATCTGCTACCGATTTATTAATATTGTCCATTTTAACACGGATCTTCATTTCGAAACAGATTTTGGCCAATAAAAACACGTACTTTCCATTATGAAACGAATTTTCGGCCTATAGAAACAAGTGGTATGTTTCTACATACTTGTTTGACATTTAATTTTAATTGGCATTCAATCACAACGCGTAAAGTACCTAAAAGTATGTCGAACAGTGAAGAATTATCTACACCACCAGCAATTCTTGTTTTTATTTTATTATTTATTGGTCGTAGAAAAAATAGTGTATGCAACGATCATGTAATGGCTATTAATACATGATCGTTGCACAATATACTATTTATTTAGCTTTCCAACCAATAAAAGTACGGGAGATGCAATCTTTCGCTTTCTGAAACATCTATATTCTAATCTGAAGGAAGTGAACGCTGCAGTGTTTTGTGATATATCTAAGGCTTTTGACTGTTACGTAAGCTTCATCTCTACAGCTTCAGATGACGAAGCTTCAATTGGTTCGAGTCCTATCTGAGTGAAAAAACCCAAATTGTGAAAACTGATAGTCTCTCAGATTTTGGGCAAATTAAGAGGTGTTCACTATTTTGACAAGACGACTATCTTATCACAAGAACTCAAATTACCTTCAAAGTAAAATAACTCGTATATGTATAAATTAATTTGTATCTTCTCTGAACTACCTTTGCCCATTGTAATATTTTTTTTCAACTAGGCAAGTCAAATATTTTTATTATTACTCTTATATTTATTTTTTATATCATTTCTTGATAAATGCGTCTAGCCGCTCTGGATTTGCCTTGGGCCATTCTATAGACAAAATGCATATCGGCCATTTCTGAGTTTGTAAACCGAACCATTCTCTAATATTAGTATCGAATTTTATAGCCAAAACTCTTAAAAATACTTCAAATAAATACGTATGCACTGTTCCAAGTTATGTCAAAGTCAAATTTGTTGAACAATTGTTTTTCCTTCCATGGCACTCTAACTTTACTTTCAAAACACTGCAGTAATAATTCACGTTTTTTGTTTCATCGAAAACAGTTAATCTAAAAATTCAAAAGATGACTTTTGTGTAATTTTAATTGTTTAATCATAAATAAAAATATCGTTATTGCATATCCATTGACAACAATAAAAACATTTTTTTTATTGCTTGCATTATTTTTGATAACAATTTCTAAGACTAGAATAGACTATTGATATGGAAAAAAAAACAAGTACACCCCAGTTTTTGATGGTTTGGTAGTTCAAATTTTTTATTATGTTGTCCCAAGGAGATGCAATAAAGTGATTTTTATGTTTTTTCTCAAAAACAAAGCAAGATACGAAAAAAATGCTAAAAATAAAAAAGTTGTAGTTTCAGTTGCTCAATGCGAAAAAGAATATAAAAATTGCAAAAAATCAGTGGCGCACATTTTTTTGGTCGAAAATATTGGTTAAGGTGCCTTTCAGGACGCCACTGGACATGATGATTTCAATCTAGTTGGACTAAATTAGCTCCTTACTACCCTAAATAACACTGCCAAATTTCACCAAAATCGGCTGAAGGATTATTAAGATATTTAGGAAAAAACGATTTCTTTTAAAAATTTCAACACCCTGTATCTTGAAAACAAAGCATTACCGGACCTTTGGTTATATAAAATTTTCGTCTTATAATCACTCAAAGAAACACCCCTTCGAGTTTGGCTACGTACTTACATAACACCCTGTATATATAAATCCTTTATTGTTAGTCATTGACTAATTACATTTCGAGATTATAATGTAGCCTCAGATATGATTTTAATTTCCTCTTGAAGGATTTTAATATCTTGTGGAAGATTGTTGTAGCTGTCGAGCCCTTTGAAAAAAACAGAATTTTGGGTTTATGTTGATCCGACTTGTTGAATGTAGAAATCAGTTCTGTTCCTGGTGTTGTATCCATGAATTTGTAAAAAAATTATGTGATTGGTTCCTTTTTAAAATTTTGGCCATTTGATTGGTTCAAAAATGAAGAGGGAAATAGTTGTGATTAAAGACCGTCAGAAGATGAAGTTTTTCTTTCCCGAGTGATAAGGCCGGTTTTCTATAAATACTGTTCAAATTGTTGCAATAGTTCTTCAAGTTGACACTATTATCATTACTTGCAGTGTGGACAATTTCAAGAAATAATCTTTTGCTGAGAGGATTATTTTTATCTGAAATTTTTGTGGAAATTGACATCAAATCGATGTCCGCCCTTATAATTATGGAAAGTTAGTGCTGTTTTATTATTTTTGTTTTTATTTTTCGGAGCACGGTCATGATTATTTTGTTTTAACCTTTGTTTCAAGTACTGTTTCGTTTGTCCAATGTACACCAAGTCACAGTCCGTAGATGTATTGATAAATGGTATTAATATTTCCATCAAAGGTGTCTTATCTTTCAATTTGGGGTAAATATAATTTTTCTGGGCCTTGGTTTGTGCTATTGTTGAATTTTAGTTTTCAAACATTTTCATGTTCCGCGATTAAACTCTAGAAATGAATTGACTTTTTACTTTCCCAATTCAAGAACTAACATCATCGTAGCAATGAGCAAATTATAGTAGTCTGTTTGTATGTTACTTTACTATAGTTATTCAATTGATCGTGCTTCAGTTGAATTGTTATTGGGATTTATTCCTGTTTTGATATTAAATACTTTTTTTTAAAGGAGTTCAAACGGTTACAAAGCCAAAATTCCAGTTTATATTTTCTTCACTTTTATGTCATTAAAGCTATCAAAACGAATACGAATTAGTTCATCTACGATCAGAACAAAATACACTGATCAGATAGTTGATAAACTCTGCAGTTGCAATTTCCACTCTACTGCCTCCTGGTAAGCTGATTAAACTTTTTTGTTTTTCATTCGATCCGTGTAATACCATTCAAACTCAAATCTAAATTCCAAATAAACATTTTTGATGCAATGGTAAGATAGAAAAACACGCACACGTGCACGTGCGATAGTTTGTTAATGCCGCGGGGTTCAAATAAGCCAAGGGACGCAATCACTCAATCGTGGAAATGTGGGTGATGTCCTTATGACATGTATGAATTGATTTTTTTATGTACCGGGTGTAACAATACTTCTGACAATATCTATTTCGAAACGAGAAGCTCTATGGAGAACAAGCCGAGACAAAAGTTGTGCTTATCAATATACAGTGAGTTTCAAAAAGTTTGCACCATATGGGAAACTTTTGTCATTCGTCCCATATGGGAAACTTTTGTTATTTTATTACTGATAAAAATTGGTGCATTGCGGTATACTGGCACAACACTCCCTAATAAAATTTTCTAATTCATCGATATTTTGAAATAGTCTTTGAGCATACACGTTTTTCTTAATTTACTCTCATAGAATAAAAACTAAAGAATTGACATCGGGAGACCTTGTTGACCAAGGATATATTGAGAATCTACCAATCCATTCACTCTCCAATTTGTCATCAATATATTCTTCAAATAATGTAGTTCTATGACACGATGCTCCGTCAAGCTGGAACCATAGCCTTTTTCTCTCTCTCTTGCTGTGAGAATTGATTAATAATTGGCTCTATCTCAAACATAAAAAAATGTAAGAACATTTCACTGTTCATATTGTCACGAAAAAAAATGGACCAATTAATGTATTATTGAAAATGCCAGACGTTTGTTTTAAAAGAATATTGGTCTTTGCATTTTATTTTAAAATTTGGGTTTTCGACGGCCCACCATCGGCAATTTCGCGAACTTACTACTCTATTTGGGGTGAAACTTGCCTCATCAGAAAATAACACATAGTTTGCAAATTATCTATATTCTTCTATCTCTCTCTAACCAAAGAAGATGGAACACTAGCAACGACTGCCCAGGAAAAAGCCAATATCTTTGCGCACCTATTTGCTGGAAATTCCACTCTGGATTCATCGGGAAAACAACCCCCGAACATTACACCTATTGACAGTCACATGCCCGAGATCACCTTTCGCCAACGTACTATCAGAAAGATTTTGCTGGGTCTCAACACCAACAAAGCCTGTGGATCTGACGGAATCCTGCCGATTGTTCTCAAGAAATGTGCACATCCGTACTAATACCTGTTCTTTGCTAGTTGTTCAACCATTCTTACACTTTGGGGGTATTTCCGTCCAATTGAAAATTGCAAGAGTACAGCCAGTCCCTAAAAAGGCAAAAGGCCCTACCTAGCAACTACAGACCTATCGCACTGCTATCTATTATTTCAAAGGTCATGGAAAAAGCCATCAACATCGAGCTCACGTGAAATATCTGGAAGACTCAGGAATTGTCAACGATAGGCAATATGGCTTCCGCCATCAGAGATCAACTGGTGACCTGCTCGCTTACGTCTCACATATATGGCAGCTATCTATTGAAAAGTATGGAGAAACTTTAGCTGTGGCATTAGATATCTCCAAGGCGTTCGATCGAGTTTGGCACCAGGGACTCCTCGCCAAGCTTCCGTCTTATGGTTCTGCCCCTCAGCTGTGTTCTCTGCTTTGCTAGTTTCTCTCAAACAGGTCTCTCCATGTAGTGGTCGAGGGAGTTTCATCTGACACTCTACTCATAAAATGCTGGTGTTCCGCAAGGATCTATTCTCGCACCAACACTATTTCTACTTCACATCAACGACCTGTTGAAAGCAACTTCATGTCCAGTACACAGCTTTGCCGATGATAGTACCCTCCATACCGCTTTCTTCCAGGGCCCCTATATCAGCCCGTGAAACCAGAAATGAACGAGGAAGAAATGTTAATAATATAAATATGGACTTAGCAACAATTCTCGAGTGGGGATCTAATAACTTGGTAGAATTCAATGCAAACAAAACACAAGCATGTCTTTTCTCTAGAAAAGTCGATCTCACTGTGCCTAACATAACTTTGTCAGAGTAACCATACCACTGAAATCATCCATATCGATGCTTGGTATTACTATCAGCAATAACCTTCCTGGGAAAATCACGTGAGGTCTATTGCCAAAAGTGCATCCCAAAAACTTGGTTTTTGTTTCGTGCCAAGAGCTATTTCACCCCACCCAGCTGCTTATGATCTATAAGGCACAGATCCGACCTGTCCTGGAATACTGTTTCCATATTTGGAGCGCGGCACCTAAACATATCCTGAGGCTATTGGATTCTGGTCCAAAAAGGGCAATTCGTCTCGTCGGTGATGTCGCTTACAAACTCGCTCACTTGTCTGGAACACCGTAGAAAAGTTGGCGATTTGTCTCTATTTTATAGATATTTTCATGGGCGATGCTCTTCTGAAATATCAACAATCGTTCCTGCTTTGGCAGTCTCTTCGAGACTAACCCGTCAAGTTCAGTCATCACACCCCTTCGTGGTCACTTTGGAGACCTGCAGAACATCACTTTCCAAAGACTCGTTCATCCAACGAACAGCGAGGCTTTGGAACTCATTGCCTAGGGAGGTGTTCCCCGAGGCATACAACCTCCAGAAATTTAAGAAGAACACCAACTCCTACCTTCTTTCCCTTGGTTCCCACGATGTTCTCTGAACATTACAGGATATCCCTTTTCGTGGGAACCAGAACATAAAAAAAAAACATTTGTTGTATTATATATATTGAATACTTGATTTTAAATGTTTGGCAAACAAATATTATTATTATTATTATTATATAATAATGAAACACTTTCCACCTCTGTATGTAATATACTATTTCCCTTGTAAATAGAAAACAGTTTTTTCTGCAAAATGACATCTGATAAAATATTTCTCTATCGAACGCGCTGTTTGTAGAATTCACCCTAGAAAAGCACCCCTGACCCAGGTGGCTCTTCGGGGGTACAAGTTCAGGTCGTCGGCGGGCAATTTGCGGGCCCTTTCCCTTCCGTGTCATTAAATATATACGAATGTGGAGCGGCGTTTCCGTTATTTATGGGGATGCACACGTAATGAAATATGGACTAATAAATTCGGACACAAATCTAATATGTGTTTTTAATTGTGTTGTACTTTATTGGATGGAAATAAACAATGGGAATGGGGGAGGATTTGAGCGTTTCCGGTTCTAGTAGCGGTTCTGGTTGTTCGTATGTTACCGATCCATTTTTCATATTCGATATTTAATGGGCAGTTGATTACGCTATCAATTATGAGATGTTCAAATGAACGCGGAGATTTCCGGAGTTGGAAATACCCTCAGATTTGAATTGAAAATTTAGTTGATAGATAATGTAAACTAATACATTCATATTTCATTTTCTTTTTAAATTAAACATAAAAAATAATTAATAAAAAAACTTTTTTAAAAACAAGCTTTTATTCAAATACCCTAAAAAGTACAAAATAATTGCTTTGGATGTGTGACGTAGGTTATTCCGTTATAGATTCAAGAGCTTGTCGCGCAAAGTTTTCATTTCGAATACAGATGCGACGAGCTTTTGAATCCATAACGGAATAACCTACGTCACACATCCAAAGCAATTATTTTGTACTTTTTAGGGTATTTAAATAAAAGCTTGTTTTTAAAAAGGTTTTTTTATTAATTATTTTATTTTGTGCTTTTTAGTAAGTACCCCTAACACCCACTCACCAATTTTGATTAGAATCGGACCATAATCACAAAACACGCGGCCATTTTGGAGCCGCCATCTTGAATCCTTCAATTTTGACAAAATAATCGTAATCTCCGACCCCAAAAACCCCCACATACCAATTTTGAATAGAATCGGACCATAATCACAAAACACGCGGCCATTTTGGAGCCGCCATCTTGAATCCTTCAATTTTTACAAAATAATCATAATCTCCGACCCCGAAAACCCCCACATACCAATTTTGAATAGAATCGGACCATAATCACAGAAATCGTCGGACATCTTGAAGCCGCCATTTTGATTTTATGAATTTTGTCAAAAATTCATAATCTTCGACTCTGAAAACCCCCACATACCAATTTTGATTCGAATCGGACCATAAACACAAATCTCGTCCGCCATCTTGGAGCCGCCATTTTGTCTTTATTTTCTTTAACAAATGCATAATGCATTGTCACGGGAACTATGAACACCTGCCAAATTTCACGTTAATCGAACAACTAGAATTGGGTCAAATTTAACTTGCAAGATTCGATGACAAACATCGGGACAGGTGAAACTAAATAAAAGCTTGTAAAAACACTTTTTTTTAGGTAGGAACACTTTCACTCAGACAAATTTTGAAACAAGGCTGGATGATTTGGACCACATACATAAACTAAATAAAAAGTACAACCACAAACGTTTCAAAACTGTATGCTAAACAATAAGTAAAATATTTTTTTTTACTTATTTTATTTTCAAGTTTTTAGTTTTCTATTTACTTACTCAATATTTCTCATTCTATTTAGTTCATTTAATTTAATTATTTTTTAGCTTTTTGTTAGGTTTTTTTGTTTTGTTATTATTTTTTACCATTTTGTTCCCACGAGTAATAACATAATGGTCGACCCCTCAGAGGTCCATTAGAAGGGCAAGGCTTTTATACAACAAGATGTTCTCAAGTCTTGAGGAGAAAACGCTAAGGACATATCATCTGATTTTATGAACATTCTGTTCATATTTTCAACAAATCGACATATCGACACGCTTTAACCTTTTACCTCAACTTGGGTGGTATACCGCTAACGACGTATCATTTTTAGCCACCCTAACGCCACACAGTCCTCAACGCGATACGAAATCTTGACTTAGGTGGGGGACTCATGCTTGAATCACGATTCTGAGTTGACAAAGTCCTTTGTTATGATTAGATACCTAGATTTCAGTTTTAATGTATTGACTGTCTAAACTCTATGATCCGCCATTTTGTTGTATTCTACTAGTCGAACACTTTTATTTGATATCCATATTGAGGGGGTTGTAAAAAAATATGTGGCGGCGGCCGTCTTGGATTTACAATCATACTAAATACACATAATTGTATTGTCATCAGAACTAAAGGAGTGTACCAAATTTCAGATACATCGGTCAACAGGAACGGGGAAAAATTTCAATTACTAGATACAAACAAGGCAAGCTAAATAAAACCGTTTAAATAACATACATTTGTTCGATTCTTTTTCTCCGATAAATCAACTCATAGTACCATCCCACTTTCATGGTAGAAAGTAGAAGATTAATTGGAACAATGGTCAAGAAAGCATTTCAAATGCGTAGATTAAATTGGTTAAGGTATATGCTAGATAAGTAGGTATATGAATCAAATCCGAGTCACTGCTAGTAGTGCCACTACAATTGATCAAATATTCACTAACTTATACGAGGAAACAATATGTTGTGTCATTGATAATGATATATCCGATCACAATCTCATATTTTGCGATATGGAGCTAAGCGAAATGTCAAAAAAAAACAAAAAAAAAACAGAATACAGCAGGCGTTTTACGAATGATAATATAAATCAATTCAAGATAGACATCGGTAATGAAAATTGGGTTGAAGTCTTGAATAATACTGATATTAATCTTGCATTTCAGGCATTTTTGTCGACATTCTCTTATTATTTTGAGACAAATTTCCCAAAATTACCAATTCCTTCAAAAGAGCAAAATAAAAAGAAATGGATCACACATGAAGTAAAACAATCTAGTAAAAATTTAAAAGACCTTTTGACCTAAAAAATTTTTGTCCCGAACTGAAAAATTACTATAAAGTCAGAAAAAAGCCACGATAACTTGATAACTAAAACAAAAAAGGAATATTTTCAAAATAAAATAAAGAATTCAGACAATCCTTCAAGATCTGCATGGCAACTGGTGTCAGAGCTATCCAATAAATCGAAGGCTATTAAATCAAAGATAATAATAAACGATAATAATTCCATTGTTGGCGATCCAAAAGACGTGGCTGATCTCTTCAATAAATTTTACACAGATGCGCCTAAAAATATATTGAGCAATATAGTCTCCAATGATAAAGACTTCAATCATTTTCTGCGTGACGTTACGTCACCTCCAAATTCTCTTTTTCTTAGGCCATATCAGGAGCTTGAACTATTTCAGCTACTTAAATCAAAATTAAAAATAAATTTTCTTCGGGATCGGATGAGGTACCTACAATTCTATTGAAAAAGTGCCTAGCAGAACTTATTTTGCCACTCACTTTTATGGTGAATCTCTCATTGTCTTCTGGCGCTTTTCCAGAATTGCTGAAATGTGGTAAAATAACACCTGTGTACAAAAAGAACTGTCGTCAGAGCCTTGAAAATTACAGACCAGTCACAGTACCATCAACTTTTTCCAAAGTATTCGAGTATTGCTTTTTAGATAGATTAATGTCATTTTGTCAAGAATATGATATAGTTTCGAGAAACCAACATGGATATTTGAACAAAAAATCTACGAAGACCGCAGTGTTTTCTTATTATCAAAAAATAATAGAATATATTGAAGCGGAGAATGCCCTGTTGGAATCTTTGTGACCTCAGCAGGGCATTTGACTGTATCAATCACGACATACTTCTGGAAAAGTTGTATAGGCATGGAATTAGAGGTTGTCCTCTAGATTGGATAAAATCATTTATACTCAAACGTACACAGTACGTAGCAATAAACAATCATTTCTCACAGAAAACTGAAACAGATATTGGTGTCCCTCAGGGGTCCATATTGGGACCAATTCTGTTCCTGTTCTATATTAATGACTTGGATAAACTTCCTGTGCCTGCATCCTTCACAATGTACGCTGATGATACGTCGGTAATCATATCGGAAAAAATGGACTCTTCCTTGCGTGATAAATGCAAAGAGGTCTTGATTTCTTTGAATGAATGGTTTTCAGCAAATTATTTGTTTTTAAATACTTCGAAAACGCTAGCACTGAGGTTTTGCCATATCCAAAAGAATGTAACGAGTTGTCATTCCAGTCAGACGAATCGAGTCCATTGATTTCAACTAGTTCGGATCAAACCATTTTCTAGGATTACGGATAGATAAAAATCTTAATTGAAGGCTCACTCATTACCTAATCTCAAAGTTGAATTGATTGCCTTTCAATTCAGAAATTTGCGGCATGTACTCAATATAGATCAATTGACACAACTCTACTATGCACAAGTTGAGAGTAGGCTACGATACGGTGTAATATTTTGGGGTTTATCTACCCTAGCAAAAGATATCTTCGTTGCACAAAAACGAATTTTACGAGCAATGACGGGGCTTTCACAGACTGATTCATGCAGAGATATATTTAAAAAACTGAAAATATTAACGTTGCCATGTCTAGTCATATCAGAGATGAGTATGCTAGTATTTGACAATAATGATGAAATATATGTGAGGAACAAACAAAATCATAATTTCAACACGAGACAAAAGAATGATTTTTCAATTCCATTTGGAAAATTCAAAATAACTCACCAATCTCCCAGTCATATGGCTCCTAAATATACAATGCTCTTCCTTCAAATGTGAAAGAATGCTTCACAAAACAATCATTCAAACATAAGTTGAAATCCTTTTTGACAGAACAGTGTTTTTATAGACTGGATGAATATTTGTCGTAGCAGTCTGCTGTGAAATCAATTTTATCTTTTTAGTATTATTATTTCATTCAAAATTTATGTGTGTAGATATATAAACATTTTGAATGTAAGCAACTGACTTTTTCCATATGGTTTGTAACTGTCTTAAGGAAATAAAAATTATTATTATATTATTATTATTATCAAGTTGAGGGTATGCTAGATAAGTAGGTATATGAATCAATTCAAATGTATTTTACAGTATTCCTTGTCAGAGCTGCAACAAAACCTACATTGGTCAAACGTCACGTAACTTATCTGGACGCATTACGTCTCATAGAAGTGATTGTACTACTAAAAAAATTATCCTTTGCACTTTCAAAACATGTGATGGATAATAAATAGTGGTAATGTTAAAATGTATTTTGACGTGAAACATATAAACATTGTGTACTTGGAAATACGTGAAATATGTGGTGAAAACAAAAATGGGTGGAATGAAGATGTTCCTAAATATTGATTCTAAATTTTCAAGATTTATAGCAAACAAATTGATTGTTTTGTTGGCCTGTATATGAGTTTTATGTTACGCAACCGCATATACTTATGATTTTTCAATTGAATTAGCTGTGTAGTGAAGCGATATGGTGTTAAATTCCCATCTGAAGCGGTAAATAAAAAACACTCAACCCGAAAGCACTTGCAATTTGTCATTTAATCCTCTCTTCACGCTCTCGATGTTTGACAAGTAATTTTATCGTCCATTGTAGTGTGTCAGCAGTTATTTCTACCCCTGAAGTCGGACAGGGCCGGCCTTAGGAAATAATTGATAAATATTCGCCAGATTTGTTAACAAAATGGCTGAGGATCGAATAATATTTTTACTTGGTGTGCAAAGGTTCGGGAAACTTCAAGTGTTTGCTGGAACAGGTCTACTCCAATTTTACGTCCCCAATGTATAATGGGACATATTGTCATTGTCGATATTTATGAATGAGAGATCGACATATTGTCTTGGAAAAATATAAATTGTAAATTGATGGACCTATGTGTATTTATTATTATAACCTCGAACAAACTATGCTGCTTACAAAAATGGTAGAAGTAGTCCATATTACTCAAAGTGGAGTGGATAGACAAACACAATATCTGTAGTTTACTTTATTTTCAAAGTGTATGCATTTCGGAGGTTTAAACCTCCATCATCAGCACGAATGCAAAAAGTCTACAAAAATGATAAAGTTAGAAAATTACAATTTTACGTTTCCTTTTATTGTAATTTTCTAACTTTATCATTTTTGTAGGCTCTTTGTATTCGTGCTGATGATGGAGGTTGAAACCTCCGAAATACATACACTTTGAAAATAAAGTAAACTACAGAGATATTGTTTTTGTGGAGATTGACTTGGGGTCCCCCCCCCTGATCATATTTACTATACTGCTTATATTAGTCAACATTGTGAATTGTAACAGTTCATTGAACTTGATTTTTATAGCATTTTATATCTGTAGGAGCTATACAATTTATATTCTGAATTATATTAATTTGATATGCAGCTTACAACATGAGTAAATCATTATCTACGTTGGAAAGAGTATGTAACTGGTAGACCTTCATGGAGATATATTTCAGATCCCATCTTCAAGGCAATGTGGGCACAGTGGGATTCTTCCCAACTAATTGTAAACTAAGGGCAACCCATAAAATAAAGACATTCACATTGTTAAAATGTACAAAAATGTAACAAATAGTATATATATGTATATATATATATATATATATATATATATATATATATATATATATATATAAAATGAATTATCTTGGTCAACTGCTAACCTTCCACAATTTTTTAATACTAAAATCAATAAAGAACAGATTAATTTGAAGTGTTTTATGGTTCAACTTGAAGTGAACAGAAATTAGTCAAACTAATATTTACTAATATAACCTAACTTTACTTCAAACGTCTGTAAAGTGGAATATCAATCAAAGATGTGTTCAGATTTTCTTTTATGTTCAGACAAAGGTAGTTTTCAATATGTAAGTCCTCGTCCTCAAGAAAATCCAGTCTATTGTAATTCTTTGATGTGACCTCTTGTAAAATCTGCGAATTAATACTAGGGTTGACGTTGTGCTTGTTAACTTTCAAGTGATGACCAAAACAGGAATGGTTGTTTGTTCAGGTGCTCATTTATGCGGACATTCAGAGGTCTACAAGTTCTGCCGACATATGTTCCATAACAATCACCACAATTCAATTTGTAGATACCACTTTTTGATAGTTTTGATATTATTTTTTTGTTTGATCAAAGTTGTTATTGACCCTGAAACGAATTTTGACATGTTCTACTCTACTTTTTATGCACTTTGCCAATTTTTGGGCCCTGTTATCGTTCAAGAAAGGTTTTGAAATGCATTTTTCTGTTCTGTCAATGTTAGGATATGCTAGTTCGTTCTCTCTTTTATTTTTGATTTTTTTTATGAGAAAATTGATACATTTTTTGTCATAATCGTTGTTGTAAGCTAATTGTTTTAGGATGTCAATTTACTTGCTGTATTCAAAGTCAGAAGTCTCTGATTCCTTGGCCGAGGTCCACCATTGGGGCAACAAATTGGCGAGCACCGGTCCTGTAATCAAATTGCACCCTGCATCCATCCCTCGTGAGAGCACATTAGATGGAAACATATGTATCAACTAAACCCCCCACACGAATACAGTTTCTCTTCGTATAGGGGCAAATCTGCGACTGCATTAAAAGACCATTATAGATTGAATAGATGCTAATTTGGTGTGAGTGTTGGGTAAATGAAGATGCATTTTTCGTTTGTTTGTACACCGGCTAAATATGAACAGTTTCCGAAAGTGACACCTGCTTGAAAACTTCACTGCGAATGTGCATTCGGTTTTAACATCGAAAGAAACTACCGCAGACAAGAGATCAGACCAAAATGGTCAGGGACTGCTTAGGAAAAAATAATTAATAAAAAACATTTTTAAAGACAAGCTTTTGTAAAAAGTAGAAAATAATTGCTTTGGATGTATGACGTAGGTTATTTCATGAGTTACAGATTCAAGAGCTTGTTTTCAGTTCGAATACAAAATCGACAATCTTTTGAATCTAAAGCTCACGAAATAACTTACGTCACACATCCTAAGCAATTATTTTAAACTTTTTAGGGCATTTGAATAAAAGCTTGTCTTCAAAAATGTTTTTTTATTAGTTATTTTTTTTTATGCTTTTTAGTCAGTACCTCTTAATCTATGCATTTTTATTGAAGCATCGTTATTATGAGGCCTTTTTCCTGTAATTTTTGAGCTATTTAGTTCTTCAATGGATAGACCATCTGAAGTTTAACTCGTTCGCCATCCTGGGGCTGCCATCTTCAATTTATCAATTTTGACAAAAAATCAATAATCTTCGACTAAATTCATAGTCTCCGATCCCAAAAACCCCGACCAATTTTGAATAGAAACGGTTCATAATCACGAAACTGAATGGAATCGGACCATAATTACAAAACTCGTTCGCCATCTTGGAGCCGTCATCTTGAATTTATGAATTTTGACAATAAATTCATAACGCCCGACCCCGAAAACCCCTACATACAGATTTTGAATCAAATCGGACCATGAACACAGATATTGTCCGCCATCATGGAGTCGCCATTTTGATTTTATGAATTTTGGTAAAAAAATCATGATCTTCAACCCTGAAAACCCCCACATACCAATTTTGAATCGAATCGGACCACAGACACAAATCTCGTCCGCCATCTTGGAGCCACCATTTTGTTTTTTTTTTCTCTCACAAATATTATACAGTGCTAGTCAAAAGTCCCCTCCCCCCCTCGTATCTTTTTAACGGGTATACTTATAATAATGAAATTTGGAGGGTGGAAATAAACGGATGTAGGCTTCTCAACTGGTCATAACAGGTGACGCAATAGTCATAAATGACGTCACAAGGCCACTGTGACCAATAATTTTAAATGGGACCCTATGGCAAGTGACAGCTCGTTTGAAAGGTATTGAAAATACCTATTCAGTCATACCAATTTTGTTTGGGTTTCGGCTGATTTTGATTGATAAATTGAAGAAATACGAAAATTATAGTTTCGCATTTAATTAATAAAGATTTAAGAACCAGTTCTTATAATAAGTGTTCAAAATGTGCTCCATCTACTTCCTGGCAGTAATGCATCCTATTGCTAAACTCTTGTCGTACTCGTCCCAGTGTGTCAGCGGAATTGCCTACATTCTTCAACAATTCGTTGTTTCAGAATGGCAATACTGTCAGGTGCTGTAGCGTAAACCTTAGATTTCAAGTACCCCCATAGAAAAAAATCTAATGGTGTAAGGTCCGGTGACCGAGCTGGCCATTCGATCGAACCTCGTCGTCCAATCCATCTACCACGATATTCTTCATCTAGGTAACGTCTTACTGCACCGTAATAGTGTGCAGGAGCACCATCTTGTTGAAACGTTATTTCCAAGTTGTCGAATTCATCTGGATTATCTTCTAGAATTTCAAGAATTAACGACTCAATATCATTTTGTAACATCTCCAGATACAATTCACCGGTTAAGTTAGCATTGAGAAAAAGAGGCCCAACTATGTGGTTTCCCAAAATACCTGCCCAAACATTTACTTTTTTGGAAATTGAGTATGTTTTTCACGAAAGATGTGAGGATTTGTGTCACTCCAATACCTCACATTTTGAGTGTTAACATTTCCATTGAGAAAGAAAGTACTTTCGTCACTAAAACAAATTGTCTGTATGTAGCCTGATTGTTGGTTCATTTTATTGGACATAGTTTCACAGAATTCTAGTCTTCGGTCGGGGTCATCATCTGAAAGTTGGTGCACCATTTTTAATTTGTATGGATGAAATTTGTTTTTAGCCAACACCCTATGTACTGTCCTTTGACTGACTTCACAGATAGACGCAACTTGGGCTGTGGAAGAAGTAGGGTTTACTACCATTTCTCCAATTATGTCAATTTTTTGTCATCACTAATTGTTGGTCACCAGATTGTTTGGCATCTTGAACACTACCTGATGCTTCAAACTTCCGAAGAAGCTCCCTCAAATAAACCCTCGATATAGGGCGATCGGGGTACCTCTCATTAAACAGTCGTTCCGCTGCATGGAAATTGTTTCTACATTCACCAATTATTAAGATAGCTGCTACTTTGTCGACTACAGTACGTACCATTTTGCCTATGTAAACACTTAAACGTCTCGTTAAACAATAGCTTAGGTAAATTTTCAAGGTATAAACACTTTTGACAAGTAGAGAATTCAAAAACGTCAACCTTTTTGACAATTAACCAGAGGCGTACTTTAAAATCTTTATTAATTAAATGCGAAACTATAATTTTCGTATTTCTTCAATTTATCAATCAAAATCAGCCGAAACCCAAACAAAATTGATATGACTGAATAGGTATTGTCAATACCTTTCAAACGAGCTGTCACTTGCCATAGGGTCCTATTTAAAATTATTGGTCACAGTGGCCTTGTGACGTCATTTATGACTATTGCGTCACCTGTTATGACCAGTTGAGAAGCCTACATCCGTTTATTTCCACCCTCCAAATTTCATTATTATAAGTATACCCGTTCAAAATATACGAGGGGGGGAGGGGACTTTTGACTAGCACTGTATAATGCATTGTCACCGGAATTATGAACACCTGCCAAATTTTACGTTAATTGGATAACTAGAAGTGGGTCAAAATTCACTTGCAAGATTTGTGTTTTGTATGTGTGAACTAAACATACAAAAATTAGTTTGAGAAAATTTTGGGTAAATGAAGATGCATTTTTCGGACTAAGGACTAAAAAGTTGAAAATAACAAGAATAAAGTCATTGATCAAAAAATTTTATTTTATGTAAAAAAACCTGAGGTGCTTGATATCAGTTATCTTAATATTATTATGAAAAGTGAGTGAAGAGCACCTCATGCTTTTTTTACATAAAATAAAATTTCTTGGTCAATGACTTTATTCTTTTATTATTTTCAACTTTTTAGTCCTTATTGCCATATATGCGTGTACTTTTAGTTTTTTCAAACTTTTTATTTTTAACTTTTTAGTCCATATTGTCATTTATTTATTCTGTCATATATTTAGATCTACGAATATACATATTGCAGCTTTACTTTCATCTAGAGCTTTGTATATTTATGAACACCTGCCAAATTTCACGTTAATCGGATAACTAGAAATGGGTCAAAATTCACTTGCAAGATTTGTGTTTTGTATGTGTGAACTAAACATACAAAAAATTAGTTTGAGAAAACTAAAAATACACGCATATATGACAATAAGGACTAAAAAGTTGAAAATAATAAGAATAAAGTCATTGATCAAAAAATGTTATTTTATGTAAAAAAACGTGAGGTGCTTGATATCAGTTATCTTAATATTATTATGAAAAGTGAGTGAAGATCACCTCATGCTTTTTTTACATAAAAGAAAATTTCTTGGTCAATGACTTTATTCTTTTATTATTTTCAACTTTTTAGTCCTTATTGCCATATTTGCGTGTAGTTTTTTCAAACTTTTTATTTTTAACTTTTTAGTCCATATTGCTACAGAAGACTAAAAAAGATTACGGAAGAAAAACTCTTCGATTGATTCATCCACATGAGATGGAAGTTATTAATAACTAAATTTTGGCGAATATGCTGAGAACCAGTGCATTCGCCATACCTTTGGATTGTAAATTATGATGAGAACTGCCTCAGTGCCTAATAATAATAATAATAATGTTTATTCACTACAGATACAAAAATAGTTCGAATACATACACATGAAATGCGAATAAACAAAAGATCACTAAAAGTTGTTAGTGGCAACTTGGTGCTTGATGACAATTATACCGCTTGCATTTTTTTTATTTCAATTTAAGAAACGCACGAGTAAATTACCCCAAAAGATTACCTAGTGAATCTTGTCTGTGGTAAATATTAGCTCGTGCGTTTCAGGCTATATAATTATCAACTAAGATACACTTGATACGAGTTAGAGAGATCAATTTTTGTTTTTAAATTTGACTACACCACTGGATTTGTAGTCGTTATAAATGGAGACCATGAAAATTTCATAAAAAAATATTGGTTAACAACGAAGTTACAACAACTTAAATTTTGGAAACAGAGTATTTTATATTAATTTTCATGTAGATTATAGACATATTTAAAATCTGGCAACACTGCCGATACAAAGTAGAACACCAGTGAATTTGTACAGCGAAAATCCGAAGTCAATAGCTCATTCCGTTCTACAGTTATAACTCCTGGAAGTATGGTAATGTGAGCGATTTCTGGTGGAAGCGATTTTGTTATAAAAATCTAACTACGCCACTGGATTTGTGAATTATATTCCCTTAAAATCATTTATTTAAGTTTAGGTTATAAGTGTATTCGAAAATAACAGAAAATTAAAAATTCATTTTCAAGTTAGGCAGTTTTCAATAGCCGATAAAAACGAAATGAACCGAATCAAGTTTTAAAGTATCAAAATTATTTATTCAATAATAAAACAGACAGCAGGACAAAAAAATGTCCCATTTTTATTCTGCAAAACTCAACTGAATCAAGCTTTTAGAGAAGTATCAATAATTTGAGGAAATCTGAACTAATACATTGGGCATAGGTATTGTACTGAATCAATAGTAGGCTGTGATTTAGTACACCACAAATCGCTCACATTACCATACTTTCAGTAGTTATAACTGTGGAACGGAATGAGCTATTGACTTCGGATTTTCGCTGTACAAATTCACTTGTGCTCACTTTGTATGGCAGTGTTGCCAGATTTCAAATATGTCTGCAATCTAAATAAAAATTATAATCAAATATTTTGTTTCCAAAATTGTTGTTGTAACTTTGTTGTTAACCAATATTTTTTTATGAAATTTTGATGGTTTTCATTTATAACGACTACGAATCTAGTGGTGTAGTCAAATTTTGAAAAAAAAATTGCCTAATAAACTTTTGCCGTTTTTGACAAAGAAAAAAAACCATAGAGTGCCTTGGAAATGAAACTAAAGTTATGAAAATTTGTGTCAAGACACAGTTTTTGATGCTTAATATTAAAAAATTAAATTTTTGAGATTGACTGAAAAATTCGTATTCTACAGGGGTGGTTCCATTTTAAATGGGTCACACTGTATATATATATATATATATATATACTAGCTGACCCGACAGACGTTGTCCTGTCCAAATTTCTATGTTCCCTAAAATGTTTTTCCCGAAAGCTCTCGTCCGCGTAAAATTTCTTTTTTTCTTTGTTGTTCCATCTAGACTATGCTTTTGACTCCTTCCGCTTCCTGTTGTCCCGTTATCCCGTTTTCCTGTCATCCCGTTTTTTTTTTATCCTTTTCCCGTTTCCCCTTATCCTGTCATCCCATTATCCCGTTTTTTTAAATCCCGTTATTCCCGTTATCCCATTTTCCTGTTATCCCGTTTTTTCTTTTATCCCGTTTTCCCGTTATCCCCTTATCCTGTCATCCCATTATCCCATTTTTTTTCCCGTTATTCCCGTTATCCCGTTTTCCTGTTATCCCGTTTTTCTTATCCCGTAATCCTGTTCTCAATTTATTACTACAATTATTATATTCGAATGCCATCTTGCAACCCTATTGCGGATCTGTGGATAAAATAAATATAAAATCGCTGATGTGAATGAATAGGTTGATATAAAGTGAAAATCAGTTTCTAATTTAATGTACATAAAATATTAATAGAATTCATCTAAACATAACATTGGGTAATCGCATAAATTATAGAATGAAAATAGATGTTGTCCGATTCGCAGACCTAACCGATATGCACACAAAATTTCATGAGAATCGGTCGAGCCATTTCGGAGCAGTTTAATTACAAACACCGTATTCACGAGAATTTTATATATTAGATATAAGGAAAGTTAAAAAAAAGATAATATACATAAAAAAATATCAATCAGTTAAGATACAATTTCAAAATTGCTAGGATTTTCAGATGTAATAGATATTTTTCAGATCAATCATTTGGTGAGTATAAAGCCTGTTTTTGCTCAGTAGCCATTTCTTTACTTTATTTCTGAACATCTTTTTGGAGTTTATCTTTCTAATTTCAGGTGGAACCATGTTAAAACTCGTGGTCCTAGAAAGGAGAAACATCTTTGGGCGAGTGATTTTCTCATTACTGGTATTTGAAAAGCGCTGTTCCTATATCTTGTAGGATATGCATGATCAATCGGATTTTTGTCTGTGCAGTATTTTTTTTCAATAATTGTAGTATTACAGAACAGCTGCCTGATATCTTGGACTTTTGCTATTTCATAAAGAGAATCTGTGGGAAAGTCAATTTCTTTTTTATACATAATTTTCAAAATCCATTTCTGGACTTTCTAAATGTATTATACGCACCTCCCCTATGATGCCTATCTCAAAAGAGATTTACGAACGCGAGTACATTACCTGAAGTTGTTTGATACTCATTATTTGCCTACCGTGTTTGAATTTTGAGAGACAACTCCTTACTTTCTGTACGAGTGTGGTGATATGTATATCCCACTTCAGGTTACCATCTAGTATTAAACCTAAGTATTTCATTTTGTTTACAGGTTCGATTTCCATATGATCGTCTATCCTGTATGTGAAATGGTAAGTATTTAGTTTCTTCCAAGTTCACAGTGAGTAGTTTTGAAGTGAACCATTCGAAAATCATTTTGATGTCTTTTTTTGCTTGTTCGTGAACAGTGTAGAAGTTATCTCCTGTGTACAGAATTACTGTGTCATCAGCAAATGATACTATCTGACCTGTGAAGTTTTGCCGGAATAAGTTTGAAATATATATATATATATATATATATTGAACAGTATAAGTCCCAAAACCGTTCTTTGAGGGACACCATACTTTTCTGGGTGCTTATCTCTTCTATCGTTACACACTGCTTCCTGTCAGATAGGTAACTCCGCATTAACTTCAACATATTTGAATCCTATATTTTCTAAAGTTTGGAGAAGCTTAGAGTGGCTAACTGTGTCGAATGCCTTCTTTAGATCTACGAATACACATATTGCAGCTTTCATCTAGTATATTTTTGAAACAGTAGTCTGTCACTGATAATCTGATATTTGTCCAGATAGTTGGTTACTCTTGTCTTAATGACCGTTTCAACGATTTTTGCAATGCATGAAAGTAATGAAATCGGTCTCTAACTCGCACAGTTTAGTCTGTCTCCACCTTTATAGAGAGGTTTGATTGAGGCTTTCTTCAGTTTTTGAGGAAATATCCCTTGATTCAGTATTTTATATATGATAAAACATAGGGGTTTAGTTACATATTCTGCGATTTCTTTCATTATTCTACGTGAGATTTTGTCAAGTCCAGGAGCTTTATTAGGTTTAAATTTTTGAGAATTTCACTCACTTCGTTTTCACTCGCATTTTCTACATAGAAATTTTTTTTTTTATTTATTATATCGTCTGCTAATTTTTGTCCGATATCAGTGAAAAAATCAACCATAGTGGTTGCAATTTCCAATTTATCTTGAATAATTTCTTCGTTTTCTTTTTTTAATTCATCGATTCCCTTTTCATTCTTCTTGTTTATTGGGGGTTTTCCATAGCTATTTATTATTTATCTTTGTTTTTTTGGACCATATTTTTGTAGTAATCACGCTTTGCTTTTTTGATTAGTGAATTTAGAGTATTTCGGAATTTTTTTAAATCGTACCATAATGTTATGTTATTCTTGTTATTCTGACTTTTTTTATAGAGTGGTCCCGCTGTTTCATAGAATTTATGATTCCCACAGTTATCCACATTGTCTTTATTTTTGTTTCTGTTTTAATCAATTTTGTGTTTTTTTTCGATATATTTTGTGATTGTGTCTGTAATTATAGTTGTAGCTTCGTCTACATCCTGGCATTCATACAACTTATCCCATCTCTCTAATTAAATTTCTCCCTTCAGTTTGGGGTAGTTAACAATTTTTTTGGTGACAATTATTTTGGTATTAGATCAAGTGTAAATCTAAATATAATAGAAAAATGGTCAGTTATATGGGATTCTAGGATATATGGTTCAGGGTCATCATCGAAATTTTTTGCAAACTAGTGATCTATGCATGAACTGGTGTCTAGGTTACTCTGGTTTCACCGTTTATGCACGACACGAATCCCTATTCGTTCATGATATTTTGGTATGTGTTGTCGTTGTCCTTCAAGATGTCTATGTTGATATTACCCACCCAAATATGTCTACCATTATTATTTGCATTATTTTTCAAATAGCTCTTTGTTGAAGTTTTCAATATTAGCCGATGGAGATCTGTATACCTACTCCTGTAATAATGAGATCTTTTTCTTTATTGTTTTTTATTTGTAGCCTTACCACTGAGGATTAATGAATTTTTTTCACTTTAAACTTATAATTGAATGCATTTTTTATATATATTATCATTTCTATTGAACTGTCCCTCACTGTAGATTAAATCGTAACCATCTAAACTGAACATTTCCTTGTCGTATAACCTGAACGTTTGAGTAAGTACAATACAATCGAAACTCATTGATATTTTTTGCAAAAGTACTTGGAAGTTCTCAATTTTTTTTGTAATCTCCTTATATTGTTATAGAAGAGCAAAATTTATTTTCTGTTTTTTTATATTTTTCTGTAATCAAAATTATGAACGTTTTTGTTTTTAGCATTTTATTTTGAAATTTTTTATGAAGCTATCCATGACTAGGACATTTTTTTTTTATTTTTTTTTATGTTCTGGTTCCCACGAAAAGGGATATCCTGTAATGTTCAGAGAACATCGTGGGAACCTAGGGAAAGAAGGTAGGAGTTGGTGTTCTTCTTAAATTTCTGAAGGTTGTATGCCTCGGGGAACACCTCCTAGGCAATGAGTTCCAAAGCCTCGCTGTTCGTTGGATGAACGAGTCTTTGGGAAAGTGATGTTCTCAAGGTCTCCAAAGTGACCACGAAGGGTGTGATGACTGAACTTGACGAGTTAATCTCGAAGAGACTGCCAAAGCAGGAACGATTGTTGATATTTCAGAAGAGCATCGCCCATGAAAATATCTATAAAATAGAGACAAATCGCCAACTTTTCTACGGTGTTCCAGACAAGTGAGCGAGTTTGTAAGCGAGGCATCACCGACGAGACGAATTGCCCTTTTTTGGACAGAATCCAATAGCCACTGGATATGATTAGGTGCCGCACTCCAAATATGGGAACAGTATTCCAGGACAGGTCGGATCTGTGCCTTATAGATCATAAGCAGCTGAGTGGGGGTGAAATAGCTCTTGGCACGAAACAAAAAACCAAGTTTTTGGGATGCACTTTTGGCAATGGACCTCACGTGATTTTCCCAGGAAAGGTTATTGCTGATAGTAATACCAAGCATCGATATGGATGACTTCAGTGGTATGGTTACTCCTGACAAAGTTATGTTAGGCACAGTGAGATCGGCTTTTTTAGAGAAAAGACATGCTTGTGTTTTGTTTGCATTGAATTCTACCAAGTTATTAGATCCCCATTCGAGAATGATTGGATGCATATGATTGAAATGAGTTGAAGTAAAGTTAATATTACATGGGTTTTTTTTACTTGTGGGAAGTTGATCGGGTTTTAATTTGTTTTTCTACTTGTTTTTCTGCCGGTTTCTTGATAGTCTCAATTACTTTTGAAGATTTTGGTGTTACATTCACCATATTTTACTTGTAGCCTCTGAATATTTCCACTATTCACCTCCTGGCTCCATCATCAGATCAACTCCAAGATACCAAATTATAGTATTGTCATCCAAACTACATATAACACCAAGTTTCATTTCGATACGACAATTAAAGTAGGTAAAATTTGATTACATTGTTTGTTAGTTACAAGTTAAGCGAATAAAAGCTTGTTGAAAAATTTGGAGTTAATATAAAGCTTGTAAAATAAACGAACAAAGCAGACAATTTAGTGGACAAAATTAAAAAAAAAAGGGGTCGTGTGGGATTCGAACCCACGACCGCCACGTGAATACATTCAGTGTGGATGCTCTAACCAACTGAGCTAACGAGCCGTTATTAAAAATGACGATGGGCGACAATTTGTCGAGAATTCAGTGCGAAATGTCTTTTATGTTTATTCACGTTTTCTTATAAAATGTATTTGTTATAAGTAAGATGTATTATAAATTAGAGTGGTGTATTGCGTAAATAATATCTTAAATTTTGATTATTATTATGTTTTAGGTTTAGGTATAGGTTGACATTATTTAATTCAAAATCAATGTTTCCCTATATGAATCATTTCGTCCAAAGCTGGTCTGTACGGCATTGTGATATTCGTTGACTACTTTTCATTTGTTAATGTCAATATTTCTGATCAATTTTTGGAAAATAGCTGTTAGGAAATATTTTGTTGTTATTGTAAACTAAAAAAATGATTAAGAACAAGTTTTTTCGAAAACAATTTTATTTTTAAGAATTTTAACAGAGAGGTACCTAAAATATATTTTAAAACTAATTGTTTGTTATATTTACAGTTATTTGACAGTACAAATATCGAACACTGGTAGAACATGGGAACTAGAGTGGGATTATTTTGCTGAATATTTTCCACACTGATAATTTTATTTCATGCGTCAAGTTTGAAATAGGCCTTTTCATTTAGATTATTTTTTAAGGCGCATGCGCTCGTTTTGAGACCCAAAGTCTGATTGGCTATTGGGAAAGTGAATAGCCATTGGTTAGTTTTGAAATAACAATTTGAGATTGGCTTAGTTCAAAATTAGCGGTATTTTCACATTATGTCAACAGTCAACTTCATGACAAGTGCACTGCATGCATTGGCGTTCGTAACTTTCTTTGTAGGTTAAATACTTATTACCTATTTTATACCGCCAAAAACCTTTTCATTCGTAGATAAAATAATGTACACGAATATTTTCCGATGGTGAGTTTTTTTCTCCGTGTAAATTCAAGTCAACTATCCATAGAAAAATTCGGAAATATTTTATTTTCTTTAAGAAAAAAATTCGCCTTCAATGCCGTTGGGTCTGACAGGTAAACAAAGTTAGTCATTTGTCATCTAAATGAAAAAGCCTATTCAATATTACTTTGTTTCCATAGTTACAAAACAAATAGGTATTTCATGGCATCCTTTATTTGTGAATACAAATACATATTTAATGCTTATTTAATAGATATTTATGCACCAAGTGTGTTATACAGGGTGAGTCAGAAGTATTTTGTCAAACTTCAGGAGGTGATTCCTCAAAATATTCTAATATGGATTGTCCAAATAAATATATGTTCGGAAACGCTTCGTTTCCAAGATACAGGGTGTTGAAGTTTTTTTTTTTTAATAACTTTCGAAAAACTGACCTTAATTAAACGAAAATTGGTATTGAGAGATTTTTTGAGGTGTCGAATTCGAAACTGATGTTATTATTGCTCTTACTCGTAGGGGGCGCCACCTACACGTCTTTTTCTTTTTTGAAGATTCATAACATTTTTGAGCGTACTTCTAGCACATTTTTCAGTAAAAAAATCAATTCCTCTACCATATCTACGTAAAAAAGCTACCCTTGTTACAAGTCGCTATAAGAAACCGTTTTCTAGATATTTGGCTTGAAAATTTCAGTCGATTATTTGATAATCGATGCGTGTTGAATTATTACCATTATTTTGCATTTTTCACAAGAATGCTTAGGAAATGAATTTGACCTTTAAGTAAGTAGTTTTGGTTTTTTGTAGGGTGCATCACCTATTCTATTCATTTTTACTCGTTTGAATTAGTTATTTTTGTATCAAAGGTGCAAAATCTGTATTTGTTTTAATAAAATTTGCAAGAAATATCAACATTTTATTTCAAGAAATTTTGAATATGTAGAATAAAATAAAATAAATTGTATTCAAATAAATTGTTCAGTGTCCACCTTCAGCGAAGATACAGGCATTCAGTCTTCTAGTCATTAAATCTCGTATCCGCTCAAAAATTATAGGTGTGTTTCTTATTGTTTCACAGTTGTCTACTATTCGGTTTCTTAGATCTTCCTCGTTCGCTATAGAGTTTTATAAACAAGTGACTTCAAATGTCCCCAAAAATAAAAATCCAGCGGGTTTATATCTGGGGACCTTGGTGCCCACGCCTGGTTGGGTTCTTCTACACCCCTACCGATCCATCGATTTGGATAGACAGTGTTAAGGAATTCCCTTGCTACAACGCTAAAATGGGCCGGAGCCCCATCATGCGGATACGAATTTCTAATGGTACATTCTGAAGTAGTCCCGGCAATTCATTTTCTAAGTAAGTTGCGCCATTCAGTCGGAACGGAAGAAAGAAAGGACCTATCAAGTAATTATCAATTATTGCCGCCCATACATTTACAGAAAATTGATACTGATAATGTCTTTCACTAACTTCGTGCGGATTTTCCAGAGCCCAAACATGGTTGTTATTAAAGTTTGTGATAGCATTTCGGGAGAAGTTTGCCTCGTCCGTAAAGAGTACATATCTTAAAAATTGAGGATTTCCATCCCCAATTTTCTCAAAACCCACTGACACATAGTAATGCGTTGGGGAAAGTCTCGAGGCAAAAAAGCTTGTACCCTTTGAATATGGTATAAATAAAATTGTTGATCGTGGATAATTCTCCGAAATGTGGACTGAGTAGAATTGAGAGCTGCAGCAATTATTCTTGTACTTGTTTCTGGATTCTCCTCGAGAGCGTTCAAAACAGCTTCTTCCAATTCTGGGGTTCGGACTGCTCGTGGTCTTCCAATAATATCAGTGCCCTCTTAAAGCTACGTGTTTCTGCCAAACGACTTGGAGACTGGTAAATGTTGGAGCTGAAGGCAATACTTGATTAGGAAATCGCTCCTGGTAAATACGTCTTGCTTCGCGCGCATTGCCATCCGCAAGGCCATAAACGAAATGCATATCGGCTAAATGAGCATTATTGTTTAAATAATCCATTTTTTCAAAATTAGTGTTTTAAAACTTACAGAAACTTCAACAAAACAACAAAACGTTTAACTGTCATATAATATGTAATTACCAAAACTACTTACTTAAACGTCAAATTCATTTCCTAAGCATTCTTGTGAAAAATGCAAAATAAGGTAATAACTTCAACACGCATCGATTATAAATAATCGACTTGAAATTTTCAATTCCAAATATCTAGAAAACGGTTGCTTATAGCGACTTGTAACAAGGGTAGCTTTTTTACGTAGATATGATAGAGAAATTGATTTTTTCCACTGAAAAATGTGCTAGAAATACGCTCAAAAAAGTTATAATCTTCAAAAAGAAATAGATGTGTGAGTGGCGCCCCCTACGAGTAAGAGCAATAATAACATAAAGTTCGAATTTGACACCTCAAAAAACTCCTCAATACCAATTTTCGTTCAATTAAAATCAGTATTTCGAAAGTTATTAAAAAAAAACGAAAATCAAAATGAAACTTTAATACCCTGTATCTTGGAAACGAAGCGTTTCCGGACATATATTTAATTGGACAATTCATATTTGAATCATCTCCTGAAGTTTGTCAAAGTACTTATTCTGACTCACCCTGTATACATCCTAACGCCCGGAGGGTAACATTCAGCCCGAGGGCCTCTGGCCCGAGGGATGAATGTTGACCGAGGAGCGTTAGGATCTAGTAACACTCGTGGGGCATACAAGATTTAATTTTTCACGAAAAATCTATTTTATTTCAATGAAAACCCGATTTTTAAATGGGTTCATTGGTCCTAGATTTTCCTTTTTTCTTCTTACAGTAGGAATGGCATTTGTTGATATTTTGACGTTCGTTGAATATTGTTGTCGGTGTTTCATTATATTTAGTGAATGTAATTGCTGCTTTGTGTTATATACGTCTTATAAAAGTAATGAAAATAAATAACGATTTACCAAAAAACATCAAAGATACTGCAGTCAAAGCAACCAAAAATTCATTGCCGGAGAAATCCAGACCCTGTACGACAAGAAATACGAACTATTTATTCAATGGAAATCGAAAAATAAAATTATTGCCAGCGTAGATGAGACCGTGTTATTGGCGTACTTTCAGGAATTGATATGTTATTTGATTTAGTTTATGTTTTTGATTATTTTTTAATTTTAATCCGAAACATTTTCTCTAAATTTGTTGTGAGCATTTTCTCTAGAAACAAAGTGTCAACAATGATAGTAAATTCGGTTACAGAATCTTATGAATTTCCTAGCGGTTCTTTTATGAAAGAACTTCCAAGTACTAGTGGTCAAGTTTTCTCTTCTAAAGTTTCGAAAAAACCCGAACATTTCGGGTCACATAATTTTTCCGAAAAATTCGAAAATTGCACTTTTAATTTTAATTAGGTATGATTATTGAAAAAAAATTGGTTGTTTGACTTACTTTGTTGTTGTTTGTACTTGTATGAATATTTTTTCAAATAAATAATTTCGTTCTAGCTTTTGCTTTTATGTCTCCTCGTACAATGAGCGGGCGTTATGGCCATAACGCCCGCTCATAACGCCCTAGGGCAAAATCCTGTTTTCCCCTAGTTTGTCATTCGAATCGTGAATGCTAGATGTCGCCCACTTCGTGGTTATCCTGAATAGTAATCCAATAAAGCTATGTAGGTTTAGGTGGGAAAATCGAAACTTGATTTGAACCCAAACTAAACCCTTAGTAGTATATTCTTGTAAGTGGATTATATCTTGTTTGCATTTCGAAGAAAGAAAGTGTAAAAGTCATCATGTTTGTACCTACCGCAACAATTTTATTTTGAAAAAATTTGAATTCATAGCTTTTCTGCGGCAAAATGTTATCGGTTCATAGTTTTTATAGTATTTATGAACACCCGTTAATGTCCCGTTATGTTTTATGAATAAATAAAATGAAGTCGTGCAAGCACGGAAAAAGCATTTATGGACGTGTAATGAACGATATATTTCATTATATCTACCTGAAAACCACAGATTGTTAAGAAACATTTACTTTTAAAGATTAACGAACACAAACATGTATTTTTAATTTTTATTAATTGAAATATTTATGGTACAATTTTGGTTGTTGTAAATAGCTAATCCTTTAGCAGCTACTTCATTTTCGATAACTGTAGTTGATAAGGCGCTACTATATTAGTAGAAGTATTCAGTTTTTGATTTCCCCCCCGCTGCATTGTATTCTGATGTTGGCGTTGTTTTTACTGTTCTTGAATGGCTGAACAATTTACGAGAAACTTCAATCTTTCTGCTTACCGATTCTTCGATGTAGCCTTCAGCCACAGTCGAGGAACGCCAACCTCCATGCCTTTTTAAAGTAAGCAAATCTCCTCCGCCCTCGACTAACATAGATGCTGAAGATCGTCTTAAGCCGTGTCCAGTATAATCTTCCGGATTTTCTATGTTCAGATATTCAGCAATCTGCTTTGTTGTACCACTGATTGTATGACACCCTGCATGTTGAGCAAAACATCTACCATTACGATACGCAATAAATATTCTTTTACTATTCATGTGTGATGTGTGTAGGTCTTAGATTGATATATTTACGATAGAAAGTGCATGGATCAAAGGGACATCCTTCCTTTGTAATTGTGAAACTTGATTTGTGATTTTTGCCATTTCGAAGCAATACTATCAAAAACCGGCCACGACTTCCAAAGTCAGACGAATCAAATCATCTCTTCGGCAGGCACCGAATATGCCAAATATTAAAATTACTTTACTTAATAACCACTTCTCGTCTGGTGCTTCAAGTATGAATTTGGCGATTTGGTCAGCAGTTAATACTTTGGACTTTTTCGGTGTGTCACCAACACTTTCTCGTTTGAGAAATGCAGTAGTTTTTGGTAAATTATCAACATTTACATTTTCTTTTACTGCCAGACAACTTTTTAACATTGAAAATTGACTCCATAAAGTTGAAGTTTTCATGGATTTGCTTTTTTCTGACAAATAAACGAGAAGAATATCATCACTTACATTTATAACTTTCTTTTGTTGGCGCCAGTTGCAAAATAAACGATACTGGTTTTCATATCTCTCACGTGACTTTTTGGGCAGTAATTCTGCACTTACTTTTGCCGCTTCACGTGATATTTCTTCCTCCGGTGAAATCATCAAAGCCGATTAGGAGGGGGGCAAACGGGGCTGCAGCCCCGGGGCCTCCACAAGATAGGGGCCTCCACAATATAAATTTTCAGGTAAAATTTCCTAACAAATACCGAAGGATATGCAAAATTATATATAAAAAATCTGACAACGAAAAAGCAGTTCTCCCACTTTTTCCTCTCATTTTTCGTTTTAAACATTCAAAAACATGTTTCGTATTCTTGTCAAAATCCATGGTTGATATTAATCTTCGATCTGATGAATCATGTGTATTTGCGAGAAAGAATCACCAAGTAAAACATCATACTATTATACAAAATATTATATCGTATCGAAATTAGCTGTAAAAACAAGAACAATTGAATTTAAAAAAAAATATACATTTTTTTAAATTAAATGAAGGATTTTCTGTCGATGTATTCTTCGAATGACACAGCGATCTAGATACACAATGAAATTCAATAATCATAAGCAAAAGAAAATAATATTTCAATTTATGAATATTATTGCATCAAATTATTTATAAGAGCCCTGTGCGCATTCCATAATAGAACAAAAGTTCAAATTCTGTTGACTATTTTTCTGCCGATTCTACAAACACTTTGCCCGTCTTTACCTGTTTTTCCTATTTATTGGTGTTGACAAGTGTCCGCTGAGTGGCGCGCTTGTAGCAGATAAATCCCCGAAATCTGTAAGTGTGAGTCTAAGAGAAGGATGACATTCCGCAACAAATGTAAATCCTTCTGAAAAAGGACTATCAAAAAGACCAATCTAAGATGTTCTACTATCAAATTCTTGAAAACCAAAATTTCAGAGCTACATTCTCAAACATTGAAATTACAGTGATTATTTTTTGACATTGCTAGAAACCAATGGAAACGTTCAATTCAAATAATACATATACGTTTTGGCCAATCAATAGTGGGAATATTCTACCTAGAAAATTGTCGCGGGAATAATTTGAGGTATTTTGTTTTTATTGTCTGACAACCTATATTTTTAATTTGACGTCTGTCATCAATTCGCATGAAAAGTGAAATGAATCAAAACCGGTTTAGTACATTATATAATTTTGCAAGGAAATGTGTTTATGATCGTAACATCAAAAAATAATCTAAAGAATACCACACGAGAGTTCGATATAGTATAAAATAATTATCTAGATTTCTTTCTCAAACTAGTTGGCAATAGCCGCTCGAGCCAGTTGGTCTCTCTTATCTATTTCCTGGCAACAAGTTTTCGAAAATCTGTCGAATTATTTTCACTCTCTTGTGATATTACAACTGAGAATGTGATGATGTCAAATTGCACTGGAAAGCGCTCATTTTCCAAAATGAAAAAAATAGGAGAATTACGATGAGACAAAGCCGCCTAACAAAGTCCTTTGTTGCCCCAGGGCCTCCACACCTTTCAATCCGGCCCTGGAAATCATTTTTAAATATTTCCACTAAAAATATCCAAATATTGTCACAAAACAAGCGTTGTTTACCCCGTTGCTAAGGAAATATACAAACAATTTGGGATTTCTTGGGAATTGTCAATAACATATTATTTTTTTTTTTATTGGTGCCCCTTTTTACCCATTTAAAGCACGCCTCAGCGTGTTTAAAGGTAACCATGACAACATCAACAAATCGAGAAACGTGAAGTCTAAATGACAAATTTTTGATTATTGATCTGACAGGAGTACCTTGTAACGTTAAATAAAATATTACTCACAATTCGTTCATTTATATGTGCTTCTCCATCCATTTGATGAACTATTCATATTCTTTTTTATATATATCACTGGATTTTCGCGGTATTAACCGCGATTCTGCCTCACTATTCAAAAAATCGATATTAGAATAATTCATTTTTGAGCTCTGGTGACAACAAATATTGATCTTTGGTAACAAATTGCAAATGAATGTTTTTCTCATTTCCATGACAACGAAAGGTATACTGATGTCACATCACGAATTCAACCTTCTTGCATTATTAGTTCTTTTTCTTTTTTTAGTAATATACCAGTATATATGGGTCAAAGTGCACAATAAAAAATAACGTAAAGTATTCTGGATAACTGTCTTAAAAACACTTGTTATTTCAGCACTCCGGCTGCGCCGTCGTGCTCGAAAAATCGCGCGTGTTTTAAAGCCCTTTTTATCCACTTATACTTTAATATACTAATATTATTTTGACATGTAAGTATTCAGCTAATGACACTAGCGCACCGTAAAATTTTTTTGTGCGGGCGTACGGAAAAAGCCCACTTTCGGTGCGCTAAATAAGCATGTAAATATAGTGTTTTCAGATATAGGTATAATGAAAAACATGATGGTGTTGTGGGTTTTTCCGGGTTTTCCTCCAACTGAAACAGCAAATGCGCCATCACTCCGAGTCCCGGGCTTCAATCAAGATTTTCATCTTGATATTATTTTATATTTAAAACTTTGCTTTTGTATTTTTTAATTCTGAATAAAGTTTCCTTATATACTTTTAACAAGATGATTGTAATAATTTATGTCCTTTGAATAATTTTCGATTTTCGGGAAAATAGTATGTACCTACTCCTCGTAGGAAAAGCCACATTCCGGGACTCCGTATTGGCAGTCTCGGCTCCTCGACAGGCAATCTTTACAGTCGTCCGGGAATGTTCAGCTTTTCCTACTAGATGTACAATGTACTATTACTAAGCTTATGTCACTCTACATAGCCCTTTTCACAAAATTTCCATGTAGACCAGCAACAACGTATTTTCTAAATTGCTTGCACAAAAAATAAACTAGAAATCTAAGAAGATTTGGTTAGTAAACAAAAAAAAGTTGGGCTCGTGTGGGATTCGAACCCACGACCACCACGAGATTCAATTCAGTGTGGATGCTCTAACCAACTGAGCTAACGAGCCGATATTAATGTTGCTGAGCAAAAATATAAATAGTGCATTCACACATTGACATGCAATTCAAATTCTCCAATATAGTGATTGCAGGAGATTTAAATGTGAACTTTGCATAATCGTCGTTACATAGTCACTACAAAATACACAAATGCACTCTTCTGTACCCACCTACCCGTATATCACAATATAGCAACTGCTACCACAAATGATTACTTTTGCAGTAGGTAATGTAGATGAAATATCATGCAATGTAGTTCCATCAGGATTATCCGATTATCAAGCTATCTTCAGCACTATTTGCCTTTACGTAACTATCCCTAACCCAAAGTTAAATATGGTCGACTATACAGGGTATATTTCCATGAGCTAAGGCACGGGATCTATATACAGGGTGTTTCATAATGGAATGCTGATCCTAAAGGGCGATAATCCTTGGATGATTTTAAGAAACATTCTTCATATGAACATAGGTCCGCAACCGCTTTATTTCTGAGATACAGGATGTTGAAATTTAACAAAAAAATTAGTTCTTTCCCAATATCTCTGAAACCGCTTTGGCTTTTTTTCAATTTTGGAACATGCAAAGTACACATAAAAATACATTTTTTCCATGATAAAGGATTTCTTAATTTTCATCAGTGGCGTCCCTGTTAACATATCCTGCCATATTTTTGATCAAAATTATGATACGCCACTGTCTTTTTCCCAAATAAATATCATTTTTGTAATTGTCCTCTATCTTCTCATAAAAATGGTCTCTTGCCTTTTTATCGTCCGGCAGACGGTTTTTGATTTAGAAAATAAAATACATTCATTTGCTTGTCCCTATTCGATTTTTTCTCTTAGTCTTAATTTCACAATTGTGGTGGTGGTGGATGGATGATAAAAAAAAAACTTCATATGAACATAGATCCGCAACCGCTTTATTTCTGAGATACAGGATGTTGAAATTTAGCAAAAAATTCAGTTTTTCCCCAATATCTCTGAAACCGCTTCGGATTTTCCTTTCAATTTTGCTACATGCAAAGTACGCATAAAAATAATGTTTTTCCGTGAAAACGGATTTCTTAATTTTTATCAGTGGCGTACCTGTTAACATGCCCTGCCATATTTTTTATCGAAATAATGATACCCCACTGTTTTTTTCCCAAATAAATTTTATTTTTGTAATTGTCCTCTATCTTCTCATAAAAATGGTCTCCTGCCTTTTTTTCGTCCGGCGAACGGTTTTTGAGTTAGAAAATAAAATACATTCATCTGTTTGTCCCTATGCGAAATCAGCCGTTGAAGAGTAGTAGGATTATCTTGTTTTTTTTTTTATGTTCTGGTTCCCACGAAAAGGGATATCCTGTAATGTTCAGAGAACATCGTGGGAACCTAGGGAAAGAAGGTAGGAGTTGGTGTTCTTCTTAAATTTCTGAAGGTTGTATGCCTCGGGGAACACCTCCCTGGGCAATGAGTTCCAAAGCCTCGCTGTTCGTTGGATGAACGAGTCTTTGGAAAGTGATGTTCTGCAGGTCTCCAAAGTGACCACGAAGGGGTGTGATGACTGAACTTGACGGGTTAATCTCGAAGAGACTGCCAAAGCAGGAACGATTGTTGATATTTCAGAAGAGCATCGCCCATGAAAATATCTATAAAATAGAGACAAATCGCCAACTTTTCTACGGTGTTCCAGACAAGTGAGCGAGTTTGTAAGCGAGGCATCACCGACGAGACGAATTGCCCTTTTTTGGACAGAATCCAAAAGCCTCAGGATATGTTTAGGTGCCGCACTCCAAATATGGGAACAGTATTCCAGGACAGGTCGGATCTGTGCCTTATAGATCATAAGCAGCTGACTGGGGGTGAAATAGCTCTTGGCACGAAACAAAAAACCAAGTTTTTGGGATGCACTTTTGGCAATGGACCTCCATGATTTTCCCAGGAAAGGTTATTGCTGATAGTAATACCAAGCATCGATATGGATGGCTTCAGTGGTATGGTTACTCCTGACAAAGTTATGTTAGGCACAGTGAGATCGGCTTTTCTAGAGAAAAGACATGCTTGTGTTTTGTTTGCATTGAATTCTACCAAGTTATTAGATCCCCATTCGAGAATTGTTGCTAAGTCCATATTTATATTATTAACATTTCTTCCTCGTTCATTTCTGGTTTCACGGGCTGATATAGGGGCCCTGGAAGAGAAAGCGGTATGGAGGGTACTATCATCGGCAAAGCTGTGTACTGGACATGAAGTTGCTTTCAACAGGTCGTTGATGTGAAGTAGAAATAGTGTTGGTGCGAGAATAGATCCTTGCGGAACACCAGCATTTATGAGTAGAGTGTCAGATGAAACTCCATCGACCACTACATGGAGAACCTGTTTGAGAAAAACTAGCAACAGAGAAACAGCAGGGCAAGCCATAAGACGGAAGCTTGGCGAGGAGTCCCTGGTGCCAAACTCGATCGAACGCCTTGGATCTAATGCCACAGCTAAAGTTTCTCCATACTTTTCAATAGATAGCTGCCATATATGTGAGACGTAAGCGAGCAGGTCACCAGTTGATCTCTGATGGCGGAAGCCATATTGCCTATCGTTGACAATTCCTGAGTCTTCCAGATATTTCATGAGCTCGATGTTGATGGCTTTTTCCATGACCTTTGAAATAATAGATAGCAGTGCGATAGGTCTGTAGTTGCTAGGTAGGGCCTTTTTGCCTTTTTTAGGGACTGGCTGTACTCTTGCAATTTTCCAATTGGACGGAAATACCCCCAAATTGTAAGAGTGGTTGAACAACTTGCAAAGAACAGGTGTTAGTTCGGGGCACATTTCTTGAGAACAATCGGCGGGATTCCGTCAGATCCACAGGCTTTGTTGGTGTTGAGACCCAGCAAAATCTTTCTGATAGTACGTTGGCGAAAGGTGATCTCGGGCATGTGACTGTCAATAGGTGTTATGTTCGGGGTTGTTTTCCGATGAATCCAGAGTGGAATTTCCAGCAAATAGGTG
Organism: Gonioctena quinquepunctata; assembly: GCA_018342105.1. Taxonomy (NCBI): domain Eukaryota; kingdom Metazoa; phylum Arthropoda; class Insecta; order Coleoptera; family Chrysomelidae; genus Gonioctena; species Gonioctena quinquepunctata. The sequence continues at coordinate 144,241 of JAFIRS010001290.1, read as the reverse complement.
CGCAAAGATATTGGCTTTTTCCTGGGCAGTCGTTGCTAGTGTTCCATCTTCTTTGGTTAGAGGAGGAAATGAGCTGGAAGTGAAGTTTCTTCCCACAGCTTTGGCGAAAGACCAAAATGAACGGGATCCGTTAGGACATTCAGCAAGTTTTGATCTTATTTTGGCATTGTGGGCATCTTTTGAGCATTCTATTGTCTCTTTGCATATGCCTCTAGCCTCGACATATGCTGCTCTGGTCTCAGGGCCCGGATTTTTCAGCCATCGATGGTATGCTGCCTGTTTGGAAGCCACAGCTCTAGAGCAGTTTCTGTTAAACCAGGTCTTATCGGATGATGTTCTTCTTTCGGTATTCGGTATGTAAGTTTGCATCCCCAACATGATGATTTCAGAAATTGTCTCAGCACATCGTGTTGGATCTACTGAAGAGAAACAAACTCTCTTCCATGGAAACGCTGAGAAAAACATACGAAGACCTTCCCAGTCGGCCGAATTGTAATGCCACATGAGACGGGGTGGTATTGTGCAGCTCGATGGTAAATGGAAAGAGCATGTTGTGGAGATGAGGGTGTGATCAGAGTTTCCAAGTGGGGCACAAACTTCTATTCTATACGGGTCAGGATTGGTGGAGAGGAAAAGATCTAGTGTATTGGCAGACTGGTTGTTGACATCAGGGATGCGGGTTGGTAGCTCGACCAGTTGTTCTAGACCATGAGTGATGGCGAAGGCCTCGGCTTGACGACCTGCATCATCTGTTTTGTTAGAGAATTTGAGCCAGGCAGCGTTATGTACATTAAAGTCTCCCATGATTATGGTTTCAGCTGTTGGATGGTTCTCCTGAATGTAGTCCAGTTTGAGTGATAAAAACTCAAAGAGGTCGTTATATGAAGGTTCATTAGGTGATAGGTAGAGGCAGCAGAGGAACTTAGTCAGTTTGGTATCAGATAGCTTGAAGTTGTGGGCTAGAAACATCTAGTATGCTAAGAACACATTTCACATAAACAATTTTGACACTTCTTTAGCTAAATACGTGATATTATTATAAAAACGTGTTTATTAAAAAAAAACATGGTAAATTTTACAATTAGCAGACATGCATTACTTGTATGGGCTTGCTGACGGGAACGCATATGAAGCCAGGCGACTGTATCAAGAGCGCTTCCCAAATAGAATGGTTCCTGATGCTCGAACGATTTCAAGCACCCACAGAAGGTTATGTGAAACAGGAAGTTTTGAGCCAAATCATCACTTGAAAGGAGCACATCGGACTGCAAGAACTCCAGCAATTGAGGTAGCTGTTTTAAATTCAGTTAACGAAAATCCTGAAATAAGTACGAGGCAAGTTGCCAATAATTTGAATATCGCCATATTCTAGTATGGAGGATTCTTCATGATTATTTATTATATCCCTATCACATTCAACGGGTTCAGGCTCTACTTCCTCGAGACTTTCCATTACGAGTGAATTTCTGCCAATGGTTTCTCCAAAAAGTTACCGAAAATCCTTTATTTGACAGGGAAATTTTATTCACGGACGAAGCTAGTTTTACTTAAAACAGGATCAGAAATTTTCATAATAATAATTGTTGGGCCGTGGAAAATCCGCATGCAATCGTGGAATCACCAGGAGCAGTTCTCATTAAATGTCTGAGCTGGAATTATTGGAGATTACCTAATTGGACTTGAACAGTCTTGATTATTTTCTTTGGTGTACAGTCAGTCAACCAATTCTAACTGAGGAAGAATGCGAAATAGTTTCCTGTGAAGCAATAAGGAATAACTCCAGGAATTTTCCAAAGAGTACGCGAGTCAATGACAAGGAGGGTTGAAGCGTGCATACTTGCAGGAGGCGGACATTTCAAACAGTTGATTTTTGATATTTTTTGTTCATAATAGTTATGTTTTTAAAAATAAAAAATGTATTTTTATGCGTACTTATTACAAAAATTGAATAATAGTTACCATAAAATTATAAAAATCCTGCCTAGATCCTTTGGTTACCACAATTGTGAAATTAAGACTAAGAGAAAAAATCGAATAGGGACAAGCAAATGAATGTATTTTATTTTCTAAATCGAAAACCGTCCGCCAGACGAAAAAAAGGCAAGAGACCAATTTTATGAGAAGATAGAAGACAATTACAAAAATAGTATTTATTTGGGAAAAAAGACAGTGGCGTATCATTATTTTGACCAAAAATATGACAAGGCATGTTAACAGGGACGCCACTGATAAAAATTAAGAAATCCTTATCATGAACAAAATTATTTTTATGCGTACTTTGCATGTACCAAAATTGAAAAAGAAGCCAAAGCGGTTTCAGAAATATTGGGGAAGAACTGAATTTTTTGTTAATTTCATCATCCTGTATCTCGGAAATGAAGCGGTTTCGATATTCACTGACGTACTTTCCTGAAGAAACAAAATGAAAGCGTTAATCAAAATATTGAGTTTATGCTTTTTTTAATCCTAGTATTTTTAAATCAATCAAAAGTTTCGCAATAAAGGTACTTCACAGTAAGCACAAAATTAACATATTATAATGCTGACCATTGTTTTGAAAAAGAGTGCATTTTCCTTTCACTTTTTTCATTGAACAAGTACCAAACATTAGTGTGGTAGAATTAAATAGAAAATTAAGTACACATTAATCGACTAATAATACCGCTGCAAATAAGTTTACAATTTATTTTTATCAATGTGGAAACTTAATTGGCAGAATTATAAAAGTCTATAAACAAAAACACATTTTTGAACACACAACAATAATAATAATTACGGTTTGAACATCCAGGGAATCTTACGAAAAAAAAATTTTTTTTTTAGCAACATCAAATGGGTTTTCATAGCTATGAACAGTTTGCGGAATCAATTTTGTTTGTTAAACAACTGATATAGTCAAAATGCAAATTGTTGGATTACCAAAACTGTTGGTGGTATTGTCCAATAAATTTGTGGAATTTATCCTATTTCGTTGTTTGTTTTGTTTGTTTTTTAACCGCTTTCTTAGTTGTTTGACCCACCCTCAGAATTTAATGAAAACTTGTACGAGTTAAGATCACGGGGACCTTACCTTTTATAGTGGGATCCGAAACCACTCTTGGGACCTTGAAAAAATTTTTCACCAGCTGCGGGAATCGAACCCGCGCCAGGTGGAAACAGTTGACACAAGACCGACGCTCGTTCCACTGCGCCACAAGCCCCGTTGTGAAAAGGGAATTGATCACCTTCGGGCATTCTCGTGCAAATGCGAGTATCGAATTAGCGCCAAAAATTCGCTTCCAGAGCACATCGTCTCAGTCAGTCCTCTGTGAGACGTATTGTTAATGTGGTATTTGTAGTGTGATTTTGTTTGTTCAGGTTCAACAGGTGTCCAGGTAATGTAAAGTTTGACTGTTTGATTTTGGAATAGAAAATAGTTCAAATCAGCCGAGTCCTGTGTCTTTGGATAAGTCTGGAAATTTGATTGGACAGCGTGCAGCTCAGACTTGGTGTCTTATAAAAAAATTCCCATTATTGATATATGATATAATCAACATATTTTCAGTTGAACAGTCTGAGAAGTATGAAGTTATATAATAGAAATCACAAGTATTGTATTCTGTCCTGTGAGTAGTTCAGGCATGGCATCAAAGTTGCAAGTATTGATTGAAAATCATCATGAATTATTTGTATCTCATATGAATCACCATCTTATCCCCAAACATCATTTGATGATACATTATCCAGATATAATTAGGAAAATGGGTCCGCTTGTTGGTTTATGGAGTATGAGATTTGAATCTAAGCATGCTTATCTCAAACATTTGATTCATAGTTTGTAAAACTTCAAAATTGTTTGCAAAACTCTCTCGACAAGACACCAAACTCATATGTGGAATATCTGGAGGAATATTAACCTGTCATTGGAACCAATATATGGCAAACGCTTTTTGAAAAATATCAGTGATGAACTTTACCAAGAAGAGTTGCAAATTTTATTGGATACCAAATTACTGAACTTGATGTTTACTAAAAGTGTAACAGCTTTCGGGAGTACTTTCAGGCTCAACAGTTTTGTGACTACTGAAATGAGTCAATACATGTGCCCTATATATTGTAAAATATTTGCAATTTGTGCTCATGCCACCAATAACCCAATATTTTTGTGTGAGTGTTGGTTTAAAAATTGCTTTGATGACAAATCTCAATATTACATAGTAGAAGAATCAGAAAGATTCAATTACAAGTTGATAAGTCTTAAAAATTTGGAGCATCTGGTTGCATTGATTTGAGTTTGCCATATAAACAGAACTTCCATTGTATTGTGCCGAAATATGAAATTATTTTGGAATAGTGACTTGCATTATGAATTTAGGCAAACATTTTGTTTCGGTGTTATTACATTTTATTACTCAGTACCTGTTGTTAATTTTATTTTCTCGGCATTCTACTCTTCTGCCGCGTGAGGGTAAAGAGTAGTAAGTGCAAGAAAAATGATGTTGAGTTTGCCAATTTATATATTTTTTTAACCGACTGCGGCAAAGTCAAAAGGACGGTTATGTGTTTGACCTGTGTACATACAGGTCAAACACATAACTGTCTTTTTGGGTTTCGCCGCAGTCGGGTAAAAACAAATATAAATTGACAAACTCAAAATCTTTATTCTTGCACTTACTACTCTTTACCTTCACGCGGCAATGTTATTTATATAACACAGTATTTTTTCTTATATTAATCCACCAAAGGATTATAAGCTGGCATTCACTCATTGTGTTACTTTATGTTTAGTTGTACATTTCTTCACATAATGATGTTAATTTTATTTTAACGACATTCAACTGTTATTTATTATAATAGAGTATTTATTTTTTTATAATAGAAGCATTAAAATATTCTAATGTTATATATTCTTGATTTATTAAACCATCCCTCCTGAAAAACTATATTAATAACAAATATTAGATATTTTCACAAAAAAAAAATAGTAATAGTGAATACTATTTGACGTCATTTGACAAAAATATGATTTATGTTTTGACAAGAAATAAAAGACAATAAAACTTTTTTTCTGTGTAGTATGAAAAACTAAAAGAAAAGAATCGACAAAATTTCATTTCAACAACAACATAAAGAGAATGAGATTCCAACAGCATGAGGTTTACAAATTACTTCTTGTCATGATGAAAACTAGTAAAGGAATCGACAATATTACAATGTTAATTTCACTAAAATATTATGTTAATTCATTGAAACAAGTAAATTAATTACTTCACTGTAAAAACATTTTTGGGTCAGCTTAACAAAAAAAAGGTGAAAAAATACAACTGAATGTTGTTGATGCACTACTGATTTTGTAAAATCGTCTACAGTCTAATTGTGGCATTTGCTTTGCTGAATTTGTTAAATAGCAAAAATTTGTGTGATAGCCACAAATGTGTAAATGTGAACATCGTCAATATCGAAATTTGCCAATTTCACCAATAATACTAGTGGACCTCCTGGGTTTCTTATTTTTTGTTATTTCAACAACTCTTTTCCAACAGTGTACGTACTACCAATAACGAAAATTTCAGACAACTGAAGTGGTTTGGACGTCTTTCGAAAAACTAAATGTGGATGAAATTATAGTGAATAATTTATGGTAGAAAACGTCGAAGTAGGTTGGACGTTTTCAAACGAAAATTATGCACACTATTTTTGTTTCTAATTTTATTGGTACAATTGATCTAACCCACTTGAGACATTTATTGACAAGGGAATATAGCCAACGTATATTTTTCATAGAATCCATCAAAACTACTTGAACGTTTTATACAAATAAAAATCCTATTTTAGCTCATATGTGGCTTAGCACTTCAGCAAATATTTTCACACCGAGTAGTGATTTCATTTGGACGTTTTCTGCAAATGGTCAAAATGTTGATTTTACAACAGTTCGTATATAAAACTCATTTTTGACAATTTGTGGGTTGGATTCTTTCTGCTTAACTACGTCCAATTAGCGGGCACCCAACGCGACGCTTGGATCAAAATATTACTACTTATATTAAACTTGAAGGGCCAATATTATAGAGAGTATCGAGAGAGCAGACGTGCTACAAAGTCGCTCCCCAAGTATATCATACGTGCCGCTCCGTAATTCAAACTGAAAAAGTTTATTCATACTAGTTCGTGAAAAGTGATTGAAGTGTCTACCTAATGAAGAGAAAACAAATTATCTATGGAAAAGTAGTTACTTTACTAAAATCTCAGTAAAAACAAAAACCAACAAAAACACGAAGTCGCTATCTGAAACAGATACAGGGAAGAACCATCCCAAAGCTGACTGTGTATTTACAATGCCAGAACTGGATAAAACGAGCAAGCAAATTTATGATGAAATTTTAAAAACTAGGAACGAAATAAAAAACTTTATTGAAGCAAGTGAGGCTCGGCTTCTACTAAAAATCGAGGAAGTTAAGAATACAGTAACTGAGTTAGAAAAGGAAAACACAATCCTAAAAGAAGAAATTGAATACCTGAAAAGGGACCAGAACAAAAAGAACATAATATTTGGTTTAAAAAAAAGGAGAGAAGAAATAACACCCAAAAAACTAAGCAAGGAACTTAATGAACTATTAGACATGGAACTAAATGAAAATGATTTCAACGACTGCTACCCACTTGGAAAAGCCAAAATTGCCCAATAAAAATTGAGTTTTTGTCTAACCTCAAAAAAAAAACAAGTCCTGCAGAACTGCAAAAAACTAAAAGGGAAAAATATTTCCATTGCCCATGACTTGACTCATAAACAGAGAAGCGATCATAAAATTCTACGAAAACACTTGTTTCTTGCCAAGGGAGGAAATTATGAGGACTGTTATATACGAGGTAATAAATTATTTGTAAATGGCACGATATATGGGGTGAATGATTTGTTGGAAAGTGAATACCAAGAAGACCCAAATCTTGATAAACCTAATAGTGCTCCTGCGACTCCAACTTTAAATACACATCCTGCACCAAGGGAGAACCCGTCACCCACAAAACCGAAACAACAAAGTGCCATGAGAAGATTATTAAACAATGAAAAACCATTGAAATCAACACCAGTCTCACAAAAGGAAACACACAAACCGAGAACACGCTCTGTCAAGTAAGTAGATGAGGACAACCAAGAACACCACTAGCACTTATAGTCTTTGAAAACAGTGTTGTAATATTATAATGGACCAATATATCCGTAATTTTGAAATTGAAACAATAGAAACCTTCAACCTTCGGGATAGTAACGAACTTAATAACATATTTAGTGTGAATGAACAACTTTCAACATTTTCTATAATACACAATAATATTCGGAGTATCAGCAAAAACTTTGATTAATTCAAACTATTCTTAGATAGTGTAAATACAGATATTGATTGTATTGTGTTGACGGAAACGTGGTTTATACATTACCCGGAGGTATATAACATCGAAGGATATAACTTAGTATACAATGAAGGGAAACTAAATCAAAACGATGGTGTTATTCTATATATTAAATCTAACTTCACCTGTACCTATCAAATACTACAAATTAGTGATATTAAAACTATCCAACTCACAGTGAAATTAAGCAATAATAATAATTCAGCTATAACCGCTGCGTATAGATCACCATCTACAGATCCCAAACAGTTCAATAAGAGCTTACAAGAATACTTACAAAACTGTAGTAGCAATAACGCCACTTATTCTATTTTTATCGGAGATATAAACATCGATATCTTAAAAAATGATGAGCACTGCAATGAGTACCTAAGCACACTGAATGAGTTCGGATACATCTCATTAATTAATAGTGAGACAAGAGTACATAAAGATAATGGCACTTGCATTGATCATATATTTCTAAAATCAGAAATAAATATTAGGGACCAGATATTACCTTTAATAATACAAAGTAGCATAAGAGATCACTACACAACCGCCCTCCAAATGATACTTAACCAGAATGAAAATGTAACAAGTAATACAAATAAATACAAAAAACACATCGATCTCAAAAAACTAAAAAACAACTTAGGGCATACCTGCTGGGATCCTGTATATTCCGCACGTGACCCTAACGCTGGAACAGACGAATTTATCGATATTCTCACTGGTGTTATAAACGAGTCTACCTCTCTAACAAGAGTAAAGAGGAAAGATACTAAAATTGCACCATGGATAACAAATGCTCTTGTTAAATCCGCGTACACAAAAAATAGACTGTTTAGAAATCTACAGAATGATCCTAATAACCTAGAACTAAAAACCTATTATAAAAACTACAAAAACAAATTCACCAACTTGATAAAAAAAGTTAAATTGGAATATTATCAAAAACAAATAATAAAAAACACCTCAGATACAACAACATTATGGAAAATAGTGCAAGAAATAAGTAGTACCAAGAGAAAGACACGTAACATGAAAGAAATAAAAAACGACTCAGGTGAATCTATAACTAACAAAAAGAAAATAGCTGACGAGTTTAACAATGTATACACTCAAATAGGAAAAAAAATGGCAAACAATATAAAAAAAATCCCAATTATTTCCCGAAGAGAACTATTTCTCCTAACTCTTTCGTACTTCTTCCAACTGACAACAAGGAAATCGAGAATATTATTGGTGAACTAAAAACTAAAAAATCTGATGGTATAGACGAAATCAAAGCGGAAACTATTAAAACAATTTGAACATATATAATTAACTTGTGCATGGAAAGAGGTATCTGGCCACGAGCGTTTAAAGAAGCTGTGGTGGTACCAATTTTCAAAAAAGGGGATGAAACATTGATTACTAACTATAGACCAATTTCGCTGATAACACATCTAACGAAAGTTTTTGAGAAAGTTCTTAAAAAAAGGCTAGCTACGTATATTTCCAAATATAACCTGATATCAAATAAACAATATGGCTTCAGAGAGAATCTCTTCACCCAATATGCACTATTGGCACTCACCTCTGAGATTTCTACTGCTCTGGATAAAAATATACCATGTCCATGCTTATTTATTGATCTATCGAAAGCGTTCGACACAGTAAGTCATGACCTACTCCTAGAGACAGTAGAAGATATGGGTATCAGAAATAATTGTCTGAAACTATTCGATAGTTATTTGACCGACAGATATCAGTCTGTGAGAGTGGAAGAAGCACTCAGTGATAGGAGAAAAATTGAGTATGGTGTACCTCAAGGAACCGTTTTGGGTCCCATTCTATTTAATATATATGTTAATGGCATATTCTCCATTGAGAGCAGTGGAAAAATTTTAGGTTTTGCTGACGACATAGTAATTTTTTATGAGGCAAGTTCTTGGCAAGAACTAAAAGTTATGGTGGAAACGGATTTTCCTTCAATCAAAAACTGGCTGGAACACAAGCTATTAACTGTTAATTTGGAAAAAACATATTACTTACCCTTCAGCTGCAATCGGTCGAATTCACCATCATTTCAGAGCCTCACGTTTGACATAGGGGGGCAACAACATACTATCTTACCAGAAATTAAAATTAAGTATTTGGGAATAATAATAGATACTCATCTAAAATGGGATGCTCATATTAATTATGTATGCAAAAAGCTAAGAATAATCATTTATAAATTCAAATACCTTAAAGATATATTGAATTTTCAACAACTCAAAGTATTATACCACGCATTAGTCGAAAGTCATCTACGATATGGTATAATTGTCTGGGGAGGAGCCTTGAAGACCCATATTTATCCCCTAGAACTTCCACAAAAAAGATTCCTCAAGCTGATTATGTCTAAAGGAGCTAAATATCCATCTGATGCACTATTTTCCGCAGCTCAAGTATTTGATATTCGCCAACTTTTTTATTACAACATTAATATCAGATACCATAAAAATAAACATGACTTCAACCTACCGAGTCATCCTTACCATACAAGGCAAAAAAACCAGCACATAGTTCCGAACAGACACAAATCTATCGGCCAACGGTCCTATAACTATATGTCTCCAAAATTGTATAACACTGTCCCAACCCATATACAAAAAAACAACTATCTGGTATCATATAAGAAAGAATTGAAGTCATTCATACAGTCAACAACGAAAAAAAATTGCTGATTTGGTGGAAATGAAAAATGTTTGAAAATGTGTATGTATGTGTGTATGTTAATCTAAATTGTCTAGTTTTAAGTTGATATTTTATAAATTGTACACTGAGCTTTTAATATTTTAATATTTTTGTATTCATCTTTCTCGAATAAACTGTGACAGATTTATATTGTACTGTGTAAGTGAATTTAAAAAAAATAGTTTTCTCGTTAGTCTAAATGTATTTATTCTGTTTATACTTTTTTATTTATATTGATTTTTCCATGTTATTTATGTAACTCAGTTATATTGCATTGAGATTACCGTACTCTCAAATGTATTGTTCCTACGACCTACACGTTCATAAATTCTATTAAATTCCTTTGTATTTTCTGCGAAACAAGTGCTACAGCACTTATCGCTAACCAACTTTATACTCATATATCTATAGATTTTATTGTAAACCCATTCTCTCTGAATAAAGTTATTATTATTATTATTATTATATTAATACGTATAATTTTTTTACTTTTTAGAGGTTTTTTGTGTGGAGGGTTCTCTAAATATTTCATTTGACTTTGTCTAAAAATGAACTGTATATTATCACAGTGTACAGAACACCAAATAGGGACATCGATATATTTTTTGAAGAAATTTATGATCTGATGTGCAGAATATTCACGACATCACAATTTTACATCCTATGTGGTGATATTAATATAGACTCTTTAACGGACAACTCTGAATCGAGAAAAATTAAGAACATATTTTATGAATTTGACATGAAAAATATTATAACTGAGCCTACACGTATTAATAGAAGTATAGATGCATTTTACACAAATCTCCACCCTATCGATTGTCATGTTGAATTTACACATCTTTCAGATCATAAATTTCAAATTTGTACATTTGCATTACCAACAACATAATTATGGTGTAGAAACTATCTATAAACGTAACTACACAGATGATAACTTGATAACTTTCAGAGAACTGTTGATGAATGAAAAATGGGAGGATGTGTATACAGCAGGGGATGTGAATGAAGGATATAATGCTTTTCATACAACCCTTCTGTACCACTACAACAATGCTTTTCCACTGAAGAACATAAAACAAATAAAAGTAATAGGGATAAACCGTGGATAAATAAAGAAATCAAGGAATTACATCAAATGGTATGTGATATGTGTAAAATAGCGAAGTATTCAGCAAACGAGATAATAAAAAACAAATATAAACAACTCAAATATATTTATGAAGAATTGGTAAAAAAAACTAAAGCAGAATATAACAACAAAAGAATATTGAATGCAAATAATATAAGCAAGGAGAGCTGGAAAATTATTAACGAAACAAGGAATAATGTAAACACTAATAACAAAATTGAGCTCACTATCAATAATAATCATATCACAGACAAATATAGCATTGGCAACCACTTCAATGATTTTTTCATGGGAATTGAAAAACAGATCCAATAACAAATAATCTGAAGTTATCCCCTTCTCAAATACTACACTATTCTTGTACCCAACAACTTATATAGAAGTACAGGATATCATTACGAAAACAACAAAAACCCCATCACCCGGAATAGATGAAATCCATGGTAAGGCCCTAAGAATTGTCCGTGACGTAATATGCTATCCACTATCTCACATAATAGATAAATCATTTGTTGATGGAACATACCCGGAAGCACTGAAAATATCAAAATCTATACCTATATATAAGAAAAAGGGATCCAAAAATGAAGTGGCCAACTATCGAAATGTATGTTTACAATCACAGGTTGCGAAAATTATCGATTTCAGCTACTATCTGAGACTGGTAAATTTTGTTGAATATCATAAACTTATTCCGAGCTGCCAACATGGCTGCAGACAAAAAAGATCGACTTCAACTGCAATAAACGAACTCTGCGAAGACATATATATGCACCTCAATAATAAACAATTTCCTGTTGTTCTGTTTTTCGACCTAAGCAGAGCATTCGACACAGTGAACCATAATCTATTGCTGGAAAAACTGTACCGAATTGGAATCAGAGGAGTTGCAAATGATTGGGTGGCATCATACCTAAAAAACAGATCTCAGATAGTGGTTATTGACTCGGTGAAATCGAAACCTGCTTCTGTTTCAATGGGGGTTCCCCAAGGTTCAACTTTGGCTCCACTTTTTTTTATAATATTTATGAGTGACATAGAACTCTCCAGTATGGTCCAGCAAAAAATGATCATCTATGCAGATGACACTAGTAAAATATTGGCTCAGAATAAGCTCCCGCTATCTATAAAAGCAGCAAATTCAGCTGCAGATGAATTCGCCAGATGGTGTGAAAATAGTGGGTTAGTTATTAACATCAGTAAAACAGTCTTAAGCTCCCGCTATCTATAAAAGCAGCAAATTCAGCTGCAGATGAATTCGCCAGATTTCTATGACTACTGTCCCCAATAAAAGTTAATCACAAATCCATAGAGCAAGTGAATCTGTTCAAGTATCTAGGCCTAACTATAGATCAGAAATTAACATGGGAGGTACACATAGAAAACCTTGTCTCAAAAATGAGCTGTCTGTGTTTTGTAATAAAGCAATTACGTGGAACAGTTTCACTACATGTTCTTAAGCTGACCTACTATGGACTTGTACAATCCATTCTATCTTATGGACTACCTTTCTGGGGAAACACAGCCCATACAATAAAAGTTTTTAAACAACAAAAAAAAGTAATAAGATGTCTAGCTGGACTACATTATAAAGAATCATGTAAGAGTACATTCATTGAGTTAGCCATAATGACCTTACCCAGCCTGTACATCTACATAATCACCATGAATATTAAAAAAAATGAAACACACTATACCAAAAATAATTTGATTCACAACTACTATACCAGAAGAGGTAATGAACTACGGTTACCCTATTCCCGTCTGGCTCTGGGACAAGACTCTGCGAGTTATCAAGGTATCATCTGTTACAACCCTGCACTCAAACTATTTGGATACACATGTAGCTTGAGAAGCTTCAAATCAGCTCTATATAATCATCTCGTACAAAATGCTTTTTACTCTGTTGAGGAATTTCTACTATCCAAATAATTTCATAATATACCCATTTCCTGGAAATTTTTTTTTTAATTGGTATTATCAATAATCAAATTTTAAATATATTTTAAATTGTTTGTGTGTTCTGACTAGTCTTTTATTTATTTTTTTAAAATGTTTTCTTCTCACAATAAAGAATGTTTTTATTTGATTCTAAATAATGAATAGAAGCATTTTGATAGAAAACGTTATTTTCTATAAAGAAAATCAGAGATATTTGAGAAAAACTACTCAAAAACTCCAAGACTACTAAAAGAGACGCGCGATGCCGCGACGGGCCAAGCGTTTCACTGAAATATGCTGTAAATTTCATTCCACCCTCTATCGTTCACCATATATCACCCAGAAATGAAGACAAAAGGTCCCAAATCGATTCTAAACACTGCCAGAAGGCGGAGCCATGCACCCCCATCAGAGCTTCAGCGTATCCGGATTTTCCGGGGCTCTCAAACTCCATCCCCAGCGCGCATGAATCCCGGATAAGTTTCAGGACCTGTTTCAGTCATACTTCAGTCCCGGCACGTGTCCCTCACATTGTACACGCGCCAAGTCACGTGTCATCGTTTAGCGAACAATCGTAAGCGTTTGTCACTAATTTTTGAAACGTGTACTAACAAAACACTATAATATGCACAAGTAAAATGTTTTCCACCATGGAAAATCTCGATTTGGATGTAGTCAATCGGCAGTTTTATTTCGATGGCAGTTCCTTCATGAACGCTAATGGAAATAGTAATGGCAGTACTACGGGATCGTCGAACAGCAGTGATTTGTTTTTGTATGACGATAATAGTAGTGATTCGGCTGTGTCTAGTTTTTCTTATAGTAGCGATCAGGAAAATAACTCGGAGTGCAAAGAGTAAGTTTTTTAAAATTATAGTTTAGAATGCCTGTACCAATTTGAATAACATTACACCTCTTTAAAAATCACGCTTTTGTAGCAATATGGACTAAAAAGTTGAAAATAAAAGTTAATAAAAAAAACAAAAAAAACGACTGCGTAAAAAGTGTACTTTAAAAAAGATGGAAACAAGATGCCCTGAAAATATTGTCAGAAAATTATGTTTTAAGAGGTTTACTATTAAACTTAATACTGTAAACAAACTCAAGCAGTCGGAGGCATCTTCTTTAATTTAACTATGAAGATATATTATTGCCTCCGACTGCGTGAGATTGTTATATTCTAAAGTCATTTTTTAAATATACTTTTTTTATTTTACACTTTTTAGTTAGGATTATAAGACGGTAAATTGTTTGTGGGTGATTGGCTATTATAACTAAGACGAATTTGATCTCTAACGTGTTGCAATCGTTTTTGTCGCGATGCCGGAGACTGAGTTTCGCGACGTGCACTTTCTTGTCGGGCTGTTTTGGTTTTACGAGAAATATTTGCGGACGACCGACGACGTTTTCGAGCTCGTAACTTGTGAGTTATATAATACTCAGGCAGACAACAAATAGATACCATGTGTACTGAATCATACACTAGCAAAGTACATGAACGATTTCACTAATAACAAATGAATTGTTGAAAATGGAAACATTCTCAATTGAATATTGAATAGAACGATTTTTCTGTTAATTGAAAAATCCACGATGAAAATGAAGTTATTTTTTGTGCATGTCTAACAGAAAACAACTACTTCCCTTTTCAACATGAATACCCCACAAGAAGTTATCTTGAACGATGGAAGATAGTGACTAAAGTTAATCTTTCAGTCCACATCTGATTTTATGAACATCCTGTTCATATTTTCAAACAAATCAACAAATGAATATACTACAACAACAAAGTAGGTAGATAATTTCAGTCACTAACAAGATACATTCAAACTCGGTTATAACAAACTACCGAGGAAAGATTGTTCAATCAAGTGCAGATAATTTGTGAAACCGCAGTCGACCGGTGGGATTCCCCTATTTCTCTATTAGGGATTTGTTAGATACATGGCAGTGTTAGTACGTGTTCAACTGCATTGTATTACCAATATACCTACTACAAAAGCTGTAGGAAGGCTCTGGTTGTCGCCATATTGAATTTTGTCACAATATGGCGTCTGGTTGTCGCCATATTGAATTTTGATTAGTGTCTTTAGTGACTTTAGTGTCACTCGCAAGATTAAGACTATTCGATTGACGTAAGAATCATCAAAATCGGCCCACGCGTTTGGTCTCTAGAGCGCCACAAAGGAACAAACATACAACTTGATAAACACATTACCCTCTTGAATTTTGTATCGCTAGCTATTCGTAAAGGCAGAGCCGGCCTTCGTGAGCGCGAGGCCTGGGGCCAACTTGTTGTGCGAGGCCCTTATATATTTTATTTATTAATAAATTGATATTTTTATCCTTTGAAGAAATTCCTACTCAATGTTCTCATTTATTCACCTTCCCCTTACTATCTCTCGGATGGCGTGCCTAATAAATATATGTTCGAAATATAAAACACATAATTTAAATAAATAATTTATTTGGCGAGAAAAACACTTTGAATGTTTTGACAATGACAATATAATAATTAATACTAGATAAAATGATATGAGAAAGGTAACAAACTCTAAACAAAACAATATATAATATATTACGTAATATACCTACCAATAACGAAAACGAAAATAAAACTCTGAATATTCAAACGGAACATCAAAACTCAAAATAAAATAATAATTTAAATTATTTCACTGAGTGAAAATGAAACGTGAAACGTACATGTGATCTTATGAAAAAATCACCCGCCTAGCTTTAATTTTCGAAAATTCATCTATATATTTTCTAAATTTATCACGGTCTCGGCCCATAATAACGATAATAAATCTGTCTGCGACTACATAAACACGTTCACGTTAATGTTGTCAATATAGGTACACGAAATATTCAGTTATTATTCAACGACTGGATCAAATAAAACTCTTTACTCAACATGTGAACGGTTAAACATAAATACGAAACTATGATGTTGAACGCAACTTATGAAATGACATGTCGTTCTAACACGTGATCATCCTAAGGCTACTTCCAGACTAGGCGGAACGCCGCGGAAATGTCAAATTTTAATTTTAGGCCAATGAAAACGTTGGAATTCAATCTCAAGGTCATTCCGGCGTAAATTGTTAAATTTCAGTCAAGTTTTTCTGGCGGAAGCATAAACAAGAGACAAGAGTTATATATGACTGACGGAAATAATCAGCAAACCTAAAAGTAAACGGTGTATGGGTTTGGATTTTGTGTTCTTTTTATTGATATTCGGTCCTACAATACATAATAGTTCCTCGAATATTTGAGGCGACATACGCATATAATTGAAAACTTTATCAGAGTCATGGAGCCTCATTTCCTCAAATGATTTATTGCTTTCTCCTTGCTTCATTCTCATGTCATCAGTAAAAATCTCTCGAACCCAAAATCTTTTCTTATTTTTTAAGCAAATATAATTTGTAGATCAACAATTTTTTTTATGTATTTCTCTAGCTTTTTGAGACTAATTTGAGGCAATCCAATGACTAATTTCAATTTATTAGACTTCGCATCATGGATGGAGATCGGTATTTAATTAATTAGAGGTTAACTTTTCAAACGTTTGATGATAGTTTGCGCCAAACAGCTGATTTCGCGGTTCCGCATAGTGAGAAAGCATTTTTATTTATAGCGGAAAAATAATAAGGAATTTGACATTTCCGCGATCCGCGTTCCGCCTAGTCTGAAAGTAGCCTGGTAGAGCCTAGAGTACAGTTCCGTACTTAGGAGCTTTCTGAAGACTGCACAAAGAGGCCATTTTTTATCAGAATTTCAGTAGTAGCAGAAAATTCATAACGTGTAAAAGTTTTTTTAAAATTGTAATCAGTGATTTTATTAACGAAACGAAACCTTCGGTAGCGCGAGGCCTCTAGAGCCACGAGGCCCGGGGCCGGCGCCCCGCTTGGCCACCCTTAAGGCCGGCTCTGCGTAAAGGTAGAGTCATTATGAAAAGTAAGTAGAGGCAACCCAAGTTGATTTTGTGGTAAATTACTTTATTCTTATTATTGCAACTTTTTAGTTCATATTGCAACAAAAAGGTTTTCCAAATATCAGTAGAAAAATATTAGGTAGGATTTTTTATGTATATTTTTATTTTAGGGACGATTTTGAGTACAATCACTTAGTTTTAAGACGAAAAATCGGTACAGGTATTTGATTTTTCAGAAGCATTTTTATTTTTGCATCTAGAGTGCATTGGACTCACTTCAACCAATCTGATGGGCATGGATGATTAATAAGAAATATTATATGACAGTTTTTTCGCCTAGTTGAGAACCTGATGTCATCGTACTTAACAAACAGACAACAACTGGTCAAAATTCAAAACACAACATCTGAAGTCAAGATATTGAAACATCATTCAATTTCTGCCTAGGGATTTGATATTTGAATTCAAATATACCTTTTTCAGCATGTTAGAAAGCCTCAGGTTTTTTTAAGTAAGAATATGAATAATTTAATTGTGTAATTTTCCGTATATTTATAAAAGTCCTCGTAGAGCAGTGGTAATTTTATCCAGTTTCGAATGTAATTCGGGAAATAGTCTCATCAAATATCATTCGTGCTATAGGATTTTATCGCAATTTTTTTTTTAATTTTCCCTCAAGCATTTTGACTCTAGGAAATTTAACTCGTGCAATTTGCGGCATTATTATCAAAGATTAAACCACTTGAGCTTAGCTTTCGTAGTTTAATGAGATAATAAAACCGCAAATCACACTCAGTAAAATGTCCAGGCAAAATGAGCGATGAAACCCCTAGCACTTATGATATTACCCTCGATTATTTACCTCATTATTTTTGAGCCAATCAAATGGCCGAAATTTCAAACAGAGAACCAATTAGGTCAGTTTTATAGTGACAATTCAACTCATGTATAAAAAATTGCATATGCCACAGTGCAATGTCAGTTTGCAACTTTTACAGCGACAAATGCACTTTTCACTTATTCATTTGTTTATCAATTATCGCGGTGTTGGTTGCCAAAATAATTAAAGTATGCATTGATATGTTTCTAAATTTCTTATTCATTAAATTGTCCTGCCGAATTACACTCGATGTTTGTATTGATATCGGGTAAATTTGTGTTGTTCAAATTCTAAACTGTTTCCTTTAGAAATTTGACTCGAAAAACTGTCTCGTCTAAACAGTTTCTCATTAAACAACCCAAATTTACCCGATAAAATACAAACCTCTAGTGCAATTATAAGTGATAAAACGTCTTCTCGCTATTTTATACTGAACATTTTATATCAGTCATTTTCAACCAATCAGATGCTTTATTTCGACATTGTTACTATGGTAACCAGCAAATTTTATGAAAATTTTTCATCCACATTAGCATGTAGACGTAAAATTAATAAGTGGAAATTTCACGGCACATGACAGCTATCATATAATTAGACAAAAATAATATTGAAATAATATTGACAATATTTTTTATTTCTTACTTTATAAGTTGGAAATATTACAACAATTTATTAAGGTGTACATTCTATAATATCGTTAATTAATTTTAAATTCTTCAAAAATTCCACTTCTACCTCTTCTTTCCTAAGTGGTGAATAAAACACAGAACCGGTGTTTTTGTTAACAATATGCCTGTGTTTCATAAAATAAAAATAATACTAAGATACCAGTTTATCTCTTTGAGTATTAGATTTGTGTCCAAAAGAAGGCACAATATCACGCAGAATGTTGCCAATCTCTTTAAATAAGTTTTCTTGCTCAGGATTTAATCCAGATTCTTCCACTAGCTATGTTAGATATTTTACATTTTTATAGTACATTTTAATGTGCTGTGATTCTTTGCAAAAGGAACACAATTCATACGATTGAAAGTTCATTTTATTATCACTTTTTTTCTAACTTATGATTGTATACAATGTTATGAGGAACTTATAATGCCACAAATAAAATATTGATTAACAGGAATAGTGAATTTCAAATCCATGACTAACTCTACAAAGTATGTTTTTAACCGGCAACATACGCCAACAACATTCTATTAGAATAAAGAATAAAATATCCCGATTTCCTGAATTATTTGAAAAACAAATTATTACCGCTAATATTAGTTTTTCTTAGAATTAAACCTAAAAGAATATGAAAAATATTTAATTTAATTTCCCTAAACCTATAAATAGTTTTATTATCATTAATTTTATATAAATAATGTATCTGATATTATAAATTTTATTTTACTAGGGCACGGGAAAAATAAAAAAAAAATATCCCGCAATACGGACATCCACTTTCATTTTTAATCAATATTGACTTTTCCCTGAAACCCAGTAAGAAAATTGTATGAAAACAATTCAATTTTATATAAAAATTTATCTGATATTATATATTTTATTTTACTAGGGCACGGGGAAAATAAAAAAATATCTCCCGCAATACGAACGTTTCCACTTTCATTTTTAGTCAATATTAACATTTCCCTGAAACCTAGTAAGAAAATTGTATGAAATCAATTAATTTTACATAATGGTTTATCTAATATTATATATTTTATTTTACTAGGAAACGGGAATAAAAATCAGAAAAAAATCTCCCCCAAAACTCCCATTACACACAGCCTTCTATTTATTTGTGAATAACGTCAAAATAAATATTTACAATGTTTTTTATTTAAATATAATTCCGGTATAACATTTTCTTACCGAATCCCCCACGTGCTTGAATTAATTGCGGGAAATTTGTCTCGTACATGAATTTTTTAAAAAATTATCCCTCGTCGCTTCGCGACTCGTGATAATTTTCAAAAAATTCGTGTACTCAAAAAATTTCCGGCAATAATTCATGCTCTAGGGAGATTATAAGTGACAATTCAAAAAATCGCATATGCCACAGTGCAATTGTCAGTTTGACAGCGGCAAAAGTTAGCTGCAAATTTTACAGCGACAAATGCACTAGTGGTATTTTCACTTATTTATTTGTTTATCAATTATCGCGGAGCTGGTTGCCAAAATAAATAAAGTTTGCATTGATATGTTTCTAAATTTCTTATTCATTGAATTGTCCTGTCGAATTACACTCGATGTTTGTATTGATATTGGCTAAATTTGTCTTCAAATTCTAAACTGTTTCCTTTAGCAATTTTACTCGAAAAACTGTCAAACGCTTCACCTTCGGTGTCGCGTTTTTAATAGTTGACAGTTTTTCTCGTCTAATTGCTAGGCAACAGTTTCTCATTAAACAACCCAAATTTACCAGATCAAATACAAACCTCTCGTGCAATTATAAGTGATAAAACCACTAGTAGATTCGATATTGTTTTTCGATAAAACCACTAGTGGATTCGTTATTGTGTTTCGATAACACCACAATATGCCCTGTCACCTGTCATTATATGTCAACGCATTCAAATCAAATATTATATAAAATTCCTGTAAGGAAATAGGAAACGCAAAATGGGTTAAATAAGGGATTTTGAAATCACTACATACAGTGATTTGATATTTGAATTCAAATATATTCATTTTTCAGACTGTTAAATGAGCCAAGTAAAGCTGTGAATCATAAAACTCCCATATTCTCATTGTTGTGGAGTAGTTGGTAGGTAACCAGACTATAACGCGGAGCTAGAAATATTTCATGAAAAATTGTAAAACCACTAACAACTTCATAAAAATCTCAAAATATCACAAATCACACAAAACTCAATTAGTATATGCATAAAGTCAACAGGCATTCAAAATTATGAGAAGCAGGCCAAGAAAAAAACGACCGGAGTTCGAATCTGACCACCGTCAAAAACTTTTTTTTTCTCGATTCCGTATCCAGGAGCTTTTTTTTAAATCGGTTTCTAATACAAACATATTTGATAGTGAAAAATGTATATATATTTTAGGTGTTTGGGCAAGTTTACGAGCAGTGAATGATCATTTTAAATGAATGAATCTGTAAAACGAAGCATTTTGAAACGAACACACAATTCCTTCAATTTTGGAACGAGAATTGTTGTAATTTTGCCCGTTGAAAATTCAAATATAACATAAATTCTGGTAATTTTACCCAGTTTCAAATGTGATTCGGGAAATATTCTCATCAAATATAATTCGTGCTAGTGGATTTTATCACAACATTTTTGAAATTTTCTCTCAAGCATTTTGCATCCAGGAAATTTAACTCGTGCAATTTGCGGCCTTATTATCAAAGATTAGATTAGCAGAGCAACATGATCGATAATTTAAATATTCACAAAGGCCCCGGTCCTGACAACATACCCAGCTCATTCATAAAAAAATGTAAGCTTAATCTAATACCACCTCTTCTTCACATTTTCAATTTGTCACTCCAAACTGGAGTGTTCCCGTGCAAATGGAAATCATCCACCGTTACACCTCTCCTTAAAGAGGACAACAGGAGCAATGTCAAGAATTATAGGCCAATTAGCAAACTCTGTAATTTCGGTAAAATGTTGGAGAAAATTGTTCACGAAAGAATTCTAAATATTACGAAGAATAAGATTATTCCCCAACAACATGGCTTCTTCCCCGGTAGATCCATTGATACTAACTTAATAGAATTTACAGATCACATTATAGAACAAATGGATGATCAATCGCAAGTAAACGTAGTTTACACAGGCTTCAGCAAAGCCTTCGATAAACTCAACCATGCTTTTCTCATTGAAAGACACGCTGAAGTCGGTGTGGGTTCGTATCTTCGCAAGTGGATTTGGTCTTATATCACTCATAGATCTCAAATCACAGAGATTAACGGTTACAAATCAGACCCCTTTGTGGTAACCTCAGGGGTACCTCAGGGAAGTCATTTGGGACCCTTACTCTTCATAATTTATATTAACCATATTGGTGAATGCTTCAAAAATTCAAATTTTTTATTGTATG
Organism: Gonioctena quinquepunctata; assembly: GCA_018342105.1. Classification (NCBI taxonomy): domain Eukaryota; kingdom Metazoa; phylum Arthropoda; class Insecta; order Coleoptera; family Chrysomelidae; genus Gonioctena; species Gonioctena quinquepunctata. Next base: position 122,200 of record JAFIRS010001290.1, on the reverse strand, counting down.
CCGACGATCTTAAAGTTTATCGTACTATAAAATATTCTGGCGATTGTGACAAACTACAAGATGATCTTGATTCATTCGTCGAAATATGCAAAAATTCTAGTTTAGTTTTGAACTATGATAAATGCCTCACAATAACCTTCACACGAAACAGGAATATATGCTAGACGGGCTTGCCACTCCTACTGAGAAGGAATCTTTTATTTAGAAACCTATCGAGGTGGGAGATTTTCGGAGTGTTTCTTTCTGTCACTAGGTACCGCCAGTTAAAGTTTATCTTTTCCGGCGTACCTATAGGTGTTACAAGATCGATGATGGTTTGTTTACGTTGTGTCTCACTTCAGCCAGAGTTCTTTGGACCTTTGGCTGGTTGACTACTCCGTACTGATGAGGGCCAAGAAACCTGAAACCGGTATGCGGATTGTTAGGTGAACACGACATAAATTAAACATAATCGAGCTTATCAGAAAGAAACATTTGCATTCAATGTCCATTGATATTATATGGAAGTATGCATGGATTTTCAGGTGAATATCATTCAACGTTCTGCGTGGTATTTGCCAGGAAAGTAGTTGTTTTTCACCTGAGATCTACCTTTCTCTGGTTCAATTTTATATTGAATCCTTTATGTGAAGAAAACCGTTTAAATTCGATTTTTCTAAACAGGAATATAATCAACCATCAGTACAGAATAGATGATCATTTAATGAAAACAGTGAAGGAGATTCATGATCTTGGAGTCATTATGGATTCTAAAATGATTTTTAAGTCTCATATCGAAAAAATGGTCAACAACTGTAATCGTCTATTGGGATTCATAATAAGGAACACTAGACACTTCACGAACGCCAAAACTCTCTTGAACCTATATTACGCATTCATATATAGTAGATTAAATTTTGCATCAATTGTTTGGAATCCCCAATATGCCACATATCAGCAGAGAATCGAAAGCATACAGAACAAATTTGTGAAACAACTAGCCCGTAAATCAGATATCCCAATATTAAACAGCAACTATCGTCCAATTCTAAGAAAGTACTCCATGTTGTCTCTCACCGATAGAAGAAGTATGTCCGACCTTCTAATGATCTACAAAATATTCAATAACCGTATTGATTGTTCTGAACTATCGTCCAAAATATCCGTAAGTACACCCAACAGAGATTTAAGAAAGCACGAAACTTTTAATACACCATTTAGAAAAACAAATTCAGGATTAAACTCTCCCATTTGTAGAATGGTGAGAACTTTCAATACCCACTGTAATGACATCGCAATATTCAGGCTCTCATTTCTAAGATTTAAAAACTACGTGAAATCCATGTTCTGCCTTCGTTTAACCTAATAATGATTATTTTCACTTCAATATACAGATAATACATCATTTGAATTGTTTATAAATTGTTTATATATTGTTTATATGTTGTTCACATTGTACATAGGTATATTGTCACTTTATTCATATTTATTCATATTTGTTCATATTTGTTCAATTTATTCATATTTGTTCACATTTATTCATACGTGTTCATATTTATTCTATAATGCATCATTGTTTATCTTGTAAGTTATTTTAGCTCACTAATTCGATTACTATTAGATTACCTAAAAAGAGGATACTCGTTGGATTTATCTGTTTGTATCCCTACTTTGTAATAAATAAATAAATTAAACCACTCAAGTTCGCTTTCGTGGTTTAATCAGATAATAAAACCTCAAATCGCACTCAGTAAAAATTATAGGCGATTATAGACGAAAATTTCAAAAAAATTTGAGCGATAAAACCCCTAGCAAAATTAAATTTTTTCAGAAACTTATTATGCCTTTCTTTCTAGAAGACTCCATCGACATCGTCGAAGAACCAAATGCCCCCAACAGCAGATCCAGCAAAGACATGCGGCCAACCTGCGCGAAAGGAAGAGGATGCAGTCCATCAACGACGCCTTTGAAGGACTGAGAGCGCACATCCCGACGCTACCCTACGAGAAGAGACTCTCGAAGGTGGACACGCTCAAACTGGCCATCGGGTACATCAACTTCTTGAGCGAGCTGGTGAGGACGGATAAGAATTCCAACACGGAGTATTTCAACGGGCACAACAGGAATTTGAGGCAGGACGAACCGAAGAAGATCATTATTAGAGGTTAGTGTGAAGTGTGGCGATTATTCTTGTTGGAAATATGTATCCACCAACGAACTTTAGTTGGTATATCTTAAATATAAAAACTTTGAAGAGTCAGGCCTCGCCGTAATATACAGTGAGTTTCAAAAAGTTTGCATGATACGGGAAACTTTTTTACAAGCTTTTATTCAGTTTCCCGTGTTAGTTCATTCGTTAGTCAGTTTGGGTCAAATCTTGCAAGTGAATTTTGACCGACTTCTAGTCGACCGAATCATTTGAAATTTGGCAGGTGTTCATAATTCCGGTGACAATGCATTATGGAATTTTTGTTAGATAAAAAAACATAGTTGCAGCTCCAAACTGGCGGACAAGATTTGTAATTATGGTCCGATTAGATTCAAAATTGGTATGCGGGGGTTTTCGGGGTCGGAGATTATGGATTTTGTGTCGAAATTCACCAAATTCAAGTTGGCGGCCCCAACAAGGAGGACGAGTTTTGTGAAAAAATATCACAGCCGGGATTATTGCAAACGTGAAGCTTAGGTAATATACAAGTGAAACGTAGTATTCAATTTTGTTTTGGGGTTGACAAAGGGAAGTCGGGAAGTTAAAACCACTTGCCCGTGTTCAGGAAGAAATAGTTTTTTTTACTATTAAGATCAGTTCATTTTATTCCCTTAATTGCCGTAAAATTACTGTTCATTTGGCCAGTTATATATATATATATATATATATCGTGAATGTAAATATCATTTTTGTCACTAGTATATTAATAGGATTGTGTATATATATATATATATATATAGGATTGTGTATATATATATATAATAGGATTGTGTATATATATATATTGGTATTTATTTAAAGGTGGCCAGACCAATTTTGTTTAGATTTAAGCAAAAATACTTGTATTTGAAAATTGTAACAAAACGATTTAAGCATTTGAATATACCAGTTAATTTAATACATATTACACACTGTGTTTACATTGAAAAAAAAAAAGCTTTTCTATTTCATATAAAGTATTGATGTTACGCAGCAGACGTATTTAGTCGTTTTAAAAAAAGAAATTTGTAAAGAAAAACAAACTGAGACATTTCTGTCTGTCTGTCTCTTTGGGAGACATAAAAGCAATCGGCGTTCAGTATCCAAAAATTGTACTTAAAGCCTACAGTATTTTGTAAAGATTCAAAAAGTGTCAACATACCAGACCCCTGGACGTTCCGTATCTCCATCTGTAGCTACCCTAGTGCGTGGAGAAAACCACTATAAAATCTGGCACCCGAGATTTGAAATAGAGAAAGGAAAATATTTCCTGCCTAAAATTCTGGCGTCATAAATAACGTAACTTTCTAGGAGTTTGAGGGCTATTAAAACAGACCCTAGAAAATTACGTCACATTATGGTCCGATTCGATTCAAAATTGGTATGCGGCGGTTTTCGTGATCGGAGATTTTGAATTTTTTGTCAAAATTTATAAATTCAAGATGGCGACTTCAGGACGAATTTTGCGATTATGGTCAGATTCTATTCAAAATTGGTGTGTGGGAGTTTTTGGTATCGGAGATCATGATTTCTTTCAGCTCAAAACTTACTGGGAAAAGACCTTGTAAAAATTATGCTCTATTAGAAATGAACAGATTAAGGCAAACTAACTAATTAATAAAATAACTTTTTAAAGACAAGCTATTATTCAAACCGTGTACTCAAACTTATAAAATAAGTTCAAGTCTTCGCTGACAATGATTTAATAATTTTTTGTTGAATTATTTGGTTTCAAAAAGTTTGTGTTCATAAAAGTAGGTACCAATTAATTTTATTGGGCAGTGATTGGTTGCTAAGTAAGAACTGGTCAAAGTATTTAATTTTTACAAAGTTTTCATAAAAGTAAGTACCAATTAATTTCATTGGACAATGATTGGTTGGTAAGTAACAACTTGTCGAAGTATTAATTTCATTACAATTCGCGCGACAAGCTTTTTAAAACCAAATAATTCAACAAAAAATAATTAAATCATTGTCAGCGATGACTTAAACTTATTTTATACTTTTTAGTGCACGGGTTTTTATAAGTTATTTTATTTTGTTCTATCCTGTACACCATTTGGAAATTTAGAATTTTGACAACACAAATGCAAGTTTTTCGCAAAGTTCCAATTTTTATCAAAAATAATATTTTCTGACAAATGGACAATAAAATAGTTTCCCATATGGTGCAAACTTTTTGAAACTCACTGTATTATGGCTGAATTGAGTTTTAATTTAATTTATTTTTTATACGACTGCCTCAGAAAATGAGGTTTCGCGCACGGAACACTCGCAAAACACTATGCGCACGGAAGAAATTAAATTTAAAAAACAAAGATTATTCTCGAGTGAACAATTATATGAAGAAACAAACTTACTTAATGTGAGAAGTCTGTATGCATTTCACTGCCTTATACGGATATTCCATAAGAAACATTTATACGAGACAGTTAAAACTACACATACTAGATTTGCAAAAAACCTTTGTCTAAACTTACAAAGTTTTAAGAAACATCATACACAAAGATGTATATTCTTTTTCGGTCCTAAGCTCGCCTCAGAACTGGTTTAAACAAAAATCATCACAAATCAAATATAAAACTTTTCATCAGTCACAACCAAAACTCTATTATGAATATATTTTGAAATACCATAAATTATAACTAGATATCAAAGAAGGAGAAAGTCCTGCTACAGTATTTTGTGACTTGAGCAGGGCTTTCGATTGTGTAAATCATGCAAAGTTATTAGCAAAACTGGAAAAATTTGGTATTAGAGGGGTTGCAAATACGTGGATTTAATCTTTCATACAAAATCGTACACACTATGTCAGCATAACCCAAAACTTTGACAGCAAATCTCAAAATGTTAACTCACAATTGAGAACTATTGAGAGGGGTACTCCCCAAGGTTCAATATTAGGTCCTATACTATTTATACTGTATGTGACAGATATTGATCAGAATATCAATTCAGGCAAGTACACTGCGTATGCAGATGATTTTCCATTAATAATATCAGTTCCTACATCAGAAATAGAAAAGGTAGGCAGTGATAATGACAAAAATTACCAGCTATTTCAATGAGAATGGCCTGTACTTAAATGAAGACAATACAACTTTTCTAGGGCTTTATATTGATGAACACTTTGACTGGAAAGCACAATGTGGACATATTATTTCCAAGCTTCATCCAATGAATTATTTAGTCAGGAACATGCGTACTATTTTAACAAGAAAACAGTTAATAACTCTTTATTCCGCTCATATTGACTCTCAACTTAGACACAATATATTTTGTATGTTTTTAAGTTAGTGTGTATATTTTTATATTTTATTAGTGTAGTGCTGTGACAACTTTCAATACAATTTTAGGATGGTCAATTAAGAAAGAATGAAAAAAAAGCGGTTTTCATAATAAAAACGAGTTTTACAAAGAAAAATAAGATTTGTGTGGTTTCTATTTGAAAACCTCTTTGCACACGAGCGAGACAAATTGATGAGTCGAGCGACAAGTTCGAGCGTTATCAAACCTTGTTGTTTAATATCCCAAGTAGCATTTTAAGTGGACGGAACGTAGCGGCCACGATTCTGGAAAACTTTGCCACGTAATATACACGGTTCTATCACGCGACGGCTACCAAAATGGGGAACACTTTTTTGGTGGCTGCTACTTTCCGATCTACCTTCCTGGATCTCAGATAGCCACATTCCAACCACGTTGTGGTCACCTGGCAAAAACGTGGATATACACTGACACTAGACACGTTAAACAACTGACTGCGTTTGTGTAAATAATATGTAGCTCGATCTCGATCGAGCAACATATTTTTGTGATAAATGTTCCTCATTCTTCCATTTTGCCTGATTCATTTCTAACACTCGAAAAAAAAAACAAAAAGTAAGTATATTGAATTTGGATATTTCTGATCGGGATAAAATTAAAACGATTGAAAGTTTTATGTGAAATATGGATGTTGTAGCTCGATTGTGATCACGCGCCATCTGAATAGACTTTATTTAAGGAAAACATTATAATTTTGGAAATAACTCGCCTCTGAAATTATGTACTTAAATCCCTCAAACATTGTTTTATCAATCTTGGTTAGTTGAAACAAATACATACGTAACAAATTACTACGTTTGATGCAGTGCTGATGACAAATAAATCTATATTTATCGACCCAGCATATTCCTGTAAATATGGCTGCTTTTGGAGAATATAACTAAGTGTAAATATACCACTATGAAGCTCCTCCCATCATAAAGTGTCCAGTGGAACTAAATTATTAACTTTTCCACCACTGGAAAGTGGCACCCACGTCGCAGGCCCATGACTCACCACTTCAAAGTTATAACCTAAAAATTACAATAGGTCTCATACCCTTGAAAGGGGCGAACACGTCGGGCTATTATAACCTGCCACTTCAAAGTTTTAACCTCGAAATTGCGGGTACATGTTAATTAGTTGTTAAAAAAGGACATATGCAGCTCCAATCAACAATTATCAAGTAGCAAGTAACAATTATCAATTAACAAGTAATGAAAATTACGGCATTTATGCAAACAGAATTAACAATTAAAGTATAAATATTATGCAGGAGCACAAGTCAGAGATCCGATCCATTTAAATTAACCTTTTTATACAAAATCAGGGAAAATTGTCTATTGAAAACGCATAACCCATTTTATTTTGAATGGATATCATTCACGTTTCACGTAATAGGTAAAACGAACTTTTTGTAAGCCACAATAAAATAATTTGAGAAAAGTTAGGTTAGTTTTCGTGATCGCCCTGACCAATCCATGGTCACTTCAAAATTAAGGAAAATTGTCTATTGAAAACGCATAACCCATTTCATATTGAATGAATATCATTCACATTTCACGTAACAAATAAAACAAACTTTTCGTAAGCCACAATAAAATAATTTGAGAAAAGTTAGGTTAGTTTTCGTCATCGCACGGACCAATCCACGGTCACTTCAAAATCAAGGGAAAATTGTCTATTGAAAACGCATAACCCATTTCATATTGAATAAAATCATTCATGTTTCACGTAACAAGTTAAACAAACTTTTTGTAAGCCACAATAAAATAATTTGAGAAAACTTAGGTTAGCTTACGTCATCGCACGAAATGGTGAATTTTGAAGGTTATTGTAATTTGTAGTGACTTTTATTTAATGCGAACTGTGGTTATTACTTATGGAGATAGCAAGAACGTGGCAACCATCACCACATATCACAATCAAGTGCCTGGCACATTGAAGCTTTTATGGAAGTTACCAAAACGTCACCGAAACTATCATACTCTCTTGAAAGTGACTTCTAAGTGATATTTAAGTGGTACAGGATGGTTACTGCAACGGTTATTTTCCACTTTTAAGTTTGAAAATATTTAAAGTGATTTCTCAGTGGCCTTAATGTTTCAGACACCTCAAATGACCCTAATAAGTTATAGAACTGTGGAGTGGCTACCATATATGGGAATTACGTGACTACAACCGTACACATATAAAATTTTGGTTATTCTTGCTGTTTAGTGGTAGATTTAGTGGTGATTACGTGATAACCACCGAGTCGAAGTTGCGGTATCAGTTTCCGTCACTATAATGCTGCTTATACTATTAACACTTTTGTAAACAGAAACATTATGACTATAACATGCCAACTGTGAATAAAAGTCGTAATACTGTGGTTAGTTGATGATCGACAACTCATTCATTATCGATAAAACTCAAATGTGCAAATAAAAACAAACAAGACAAGAACCATATCATCCCGAACACAGGATGCAGCTGTTTTGCGTAACGAATTACGATTGAGGGGGCAGGATCTCGCGACAATAATCGAATTCGGTAGACCACCACCGTGAAGGGCCTGCAAGAGCCCTATGACCCTAGCGTAATCAATTTTAAATGCGCCGACGATTGTACCTCGATGTCACGGTGCGTTCTGTCATGATATTCCTGTATCGATAATGCACCCCACGTCGCGAGGGGGTGAGATACACCCCGGCGCGAGACACAAGTGTCATAAATTGTGAGTTGGGCATTATCGTTTCCCGGAATATTGATAACTCAATATTTCTCTATGATATTTTAGATTTGATAGTGGAATGAATGGTTTTATGACTGGGTTTGTACAGGTGCACCGGAGTTTTTACTTTCGATAGATTACACAATTTTACACGGTTTTGGACCCAAGCAGCTGAAAGCAGTTTTTAAGGTAACTGTTTTTTCAATGTAACCTTCCGCTATACTGCTTGATTTCTAGCCAGCGTGTAACTTAATGTTGGTTAGGTTTTCATTTGCTTCAGCTAAAAGAGTGCCGGAACTACGCCGAAAACAATGTCCCTGTATTTTTTTTTTTATGTTCTGGATCCCACGAAAAGGGATATCCTGTAATGTTCAGAGAACATCGTGGGAACCAAGGGAAAGAAGGTAGGAGTTGGTGTTCTTCTTAAATTTCTGGAGGTTGTATGCCTCGGGGAACACCTCCCAAGGCAATGAGTTCCAAAGCCTCGCTGTTCGTTGGATGAACGAGTCTTTGGAAAGTGATGTTCTGCAGGTCTCCAAAGTGACCACGAAGGGGTGTGATGACTGAACTTGACGGGTTAGTCTCGAAGAGACTGCCAAAGCAGGAACGATTGTTGATATTTCAGAAGAGCATCGCCCATGAAAATATCTATAAAATAGAGACAAATCGCCAACTTTTCTACGGTGTTCCAGACAAGTGAGCGAGTTTGTAAGCGAGGCATCACCGACGAGACGAATTGCCCTTTTTTGGACAGAATCCAATAGCCTCAGGATATGTTTAGGTGCCGCGCTCCAAATATGGGAACAGTATTCCAGGACAGGTCGTATCTGTGCCTTATAGATCATAAGCAGCTGGGTGGGGTGAAATAGCCTTGGCACGAAACAAAACCAATTTTGGGATGCACTTTTGGCAATGGACCTCACGTGATTTTCCCAGGAAAGGTTATTGCTGATAGTAATACCAAGCATCGATATGGATGACTTCAGTGGTATGGTTACTCCTGACAAAGTTATGTTAGGCACAGTGAGATCGACTTTTCTAGAGAAAAGACATGCTTGTGTTTTGTTTGCATTGAATTCTACCAAGTTATTAGATCCCCACTCGAGAATTGTTGCTAAGTCCATATTTATATTATTAACATTTCTTCCTCGTTCATTTCTGGTTTCACGGGCTGATATAGGGGCCCTGGAAGAGAAAGCGGTATGGAGGGTACTATCATCGGCAAAGCTGTGTACTGGACATGAAGTTGCTTTCAACAGGTCGTTGATGTGAAGTAGAAATAGTGTTGGTGCGAGAATAGATCCTTGCGGAACACCAGCATTTATGAGTAGAGTGTCAGATGAAACTCCATCGACCACTACATGGAGAGACCTGTTTGAGAGAAAACTAGCAAGCAGAGAACACAGCTGAGGGGGCAAGCCATAAGACGGAAGCTTGGCGAGGAGTCCCTGGTGCCAAACTCGATCGAACGCCTTGGAGATATCTATTTACTAGCATTGAGTAGCCCCAAAAAAACTGCAATATTTCTAGGCATTTGACCAAACGTGTTTTTTCCAACCACTTGAGTAGAACACTTCATATTTTTTTTTAAACACAAAAAATGTTACTGTAGAGCCCAAGAAAGCTGGCCATCAGTTTCTTCCCATCCACAACCATAACCATTATGTCTACCTTCGTTTTTGATTCTTTTATGCTGACTAATAATGATTCCCCAAAATCTTGATGTCGTCGATCTTTATTTTTGTAAGTTCTTCACGCCTGCAGGCTCCGTATAGGTACTCCAAAAATTAAAGCAACTTTTATTAACAAATACTTGTCATCTGGGGCTTCTGTTAAGAATCTAACTAGGTATTTCATCTCTGTTCAAAATCAGTGACTTTTTTGGGTTGTAACCGACGCATTTTTATGCTCAAGAAATGCAATTAGTTAAGGGAACTTACTAATATCTATATTATGGTTGATGTTAATCGTGGCTTTCAACATTGGGTAAATATAAAATTACTCTACACATGCACTCTGAATATAGGGAAAAAACTTTTCTTACTCTTTTTGCGTCCTGAACACGAATCCGGAAAATGCGGCGGTCTCATACCATTCCCAAGTTAGAGAACTTTAAAAAAAAATTAACCTCATTTTTAAGCACCGTTTTCTCGCACAAAACTCACTCAAAATGCCTCCTTCTTTTTGCCAGCATAAACAATACACCCTAAATCACTTATTTTCGGCACAACTTTGCACAAAATATCGTCGTTTTTATCGAAAAAATCTTCCTTCTTACACAGTTCCAAATAAGCAAATTACACTTTGACAGATGGAATTTAGTAACTTTGCCTTATTTTTCATGTTGGTAATAAATGGATCAACAATTGCACACATAAATGAAGGGTAAACTATTGCTCGCATTTGAATTCGAAAAGTTGGCAATGATTCATTTATCACCAACATGAAAAATAAGGCAAAGTTACTAAATTCCATCTGTCAAAGAGTGAAATTTGCTTATTTGGAACTGTGTAAGAAGAAAGCCTAGATTTTCTCGATATTTTGTGCAAAGTTGTGCCGAAAATAAGTGATTTAGGGTGTACTGTTTATGCTGGTAAAAAGAAGGAGGCATTTTGAGTGAGTTTTGTGCGAGAAAACGGTGCTTGAAAATGAAGTTAATTTTTTTTTTAAATGTTCTCTAGCTCGGGAACTCGTTGTGAAATATTTTGAGGTTGATCGATCGATGTAAGTGCGAATTTACACGATCCAATAAATTGGTCAATTTTGTGACCTTGAATTTTATTGATAGGTGTAAACAGAAAACTGACGTTAATTTGAACTTGACCAATAAATTGATGAGTTTAGAATCGGTTCTAATTTTTCATCAATTTTTAGTGACAATTTGCAGTAACTTTCGGGTATGAATTGGATGCCTGCTAGAACAGAGATTTTCAGGTTATGTTATTATTTACGCGATTTCACATAACCTACCCTAACGTCGAGAAAAATTATTGTGCGAAAAAAAAACATAATTTACGTTGCCGCAGAAATGTGCATTGCTGAATATAAAAGACAGAGATGTAGAAGATGGTGGATTAGAGCTTGGATTGAGAAAAGAGGGAAAGGAAACTTGACATTAGTTCACGAAAAATTCCTGAGTGCAGATCCTAATCAATTCAAGCGATATTTAAGAATGGATCAGAGTCAATTCAATAAGCTATTGAATAATATTCGGAACTTATCCTATAGTTGAACCATTTCTTGTCACTATGTTGGTATTCCTGAGTAAAAACTGTTGCCAAAATTGACCAATAAATTGTCAGGTGTAAATATAACCCATATTGGTCAATTTTATTGTTCAATTTATTGATCAATTTTATTGGATCGTGTAAATTCGCACTAATCTTTGTAAACGATCAATTCTCAATTGTTTGCTTGAAGTAATGTTGTCAGAAAAAGAAAACTTCATAGGTTTGAAGTTTGACATTTTGCGTGACACAAACAACAAACATTCCTTAACCGCGCCATCTACTAATGAAGTTCTAAGCAGAATTTAACGTTTTTCATTTGTTGTCCCCCAAAAATTCTATTCAAAATCGAATCAGTGAATACACCAGGGTTTTTAGGCATCTTACGCTCGCCCAAAAGTAAATAGTTGATTTGGTTGCTATGGCCATGGACAATGTTATTTACAATACGATTTGGATGAAATTAAAATATCGCTATTGTCAGTGTCAATTGCTGTCAATCAGAACATATATACTAATTGAGTCAAATTATTTTGATTGCAAAATATAATTTAATGAAATAAATACTGGCTTGTGCATGAAATTACGGTATCTCGGTCGTAAATAGCGTTTAGTACCCTTCACGCCATTGGGCACTAAACGCCTATAGTACGACCTAGATACATAAATAACCATTATAACAATTGCGTATTTAATATAACCAACAATAATAAATATTTGTATGAGTACAATCAATCCTTTTTACATTTATTTAAAAATTATCTCTTGAAAATATTGTTCGAGTTTTTTGCGCACTGTAGTTTGTGATCACTACAGAGAAGGGAAGAGTTTAAAAAAGAAATATTGAAAGTTTTAACTGTTTGGTCTAGTCTATAGGACTAGTATATTTCTCTAGAAAATTGATTTACTTCTATTTATTATCCTCGAATTCTAGTAAAATGATGTGTGTAAAGATAATCTATTCAATCGTATAAGTTACTGAGATTTTACGACTGTGGAAAGAATATTAAATTGGTCAAAAGATAATAAATTGGAGTACACTTCTGTATATCTATTTTCAGAATCTATTGGAATTTCCTTCATTCGTCTAGTCAAGATCTTAGAATCGAAAACATTCGGGGTCATATTAATTGAAATATATGATCGAAAGCTCATTTGATTCGGGATGCCGCATGCCTTCTAAAAAATGTGCGATAAAATTACATCCACCCGTTAACAATTGCAAAATTAATTGTTAAAAAAAAGGGTTCGATTTTTTTTCTAGAGATCTCGGAAAAATATGATAGAAGGGAAAATTTGGAAGAAAAAGGTCCCAACTCCCGAATCTATATGCCAATTATTTATAAATAATATATATTTTCATTTTGTTTGTTATTGAATATAAATTCAACAATTTGAAAAAATATGGTATTATCAAGACACCAGAAGGAATACATTTTTTGCAAAAAAAATAACCAATTTCAAAATTTTAAATTATTGTTAATCAAGCAATTTTTTCAAGGATATCGCTTTTATAGAACGTGACCTAATTGTATAAATAATAATGAAAAAATATTTCCCTTCGTAGAGACTTTCATACATCTATAATTAATAAAACTATGATATGAAGAGGCGTTGAATTATTATAATTATAAGGAATAAATAAAGTACCAATAAAAACGGTAATAAAAAAACAGTATTTTTTTTATTGAATTATACTTGCAAAAAATCATTGAAAAGCTAATTTTAATAGCAATATATTCGAAAAAAATAATATAAACAAATGGACAAATTATTTTGTTTATGGATTTTAAAAATTTTTCATTAGAATTTTTAACTATTTCTAATAACATAAAAATAAATTTTGCCTATATTTAAATTGTTTATGAACTAAATAATTCGTTATAAACAAAAACAAATCTGTTATATTTTTTTAGATACAAAAAAATTACAAAAACAACCATATGCATCAATATCTCAAAAAAAATCATAGGTTCTTTGTTATATTGTCTGGTTTTTGTTTTTTTCAAATGGGCAATATCTTAAATAGTTTTCGAGATATCTGTAAAAATGGAACCCCTTTCATTAAACAATTAATTTATTTATAATAATTGTTAACCGGCGGGTGTAATTTTCTAGCACAATTTTCTAGACGTCATCCCGAATAGAATGATCCCGCCATCATATTTTAATTCACATTAACCTGCATTTTTTCCATTTTAAGATATTGACTAGACCATATCTCCTTATCTAACTAATAGGTATGCTGTATTTGATTGTCAAATCGTGAAAAGGTATACAACCAATATGTCGGAGAACTTGTAGTGGTGTTTGCGTACCCTCAAGAAATAAATTCAATCGTTTGAAATGATGTTTGGGCCGCTTTTTTTGTACATCCAACTTTCTGGGTTTTTGTTATCTTTTTTAAATTGACTGAAGCAGAAAAGGTAGAGCTCATCCAGTATTGAAACGACCTGTTGGTAGGTAGAGAGGGGGAAAACACGAGTGGACACGATTTGATGTGGCTGCTCATACTACGGAGAATATTCACCAGTGTCTTGACATGCAGCGTTTGGAAGGTTAGGTTTGTTTGATTAATAAATAGGTAGTGCAGTTATTTATTCAACTTTGCAATAGTTTACTTGTTACCTTGCCAAAATGTCCAGTGGTAAGTACTATTCAGTAGCGGAAAAAGAAATTATGGCAAATGTTATCAAATTCATGAAAAATGAGGCCAAAAATGGGATACAAATACCTTTACAAAATTACAAAGAACGTGCCAAGGCAGCAATGGGTATAACAGAATATTGTTTTAAAAAAATTCAAAGGGATCAATCAGCTGTGAATTCAGGTAGTATTCCTTCTTTGCCGCCTCCGCAAAAAAGAGTAGAAAGAATAAAGTCGAAAAATAATGTTTCGGAAGGGCAGGGTGAAACAATAAGAACGATTATAAATGATTTTTGTTTGCTTGAAAAACAACGCCCTACTTTAAATTCTATTCTTCAAAAAATCAAAAATGCTCAGGTAGGGTTTGAAGGCAGTCGTTCAACATTGCACATTATAATCAAAGAGTTGGGTTTTGATTGGGAAAAAACGCCTGATAATCGAACGATATTGATGGAAAGTCATGAAGTTAGATTACTAAGGGTGGAATTTTTAAGAAAATTGAAAATTTATCGCGAACAAGGAAAAAACATCATTTACACTGATGAGACGTATTTGCACAGTTCTCATACATACATAAGACGTGGGTTGATAAGAAAAATCATAATTTAAATTTTAAAAAACCATATAGTAAAGGAAAACGATTAATAATAGTTCATGCAGGAGGAGAAATGGGGTTTGTAAAGGATGGCCTTTTAATTTTCAAATCTGGGAAAAAAGTGGAGACTATCACGATGACATGAACAACGAAAATTTTATGAGGTGGGTAGAAACACAACTAATTCCAAATATTCCCGCGAACAGTGTGCTGGTGGTGGATAACGTTTCTTACCACAATACTTCGCTAGAAAAATGTCCAACATACTCTTCAAGAAAGGACGATATGCTAGACTGGCTGTTAGATAAAAATATGGAGCATCAGGCTTCTTGGACAAAAGCACAATTGTACGAAATTATAAAAAAGCACAAACCTCGTCTTAAGACATATATATTAGATGAAAAAATGTCATCACACGGTCATTCGGTCTTTGCTGGGCAGTAACAATTTGAAATGTTTTATTTATTTATTCAGCTAGTTTTTTATCAGTAATTCAATGTTGAACAATTATGGTCGAAATTTTAAATTGTTATTGGCAGAACCGAGCAGAAAATTTCAATGTGTAGTTTTTTTAAGGTTTGCAACAAAAGTATATCAGCATATTCTTACATAGGGCAGAGGAACATTCAAGTCATTCATGATAAAAAACTAGTTAGCCCTCTTGTATATTCGTATTTCTTTAATAAAACAATCTATAAATCTCAAAACTTGTCCCCATCTTGGAGTGACCGTTTGGAATTTTTATGAAAAAACTAGCTGGATCCGGCATGTATTGCAATGCCACGCAAATAAAATATCTGTCTGTCTGTTTCGTTCCGGTCACGTTTCCGGTACCGTCCCGGTCTATCTGTCTATTTTTATATCTATGTATTGAATTTTTTAATTTTAACAAAAAAAACATAATTTCCGACCCCAAAAACCTCCACGGTCCATAATCGCAAAACTCGTCCGCCATCTTGAATTAATTGATTTTAAAAACGTGATCTCCGACCCCATAATCACAAAACGCCATATTGGAGCCGCCATCTTGAATAAATTATATTTATCTATAAATAATATAATTATATTTATCTATATATATATATATATATATATATATATATATATAGATATAGATATATATATATATATATATATATATATATATATATATATATATATATATATATATATATATATATATATATATATATATATATATATATATATATATATATATATATATATATATATATATATATATATATAT
This sequence comes from Gonioctena quinquepunctata, assembly GCA_018342105.1. Classification (NCBI taxonomy): domain Eukaryota; kingdom Metazoa; phylum Arthropoda; class Insecta; order Coleoptera; family Chrysomelidae; genus Gonioctena; species Gonioctena quinquepunctata. Next base: position 106,294 of record JAFIRS010001290.1, on the reverse strand, counting down.
ATATATACATATATATATCTATATATATATATATATATATATAGGTTCATATAGGTTCATAATCTCCGACCGTAGGCACAATATTGAATCTAATCGAAATATACACCACAATAGCTATTTGTCCGACATTTTTAGTTCTTTAATTTTGATTTCATAGAAGCCGTGTACTAAAACGTATACGTTATAGAAGCCGTGTACTAAAACGTATAAAATAAATTTAAGTCATCGCTGACAATGATTTAATTATGTTTTGTTGAATTATTTGTTTTCAAAAAGCTTGTCGCGCGAAGTGTTCATAAAAGTGGTACCAATTAATTTGATTGGGCAGTGATTAGTTAGTAAGTAAGAACTTGTCAAAGTATTTGATTTTCACAAAGTACTCATGAAAGTAAACAACTTGTCGAAGTATTAATATTATTACAACACACATACCAATTTTGAATGAAATATGACCATAATCAGAAAACTCGTCCTTCATCTTGGTGCCGCCATCTCGAATTTATGAATTTTGCCAAAAAATCATAATCTCCGACCCTAAAAACCCTCACATACCAATTTTGAATCGAATCGGATCATAATCACAAAACTCGTCCGTCATCTTGAATTCATGAATTCTGACAAAAGTTTCATAATCTTCGACTCCGAAAACCCCACATACCAATTTTGAATCGAATTGAACCATAATCACAATGTTTGTCCTCCATCTTGAAGCCGCCATCTTGAACTTATGAATTTTGACAAAAATTTCTTAATCTTCGACTCCGAAAACCCCCATATACCAATTTTGAATCGAATCGGACCATTCCTCCATCTTGAAGCCGCCATCTTGAACTTATGAATTTTGACAAAAATTTCATAATCTTCGACTCCGAAAACCCCACATACCAATTTTGAATCGAATTGAACCATAATCACAATGTTTGTCCTCCATCTTGAAGCCGCCATCTTGAACTTATGAATTTTGACAAAAATTTCATAATCTTCGACTCCGAAAACCCCCATATACCAATTTTGAATCGAATCGGATCATAATCACAAAACTCGTCCGCCAAAAACTACGTCTTGTGTTTCGCCTATACCAAAAATTTGGTACGCCTATGGAATTTCTATTAATAGCCACAGTTAGACAATGGCTCGGGTATCTCCGAGAAAAATTGGTTGTTAGGTGGGGGAAGGCCAAAGAGGTCGTTTCAATACTGGACGAACTCTATAACTTTATCTGAATACTTCACGTATTTATTATTGATAATTCACGGCTTGGCGGTAACTCTCCTAGAATTACGATGAAATATATTTTTGGAGATATTAGGAATCAGCACAAATTGCAAAATAAAAGTGTTCAGCTGTGGATGAAAGTATTTTAAGTTTTTGGAGATTCAACGCAGATTTAGGAATATTTCATGAAAATTAATTCTCTAATAGTGGTAGATTTTTGTATAAATGCCACTTTTTATTAATATTTGAGTAATGAAATGTTTCTTCAATAACACTTTTTGTTTTGTTACAGGTGCAGGAGGATTATACACAGCTCATTCTTTGTCTTGGTCCAGAATCAAGGAACCGAATCCAAATGGCATAATGCACGCCAAAGTCTGGACGCCAGAAGATCCTAGGGCCAAGAAAGATGGTGCAAGCAGTTCTTCCTTCAACTTAACCGATTGAATTTAGAGAAGTTCATGGGGACACTTGAACGCTATTGACTTTTATTCTCATTTTTCCACCCTAAATGTCTTCTTTAGTGGTAGAATATTATTTCAAGTACGGAGGTGCAAACCGGTTCAAGCCCCTATAATTTTAACACTTTTCCCAGTTTATTTTGGACAGGTGCAAATATGTCAATTCCAATCAAACTGAAATTTACACCTGCTAAATTATATTCTAGTCAAATTCTAATACGTGGTATATAATTGTATATAAAAAATTTCTAGTCCGCATTCCGACCATTTTATAAAATGAAGTGGGCAGTGTATACCTACTCATAATTTTTTTGTTGATAGTTCATAAGATGTTATATTAGGAGTGTTTTGTGAAAATTGAAAACAATATTTCGTAATAATCTTTCAATGAGATTATTTGTTTGTAAATACTGTAAATATATCAAATATATTATTTTTTGTTCATTTACAAAGCATTATTTTTTTTCCTGAATCCTGATCCATCCCGAATTACTTAGTGATCCAAAAATCATTGATGAATGTACAACGTAAATTTTCAAATTAATTTTTACTATTATTATTTTTGAAAATTGGCGGTGGTTAATAGTTATTTAATCAACTAGTGTAATAATGGTGGTGATTAATGATCGATATATTTACTATGTACATACATTACAGAGAGACAATAGTGAAATCATAGGCTCAGCGCCAAAAAGAGTATCGAAAGAGAAAAAAAAGCGTAAGGAACTTTTTGTTCCTGACGGGGCTCCTCCGACCACACACACGATTTTTTTGTATAGTTTATGTAATATATTCAAATATAAGATAGGTATATGTTTCATTCTCGAACAAATGGAGCTGTGATACAAAAACATACCTCCATTTTTTTTTAAACATGCGTACTTTGGTAAAATATTTATTGATTTTAATTTATTTGCAATCACTTAAAACCAAATATAAAAAAAAAACTAAAGAAATCTTTAAAGTTGTTCTGCCCCAGTTACATCAAAATGTATGTTAAATTCTTGCTCCAGAAAGAGTTAAATACGATTCGCCAGGTGATCACGTGTTGCCAAATCTGCAACTGCAGAAAAGTGAATTCAGTATTGAGAGAGACAGCACATTGGTAGTTAGACAGGGGGAAAACACGAGTGGGCACGATTGTCATCGTGTGTAGCAGTGTCAGGACATGCAGCGGTTGAAAGGTTACGTTTGTTAGGTTAAAAAGTGGGTATCTAGTGTGGTTTATTCAATTTTGTTTACTTTTACCACGAAAAAATGCTCTGGAGTGTGTGGCAAGTACTCTTCAGTAACGGAAGAAGAAATTTTGGCGAATACTATCAAATTCATGTTCGCTTTTACTAAATCATTTGGTACGCCTATGGAATTTCTCGTAATAGCTCCGCTTCGGAAACCTTCGGGAGGAACTATTCATTAAGTGGGGGAAGGACAAACATGCTGTCTCAATATATATATATATATATATATATATATATATATATATATATATATATATATATATATATACAGTATGTCTCACTAAGTTGGAACCATATGAACCATGAACCATATGGAAAACTTTTTTATTATTCATTTTAGGAAAAAAAGTTATTCTTCGTAAAAAGTTTTGCATGTTCTGAAATCTCAAATACAATCATCAGATATCAACTTTTTTCAGTTGTATAAGCGGTTTGTCAAAAAATATGAATTGTACTCAAGAGTAAAGTACCTTTATATTCGACAATATCGAAAATTCTCAATGAAAAAAGTTGTTCAGAACTGAAAACTACGTTCAAATATGCAATTAAATTCATATACATTGAAAAATTAGGTTATGTTACTTTTTACTGTTTTTTCTATTTTGAATGAACATTTATCTCTTTTGATTATGAAACACATGATCACCTTTTCGTTTCTCAATGTTTTCTATCAATTTTGCAATTTAAACACATAATGAACGCATATGCATATATTGTGCAAATAAGAAAATACATACAAATACTAAGTTGTGTAACTAACATCATATTAATTCTGGAAATGAAAAGAAATTCAATGTTCCCTCATTCCACTGATGCCTCGACATATCCACCTTCTCGTTCATTGCATATAATCGTTCTCTTGGCAAATTCACGTAATACATTCCTTATCATTTCTGGAGAAATTTCCTGGCATGTTTCTAAAATTATCCTCTCCAAATGGTCATCATCTTGAAACGGCCCTTTCTGATAAACTTTTTGTTTCAAGCAACCCCATAAGAAGTAATCAAGGGGGGTTGAGTCAGGGGATCTAGCAGGCCAAAAAAGATCAGAATATCTGTGAATAACTTTTCCATGGAATGTATGTTTGATATTCCCTAACATTTGATATACTGTGGCATGCGGCACCATCTTGTTGGAACCGAATACATTGACGTTCTTGTAAGGGTAGTTCGTTCAAGAAGTCATTGATGTGAGTTTGTAAAAACTGTAGAAAACGTTCGGCATTTATAGATTGGCGAAAAAAAAGGTCCTATTAATCTGTTCTTATAAATGCCACACCACACGTTCGTCTTAAATGAATATTGGTCATGAGACTTTATTACAAAATTGGGATTTTCATCAGACCACCAGCGACAATGTTGTGACGAGACAGTTCCAGTTGATGAAAATGTTGACTCATCGGAAAAAATTATACACCTCGTAAAATAAGGGTCCTCTTCTAATTTTCCTTCGATGAGATGGCAAAAATCAAAGCGCCTATCATAATCCCTTTTTTTCAATGTGTGAACGATTTTTGGATTGAATGGTCTGAATTTATTCAGTTTTAAAATTATTGTCACTGTATCTTTACTCACATTTTGTTGCATCGACGACTCCCTTTTGCAAAATGACATTTTTGGATTTTTTACAACTGACAGCATTACTTCAAACTGCGTATTCTCATCGGCAACCAGTTTTCGGCGTTTTCCATTAAAATGATTGTTAATATTTCCAGTATTCTTGAATTCATTTACTATTTTCGTAACAGTTGAATAATTGATATTTTTATTGCGATGTTTGTTATTAAAAATAGTTGCTGCTTCTCTATGCGTTTTATAGTTTCCTCCCACAATCAAAACAATTTCTTTTTTCTCTTCACAAGTTACCATTTTTATGTGTCTTATTAATTCTAACGCGTTTTGACATTCACTGTCAAACATATCTTGCTATTAACAAATCAACAAATCATTTCTTTGTCAGTGCATCCTAGATTACACGTAACTACAGTTAAATTTGCATTGTTATTGTAGACAAAATAAGAAAAAAATATTTTTTCATGTAAATGGATGTAATTGCATATTTGAACGTAGTTTTTAGTTCTGAACAACTTTTTTCGTTAACAATTTTCGATATTTTCAAATATAAAGGTACTTTACTCCTGAGTAAAATTCATATATTTTGACATACCGCGTATACGGCTGAAAAAAATTGATATTTGATGATTGTATTTAAGATTTTAGAATGTGCAGAATTTTTTATGAAGAATAACTCTTTCTCCTATAATCAATAATAAAAAGTTTTCCATATGGTTCCAACTTAGTGAGACATACTGTATATATATATACATATTTTCTTCAATTTCTCGGAATAAAGGTCTGATTCAGTCAATTCATATAATTTCTTTCAACGACGTTTCGACATGGTCAATATATATATATATATATATATATATATATATATATATATATATATATATGTGGTCAAGCTCTCGTTCTCTCTCGTGATGTAAAATAACCTCAGATCAATAAATACTTATTGATCTGAGAAAATAACTATTCAGTTTTGACAGCCAATATGCCATCACTTGATGCCGAGTTCATGTGGCAGCTTCTCGTGTTCGAGCTTACAGCGTACTGATAGCTGGTTGGCCACTGAATAACACCTGATGGAATGTTCTGAATCACCGCCAATCAGACAACAATACGTCATTAGCCCCTGAACCATAAGTATGGATAATGAAGACTCGTCCATACTCATTTTAATAAACGCATTCTTTGCGATTCGCAAGTCGGAAAAAAATGCCGTATGAACGTTCATACTCAAACGGCAAAAATTGCAAATAACAATAAATCATAATATATGTCATGTTTTCATATTTGTAGTGGATGTTTGTTATGTTTTTCGTTTATAAACATTCCAATTAGTCTGACGTGGGTTCAGAAAGAGAGCAGGGGTTATTTAAAATGTAATGCATTTTTTCGAATTGGTGTGCTTGAATATGACCTATACAATTTTGGCGCGATTATTGGCTATGTGCACGACAGTGGCCCTGTCTAGCGAACGCAACATTTCGGGACTTGGGAATTATTTGACAGTTAGATGACAAGCCATAATAGGATTCGACATAGAGAAACTAAAAATAAAGAGAGTTGTCAAACCTGCAGTAAAAGTTGGCACCACGTTTAGACAGTGGCGATATATCTCGCAACTGGCCGAACTAAATACAGTTGGTAGAACCGAATGAGATAAGGCGGGTTTTTCAAATGTATTACTTTTATATGATTGATATGGTATATATTTTATAAGTGATCGATTTGCCATTCTTCTATTCCATATGAATGGTTGTATCATATGAAATACAGGAATGGCAAATCGATCACTAATAAAATATATACAGTAATCGATTCGTAGAATCTGTCAGTTCGTTCGTGGTTAAAATAAAATTTAAAAGTAAATCTTTATTTCATAATATCAAGAACAAAATCAAAGATCTTATAAAATAAGAATAATGAGTTGAACACTATAAAAACACATTTTATTGTATCTAGGACAAGGTACAACTACAGACAAAACAATAAAACTCCGAAAAACAACAAAATTGAAAATATTCTTCAGTCTTATCATCAAATCAACCAAAATAAAAACAAATTACATTTACAACAAACCTTCAATAATTTTGTTCATTTATTAGCACAAAGGAGAACGAGTAGGTATACTCCAGGTAAATACTCCAGTTTGATGATACTCTTCGTACTTCCTCAAATGGTGATAGAAAATGGAAATAAGTATCAGTTTGTGAAAAAAATTTTGCAACTGATGGATGGAAATAAGTATCAGTTTGTGAAAAGCAGCTTATATTTTACCTTGTGAAAGAATATTTCGAGGAATATCAGCGTCAACTCGAATAACAAAACATTCCATTTTCGACGTTGGGTTCATAATTCAAGTCCATTAGTATAATTTCTATAATTAATTTTTCGATGACAATTAACACTAGAATTATTCTGAAATTATTACATGGTTTGTCATTTTCTGACAAATGTCGAAATTGGAAAATTATCATGTCAGTCGTCTGTTGATTGCGGGCAGCGCCTGCATGCGCGACTGGCCGTACCAAAAACTTGGTGGTCAAGATCGCCAATGTTTCAAACAGTCTCTTTATTTTTAATTTGTCTATGGGATTCGACCTCTGACCATGGTAAGGTTAACATGTGGCGTTAACTGGTTGGAGGTCAAGTAAATGTATATTGTGAATGTCTGCCGTTTTATTACGTGCAATACAAAAATAATCTAAAAATTGTGAAAGTCGAAAAAAGTTTTGTGTATGAAATAGTCCCTTCCTTCTCTACGCCAGTAACCAGGATGGATGACAACGGAAGAAGGGGCGCTCGGGCACTCGTGGTATCACTTCGAGTGAGACTTCCAGGGTGCCATACGAAGGGGGGCAAGTGAGGTATTACCGCACGAGGCCCTCGGATCTGTGTAGATGGTTATATAACCGAGCACAAAAAAATGAACTAGAAGAAGAAGAAGAAGAAGCCATAATAGATTATAAGAGATAATTTCTATTCAAAATCAAATGGAAAACTTGAAGAAATATGAAACATTGTCGATATCTGAGAGCAATTTATAATATTTGTAAATTAAACAAATTGATTTTATAATGAGAACAGGATTTGGACGCATGAAATAACCTATCTTTCCAACCTCAAACTGTGAGGAAAGGTAATGAATTAGCCTCAGCACATTTGAGAAATGTTGAAGAACTGAGAATAAACAACCAAATTATTCAATACCAGCCCATATTATTAGGCAAACCTCAGTGAAATTAACATCCTACAAAACATCTTTGAATGTATAAGTACCCTGCGTTGTTGTTGTTGAGTTGAGCTGGATTCGTTCCAGTTACTTTTCCAGTCATTGGTTGATTTGGTGAGACTACTATGTTCCTCCTTGCCATAAAACATTCGTACAAACGTGTGAACTCATAATATCGCAAAAATAAAATGTATTCAGTGAAATCGTAATATAGCGAGGGTTATCACTTACTTTTACCTTTTAACAGCAGCTATCAGTTATTGGTTGATTTGGTGAGACTATTATATTCCTCCTTGATATAAAACGTTTGTACTAACGTGTGAACCCATAATATCGCGCAAATAAAATTGATACAGTGAAATCGTAATATAAGGATGTCACTTACTTTTTACAGCAGCTATCAATTTCTCGATATGTTTCACATTTCTGCCCACCAAGCACTTCGCCATAGCCAATAGTTTGTCGAACTCAGAACACGCTCCTCTAAAGAAATTAAAATATTTATTGGATCATAGATATGCATATACCTAACGAGATTGTAATAATCTACCTGCACTTTCATAGCGGAGTATATTACGATATTACGTATATTAAGTTCTTTTATAATTATTTGCAGTACTTCGGTAGAGTTTAGAGTCGGTAAATTTCTTGAATATTCAACAGTTTCTCCATAATTAACGTAAATATATCACATAATGTGAATAGAAACTAAATATTCAGGTTGGTTATGTGGCGAAGACTGATCTAAATTCTGTGGCTCCGTGGTTTGTCCGAATGCGCTAAAATATTTTAACTTTATTGCGGCATGTCTGGCAGCCATTTGGTTCGCGTTAAAATTGCGACATTCGGATGAGTATGATTTCGCCTTATTGGCTCATTCTTTATCTTTCAGTAAAAATCCTTAGATATGATTAAGTTTATTTTTGTTTGTGCTGTTGGTTTCATGAAATCAGTGCCAGAATCACCGACATAACCTTAATCTAGACTGCTGATCCCATAGAAATGTAATTATAATATACTGACATACTATAATTACATTTCTATGGCTGATCCCGTATGATGAGAATTAATCCAATTACAAGATATCAAAGAGCTTTTAGAGCATGCGCATTCTGTATCTGTGACGATTCAAAATCACATAATGGCTCCTCGTTAGATGTCAATGTCTGAAATGACATTATTTGTGGTTTCTGCGCTTTGCACAGACACGTTCACGTAAATTCTATTTGGATGAATTTTTCGAGTGTTGGGGATATGACCTCTAGCGGTCTAGATTAAGGTTATGTCGGTGGCCAGAATCATAAAATATCCCTAGAAATCAAACATGACGCACAAAAATCCCAAGAAAATTGTTTGTGTCCACGATATATTACGACCAAAACTGAGACATGCAACTAATGTTATTTTAGTTCTAATACACGATTTCACAGGAATAGGGAACACGCATAGGCCCCTTTTCTAGAATATTTTGATTTGCACTTAAAGCTCAGCAACAAAGTGAGAAATTGTTTTTTTTTATTGTTTTTAATAATTCGAAATTGAAAACGCCAATTTTTTCATTACATTCAAAAACGTACTCCTAGCGCCTCTAATGGACGTATGCATCGTTACTTCACACAGTTCAAACTTTCTTCGTTTATATATTGTACTAATATTTTTATTATTATAATATTTTTAATTGTTACTGAAACCACATTAAAAGTGACTCGAATTCATGTTCGGGTTGTAAGAAATGGTATCGTCTATGGAGATTCCTAAAACAACCACAATTGGTGCTAGTGTTTAGGGAAAGTTATTCAAGTGAAGGTCAAATCGAGTTTGAATTTGGGAGCACCTTTTAATTTGAGAATTTCGAAAAAAAATTGGGATTTGAGAAATTATTTTCACAAAATATAATATCTGAGGACCGAACTGAGGCAAAGAAAAATGAAAATAAAATCATGCGTGTTTACAATTATCAAGCTATCAGTTATAAATGAATACTTTCGATATGAAATGCATTCAACGGAGTGAAAACAGTCTTTCATTTGGTCATTAAAAAATGTGTAATTTGGATCTTCATTACGAATTATCAAGGTCCATTCTCTTTCAAATCATCTGTGAAGTGACAACTACACACACGACTATAATAGTTTTATTCAGTTCGGCTGAAAATTCACGTTCAACCAGTAATATTCATAATTCATCTCCTGAATATGTATTTGTTAAATACCATGCCAAGTATTTGATGCACATTTTTAAATATTTTTATTTTGTTGGCATTAAATAAAAATTGCAATCACTTGAGTGTCTGTGATTGCAGCCAGGCGCAAAAAATTGTATCATTTCAAGTTTTTTCTCCTCCATCAAAGCACACTGCATCTAATGTATGTCTGAGGCCTGAGATCTCATTTTGTTTTATTGATTTATTCATTTGTATTGATTGACTTATTCAATATAAACATTGATCATCTTACTCAATAAATATTATTATTATTATTATGTTTATAACATTGAATTTCCCGCCAAACTTTGCTTCCACCAATCAATAACGAAATGAAGCCAAGACAAACTTCCATCGAATTTGCACACCAATTTTATATTCATCAATTATTTTGAAAATATACAATTTTATTGTAAAATTTTGATTATAGCTTGTTGAGAAAGGTTCATTGAATCTATTTCAACAGAAATAAATCTTAAGAAATTTGCCAAAGCATCTCAAAACAGGCGAGAGATTCGCGTAATTTTTAGACCCATAAGAAATGCATGGGGAATTCAGTGGCCGGATCCACGAATGGATCGTAATTCAAAATTCCCGCCTAACCTCACTGATATTATCTATTGTTACTGAAAAATAATATCAAAAGTGACTTGAATATATGTTTGGGTTGTAGGAAATAGTATTGTGTATCAATATTTCTGAAACAATCACAAGTGGCGCTAGTGTTTGGGGGAAGTTATTCAAGTGAAGGTCAAATGGAGTTTAAATTGAGGAGCACCTTTAAATTGAAGAGCACCTTCAAAAAAGAATGGGATATGAGAAATTGATTTGACAAAATGTGATTTCTGAGGACCGAACTGAAACAAAGAAAAATCAAAATAAAATTTTCTATGAAGACAGATTTTTTTCTAAAAAAATTAGGTTGGCAACTTGGACGTCTTGAATCAGTTTCAGATCAGCTGTCAAGTGTCATTGCGTATTTGGAATGCAATTTTTGTTTGTTGTTGATTGTTGTGAAAGTTTGTTTGAAAATAACGAAAATCTGCAACACCATACTGGATAATTTTTATCATTTACGACTAATTCAATTTCCGTAAATAATGACTTCGGCTCTTTATTTGGAACATTATCTGGATAGTAAGCCTGCATTTTAAATCATGTATCAGTTTCACTAACCCTCTATTTCTAGGTCTAGAACATTTACCAATCGAACTTCAACGTAATTTTACCTTAATGAGAGATCTGGACTCGAGAGCTCAAGGTCTGATGAAGAATATAGACACGCTAGCCGATCAGTATTTGAAGGAACAGAAAAATCTGACGGCGGACCAGAAAAAGGAGCAGCTGGATAAAATACAGAGCTTGTTCAATAAGGCGAAAGTAAATACACAATATTTAATGTAGAGGAATCTACTCTATTATCACAATACACTGCACCACTTCAGAAGAAAATTTATGCTTGGTTTTCCCCTCATCAGCACCAGACTGTTCGATATAAAAACTCTAACTATACCTCAGTCCAAATATGGTTGTTATTTAGTACATTTTTTTTAAATTCTAATAGTAGGTACTGCTTGAATGCTTGCTGGGAGAATATTTTCTTCTCCATAGATCCCTTTTTTACATTTTATGCTCTCCTAAATAATTTTAACACTGCCTTTACCATTAAAGAAATAAAAGTGAAAGAAAAGAAACAAAGGCTAATGAAGGGAATAAAGACTTGAAAAAAAAATTAAATCTCTTCACTCAAATAGAAAATTTACCAATGAACCATTCTTTCATAAATACTACAATAGATACTGCAATTTATAACAAAAAGGATTAAATTCTGCAAAAGATTTACAAGTCAAGAATTGGTGAATCCTCCAACAAATCAAAAAAAAGCTGGAGAATAATGAACGACCTCAGGGGAAAACAGAAAAATCTGCTTGAAATCCCATTGAATACCCTCCAAATTAACTGCACACTTGAGCCCCTAAAACATTGATTATGTCAAATCTCTATGTTGATGAAAACTTTTTTTTTTCTTCTAAATTGAATTTAAAAAGTCATTAGAGGTATAAAAAATAAAAAGGCATCAGGGCCAGATGAACTCTCAATTAACATATTTGCAAACCTTCCAGATTCTTCTTTCATTGTCAGAATTGGAACTAGGATTCTAGCGCCTGTGGGGAACTTTCAAAATGCGCCTCTGAGGATATTCATTTTTCAATAAATACATGTTTTTGATAATTATTTATTGAATACTAGCTGACCCGACAGACGTCCTGTCTAAATTTTTATATTCCCGTTTTTTTTCGCGTAGAGTTTATTTTTTCCTATGTTTTTTTGTGTTGTTCCTTCTAGGTTATGCCTTTGACTCTGCCCGTTATTCCGTTTTACCTTTATCCCGTTACCGAGATATCCTGTTATCCATAAAGCATATTTTGATTGATGGATTTAGTTGCTTATTTGTCTTATACTAGTGTTTTTTCAGGAGTACGGTGATGACAAGGTACAACTAGCAATACAAACTTATGAATTAGTCGATAAGCACATTCGTAGGTTAGACAATGACTTGGCTAGGTTCGAGTCCGAAATACAAGACAAAGCTCTGAATTCCAGGAACCAAGAAGAACCAACCGTAGGCAAAAGTGAGTTGTGCAAAATGTATGTATCTCTCTTAATCTTATAGCTATTCTTTCGAAGGGGGTAGAAAGAAAATCAAAGACGGCAAAGCGGAAAAGAAGAAACGCTCCGGGAATTCGAGTGAGGAAGATTCAACGGGAACAGTGAAGGGATCGAAGAAGAAAAAACAAAAAGGGTCCGGAACGGGAAATGCTTCTGGCGGCTCTGCAGGCGGTGGGGCTAAAGCCACTTCAGGTGAGGGTTCGTATCATCATGCTTTATCATTCATGTATTAGTGTATACAGGGTCTTACATCAAGTGCAATTTCAAAATAAATTTATCATATTCATTTACTATTTAATACAGAAAAAACTACATTTCATGTAATGCCCTAATATAGGTAAATAACCAACTAACCAAAAACAAAAGTAAGTTTCATTTACCGCTATCATTCTTCCCAATAGTTTGAAGTTGATAATAATTCACTTTTTTTTAGTGGCAGAAGCAGTTGCAGCAGTCTTGCCAGGATTAGCAGGGATTGCACATCCTAGCGATGTATTGGACATGCCCGTTGATCCTAACGAACCTACTTATTGCCTTTGCCATCAAGTGTCCTATGGGGAAATGATTGGATGTGATAACCCAGATGTAAGTTGTTTTTTTAATTGGAAAAATCAAATTCAATATCACTTAAATTTGTCTGTCATTGAATTCATTTGAAAAAACTAGCATAGCTTTATATCTTTCCAACAATTTTTGCTTACTTAATGTATTAGTAATTAATATAAGCGAAGACTTCAATATTTATTTCCATTTAGCTAGTGTGTTTCTTCCCTATCTTTTTTCACATTTTCGAAGGCTTCTTATAAAGGTTATATCATCTGCAAATAATTGTATTGACCTTACTAAATCTAATTTATTAATTGAATGTATAAATATGAGAAATAATCAGGTTGGATCCTTGGGGTATCCCATTTTTTTTTTAACTGTGTCGGAGGTTTTGGACAATTCCAATAATAGTCTTGGTCTTGAAATCAAGAAGTGCTGGTTCTAGATATCAAAAAAGTTTTCAACTTAATTTTCATAATTGTTTGCATCTCACAATGGAATCTATTTAACTGATTTTTGTTTTACTTTAGTTTTACTCAACTATTGGGAACTAAAGGAAAGTTTATGGTTTTGGCAGTTTGGTTGAAATAGTTGGAAGAGATTTCTTGACATGTTTTTTGGGTAACCTTCCACAGTCTGAAAATGAAAATATAATCACTGTGGAAGGTTACCCAAAAAACAGAGATTATTTTATAACAAATAATACATATGAGAGAGGAATTTGGGGCAAAGTTTTTGTTTCGAACTTGACAATGCTTATATTTTTCCAGTGCCCAATTGAATGGTTCCATTTTGCATGTGTTGGATTGACGACGAAACCAAAAGGAAAGTGGTATTGCCCAAAGTGTACGCAGGATCGAAAGAAAAAATAATAAAATTGAGATTCAGAAGTGATTCATTCCACTTTTTTGTATTGTTTTGAAATAATTTATTTTTAATTGTCCGTAAAGTCAGTGTTTTGTACAGAAGACGTATCTATTTTATTTATTTTTTCAACTTTATTGACGGTGGTTAACAATTATTATTCATCCTTTCGCAAAGTGGTTCAAATTCCATAAAACATTGTACGAAGGTATGTTCAAAATGATGAGGCACATTTCAGATGTTCACTTTGGGTTATTTAAATTTTAACAAATCAATTTGTTACTTTGGAAGGGATGAACATAATGATCAATTGATCTCAAAAGAAATTTTTACACTACTAGGTGTTTGTTTTAACTATGTTGTTATGTAGGTTGTATTAGGGAATTTTCAAAATAGTTTCTGTAATTTTTTATTTTATGAGTTGTGAAGCTATCCAATAAAAAAGTGACTAATGGAAAATGCGTTTCATTTCACCTGATTCAACACGTTGCGTTTATCGCGCAGTCTTGGTCTATATCCGAGAAAAAAGTTTGCTTGCAGGCCGGTGAGATCTATTTGACCAAGAACCTTATTTTGACAGCTCCGCTTCGCTTTCTTGGTTTAAACAGATGATACGATCGCACTTGGTGAAATTTCCAGGCAAAATGCTTTCTCGAAAATTTGAAAAAATTATGATATTACCCTCGATAAAATCGCTAGCACTTATAATATTAACCTTGGAAAAATTGTAATTGAGGTACCAAAAATTTGTGTTGTATTTCACTTATGCAATATGCTGAAAAAAAATTCGGGCCATTTTATGGGGTTGCAAAATATGCCAGCTAGGCGATCCTGAAACTGTTTTGCTTTGTGTACGGTATTTATTGAATGATTTTAACAAGGCTGAATTATTGGAAGAACTGTTTATTACACTATTTGAGAAATGCAATAAGCCTTTTCATTCTAGATTTTTTTTTTGTGCTCATGCCTCAATTTTTCGGACACTTTATACGTGTGTGTGTGTGTCATTGTTATCCTAACCTTTCTACAAGTTCTGAATTTCAACCATAGTCTTAGCTAGATACGATTATGTGCTTCAACTGTTGTGGGTACTAATGAAGCACCATCAATGAAATTTTCAGGCAAAATGCTTTCTTGAAAATTTGAAAAAATTATGATATTACCCTTGATAAAATCGCTAGCACTTATAATATTAACCTTGGAAAAATTGTAATTGAGGTACCAAAAATGTGTGTTATATTTCACTTATGCAATATGCTGAAAAAAAAATCGGGCCATTTTATGGGGTTGCAAAATATGCCAGCTAGGCGATCCTGAAACTGTTTTGCTTTGTGTACGGTATTTATTGAATGATTTTAACAAGGCTGAATTATTGGAAGAACTGTTTATTACACTATTTGAGAAATGCAATAAGCCTTTTCATTCTAGAATTTTTTTTTGTGCTCATGCCTCAATTTTTCGGACATTTTATACGTGTGTGTGTGTGTGTCATTGTTATCCTAACCTTTCTACAAGTTCTGAATTTCAACCATAGTCTTAGCTAGATACGATTATGTGCTTCAACTGTTGTGGGTACTAATGAAGCACCATCAATGAAATTTTCATTTAATTGAACTGATAATAAGGGTAATAACCCGTGTTGTCTAGCCATATTTACTAAAAGTGTCCGAAATTTTCATATTACCCGCTTTTTTACCATGGCTGATGCGCTTGCGCGTAATGATTCGTGAAAAGGTCTATTGGAACCGCCGCGAAGAAGGCGCCACCTATTATCTGTATCCTAAAGCACTAAGATGGTGATTATTGTTATAATATTACTTAGGGCAATTAATCAGCTTGGAGGATTTCAGTTTAGTGTTTTTGAGATATGGCCTTAGAGGCCAAAAGTTTTAAGTATTTGCTTTGTGTGAATTGATAGTGATTCTAACACGAGAGCGAAGCGATTGAACGTTAATAGGGTTCATTAACAATCGATGTCGTGTAGATTAAACAGACTCGTTAATACGAGGTCGCCGGAAAAGTATATTACGTCTCCACTTGAGACTATTTTTCCATAGAAAATAATCATTTGTGTAGAAGTACCAAAATACCGTCAATATAAAAAAACATATTTCACAATGGGTGTGTTTTCAGTGACGATTCAACTCATGTATAAAAAATCGCATATGCCACAGTGCAATTGTCAGTTTGACTGCGGCAAAAGTTAGCTCCAACTTTTACAGCCACAAATGCACTAGTTGTTTTTTCACTTATTCATTTGTTTATTAATTATCGCGTTGTTGGTTGCCAAACTAAATAGTTTGACATGTTTGTCAACAACTTATTGAATTCCTAAGCACTAACAATGAGTCGATTCGGTGAGTCTACGAACGCCGAAATTAGTCAAATTGTTAATACCTGTATGCCTACGAATACAGTTGCGACGCAATCATCAATCTAGCGACAATTTTCTACGTTTTGCGATGCAAAAAGATATAAATTTGAGCCAGATACTTCCATCGAGAAATTGAATGTAATATTGCAAGATTGGGCATTTATTATGTGGAAAGGCAACGGAGAAGACTACAAAGAAGCGGTAGTTAAATTTGGAACACCACCGCTAAAATACTACAAAGTAAATATTATAAAGAATTCAATATTGTATTTAACCCTTTCACCGACGTTCAGTTAAATTCATCAAAAGCAGCACGTAATGCTAAACGTAAAATCCTACAAGCACAACCCGAAAAGAGAAAATCTAGTGCATCAGCTCTTAATAAATCTGAAGTATTTGCAATGGCCAGATTATATGACGAAAATGAACCGGAAGGACTTCAAAAGAAATTATATCACATTTTGGCGTTTGAATTAGCTTGGCGCGGAGGAGAAGCAGCTTACTGCAAAACCACTTGTTTCGTATCTGAAATTGAAAATAATGAAAAGAAACTGGACGTATCGAGTATAATCCTTTATTTTCGAAAACGAGACAAGGCGGTAACAATAAACTATGTGACAGCAATTAAATGGATTACGCCTAATATTTCAGAGGAAGATATTTGCCCAATACGTTTATTTAAAAAGTTAATGGAAAACGAGACACTTTTATAACATTGGACAGATTATTTCTTACACCAAATCCCTTTTTGAAGAAGAAAAATTCTAAAGGTTGGTATAAGAATGTGCCGATTGGAATTAATGAAATTTCCAAATGGACTAAATGCTCAGCACAACGTATTGGTATGGATGTCAAACGTGTCAAAATTACAAATCACTCAAATCGAGCCGCAGCAGTTAGCAAATTAAGTAAAAGCGGAATTGAAGAACAAGCTCTAATAAAAATAACAGGACACATCAATTCATCATCAATAAAACCATACCTACAAGTTGACAAAGAGTATCATTCGAGCATTATTCAATCGATTCGTTTGGAAAAAGAAAAAACTTCAACATCTACTACAGAAACGATTAGCTGTGGCACCCGCAGCGACATCACAGTTCCTTGTATGAATTTCAATAACTGCGTTTTTAATAACTGTACATTCAAATTGAAATGTGTTTATTTTTAATATTTCATGAATAAAGTTTGCATTGATATGTTTCTAAATGTCTTATCCATTTGACTCGAAAAACACTGTCAACCTAAAAACGCTCCACCTTCGGTGTCGCGTTTTTAATAGTTGACAGTTTTTCTCGTCTAATGGCTAGGCAACAGTTTCTCATTAAACAACCCAAATTTACTCGATAAAATACAAACCTCTCGTGCAATTATAAGTGAAAATTTCTGGAATAAACAGGTTTTCTCAAGAGAATGTAATTGTGGTAATATGTACAGAATATGCCATTCAATCCTTGAAGTTTTCAATTGATCCTGGAACGAAAATAAATATTGGAATTATGGTTTTTCTCAAAAATTGTTATACTATGGGTCACCATCGTGCAATTTCTAAACCAATTGATTAGATAATCAAGTTGTGGAAATTTATTAACACTTCTTTTCAGCTCGGGTAGATACTCAATATATATCTTTCCCGAATATATTGATGAAACAAAGTTGCCGAGTTATCTCTATGTTGATTCAAGAAATTCGGAATTTACAGTGTAGTTAGGTTTGCGTGGTGGCGACGTCTATGATTTGTACTTTGAAGTAACAAGATGGTGACGTTGGATAGCGCCCCTGGTGGTGATGACGATTGCGAATGGAAAAATATCTACTTATCCTTTGATTTTTCCAAACAAGTAAAAAAATTTGAAAGTTCAAAATACGCACGGAACAGTTTAGTGTTCGGTAGCAAGAACAAACTTCAGCGAACTGATGATTTTGTCATGGATGTTAGGATATTTAATTGATCGTTGTATATCGATTTTGATAATAAATGATGACGGTTTTTGAACATAGATTTAATTCTAATTTTTTCGATAATTGGGATCTGATAAGTGCTTCAAAGTATGCTGACTTTATCTACCAGTTTGGATATAACAAAGATTGGTTGTTTACTTTGGTGTAGAATTGACGTTAAATTTCAATATGTATAGCCGGTATTAATAATGATCCTCTGACTCTACATTTCTCAAGCAATCAGTTCAAAATTCCTCATATTTAAATGTTTATTGTAACAGAAGACCCCTCTGGAATGTCCAATATTCGCCGCTTATGTTATGCATTTCAGTTTAGTTTGCTTAAGATGTTTAAAAACCCTGGTGCTTATACTTATACCAGTAGTTGTTTGGGATCGACTTGGCGACACTTGGCCTACTTGATAATAGAGATTACTAGAGTGTCAGATGGCGCCAATTTCGTTTTAGTTTCAATTCAGTAACAGGGTATATTTACAAAGATTATTGTTCTACGAACCTATTCTTTGATATTTATTTCCTCAGCATTCTTTTTGAGACGAACTGTTCGCGGGATCTAATTCTAGCTTCGCTAAGGGTTGAACAGAGACATCTGTCAAACTTCACCAAAAGCAAAGCTAGAATTAGAAGCCCCCGAACATTGCACAAAGAAAACACTGTCGTGTTGTTTTTCGTATTTTGTACCATTTGAATTTGGGGTTAACTGCATTTTGACAGACGGAGAATTGGAAATGAAATTGTCAATAAATTGCAGAAAATATAAAATTCAATGCTTACAATATGATGAACTATGGAAATATCATTAATAGTCAATTCGTCAAGATTTGTACTTGCTTTTGGTACTGAATACAGGTGAATATTCGAATCTGCGGCTTTATACTGTTCACCCAAAATCAAATGTGGCCCATTCTACAAAAAGTATCCTTACACACTACACTACCTGAAAATAAACAATTCCTTACTCACTAATGAACTGATGAACGAGTGATTTTTTAAAGAACAAACTCAGGAGCTTATTTCAAATCAAAGAGATGGAAAACGCATAGATACCGACAAAATAATTTCATAATATGATGCTGCAGATCTCAGAAATTAAGTTCTGACAATAAGCGAGAATATAAACAAACATTCTTGGACGGCGCCATCTACCTCAGAGAGAAGCTCTGTTGAAGTAACAGGTGGTGTCCCCTCGAAAATCTGTTCATTCACCAGGGTTTTTAGACATCTTAAGTTTGCTACCCTCACGGATGACAAAGGGAGTTGTCAAGTTTTCTTCCATTTAAAAAAATAATAATTATTGAGTATTTAACAAGCACAATAAATGTATTCCGCCCAAGTGATTCCAACGTATTAATTCGATACTTATAGTAACTAACCCTGACATGAAGATTACCACCTAGAGAGCTCAGCAACAAACTTAGAAATTGAACCAATGTTTTTAATGATTCGAAATTGAAAACGTCACTTTTTTCATCACATTCAAAAACGTACTCCTAGCGCCCCTGATGGACGTATGGATCGTTACTTCACAAAGTTCAAACTTTTACCGCTAGTTGCTTCGAACTGTCAACTATATTTTTGTCATGGTATTTTAAAACATCACAAAAGTTAGTCGAATTTATAGCCGCTCTCGATTGGCGTTTGGTTCGGTTAGCGGTTGACGTTAAAATGACATCGTCGTTTGCTGATTGGCTGGTGGATGACAACTCAGCCAATCAGAAAACAACAATGTCATTTTAACGTCAACCGCTAACCGAACGCCAATCGAGAGCGGCTTATGTTTGGGTTGTAAGAAATAGTGTTGTCTATCAATATTCCTGAAACGACCACAATTGGCGCTAGTGTTTGGTGGAAGTTATTCAAGTGAAGGTCAAATCGAGTTTGAATTGAATATTTGGAAAAAATGGGATTTGAGAAATTATTTTCAGAAAATATAATTTCTGAGGACCAAACTGAGGCAAAGAAAAATTAATAGTCATTAATCGCCATTTTAATATACGAGTTGATTACAAAAAATTTCCTTCGACCTCGTACCTGGGGGTCAAAGTGACATTTTCGATATCCATTTCCTTCAACTAGGAGGAAACTTACAATGTTTGGATTTTAAAATACGTTAATTTGACAGCGCGAAGGTAATATGATTTGACATTTGAATAATATTCGAATTCGTGTATGATTAGTTGCCTATACCACAATTATACATTAATGGACCAAATCGACCGTTATTAACGGTCGATTTCGGTGTATGTTTGGTTGCATATATCACAATTATGCATTAAAAGACAAATTGAAGTTTAATAGGGGTCATTAACGATCGATTTCGTGTTTCCTATTATTTGGGCGAACAGCGGTTCCCAAAATGTGGTTTAATTTGGCAAAAAAATCTTTTTTTACTCTCCAATTTTCAACAACTATGATTTGTTATAAAATGGCATCATACAACCGCCGTTCATTTCACAGTCTTCAATTTGTATGATTGTAAAAAAAGTATAAACTAGGATAAGGGGAAATGAACAAAAAGTTGTATACAAACGTTTATTTTCCATGGTTTCGTGTATACCTACCATTCACAAAAACATTTTTTTATTACATCGCCAATATCCATACCGATATGCCGGAAATATCACGAGGTTCCTATTTGTCGAAGATATCTCTGGCAAATTGTATAAAATATCACAACAAATTTCACCCCTTGAACACCGTACAAATTTCAACATTATTAATGCTAAACATTGAGTGAAAAAACATTCTATACAATTTGAATAAAGTATAAAAGAGCATGATTCTGAACGGACGACTACTATCAATCAGTATTCTTTTTACTGATTTAACATATCCGCGCATTCTAATCCGCTTTAAGCAGCCTTGAAGGTTGTGCTGGGACATACTGAGAAACGTCAACTGATTCTCATAACTTTTTTCAACTAAACAGGGCGACATGAATTATACCTTCTTCATATTTCATTGAAACAGAGAACTTGGAATTCCAAGTTCTCTGGAGATTTTTTTTAGAGTGTCTTGTAAATAATTATTTCACAGTCCAAAACAAAAGAGTTAAAAGTCAACACAATGAGATATTTCCCAATAAGTTGTAGATGTTCCATGGCCATATAGTGGCCAAAATATATTCCTCTTCTAAAATTATTGATGTATCAAATGAAAATCAACATCTGCCTTCCAATCAACTCCTCTTGATTGGGAATTCAAATTAGGTGTATTTTTTTATTATGGAGTCAATTCTACTGTGTTTACACATCTCTTTTATATTTGCTGGGCATATAAGTATTTTCTTAAACTCAATCTCTTTCAAGAGCTATATCAATGAATCCCTATTACAATGTCGTAGAAACTAGTGTCGAATACAACCACTAGAGGATCTCTCTCTGTGTTTGTGGCCCTTGCTTTCTATTAGCGCATTTGACCAAACCACCAGAGGATGAGGATCACTTCTCTGTCACTATGCAACTTATTTTGGCTTTTTTTATAAGATAAAGAACATAATAACCCCAGCTAGTGTGTTGAAATATTGCAAAATTTGAGATTCTACTGAACATTCATAATTTAGAGCCTACAGGTTTCAAAATAATGAAGAACCAATGCTAGCAGACCTTTGAGAAGTAGGCCATAGAAACGATAGAAAGGGAAGTTAATCAAAAAGTTATAACGGTTTCATAGCCAGCTTGTCAGAAAACTTGATGACGCTAAAAATATTAATCATGCCAATATTTTAGAATCTTCAGGTTTTGATATACGAGGTATTTGGAGTTCACCATGGATAGATTAGTTGTAAAAAATACAAGGCCATAAAAAAACAATAAAATGGGATGTTTTTCAATGAGTTACATGTCCAATTTGGTGAAACTACAAAAACATCATTTGTGTAAATATAATTAACCTATGGATTGAAGTCTCCCTTGCTTTTTTTTTCTTCTTCTTTAGATGAGTTTAGTCAGCACAATTATAATGTTTACTTTTTGTCTTCTACAACCTCTATATTCCTTTCTGCTCGTCGATTTCGCTTTTCAGGGATTCAAAAAGAAAACCTCCACCTTAGCTGTTTTTCTCAAAGACTGTATGTATAGATGGCTGACATTTTGAATGATCCATATATTTCTCCATATATGAAACTAAAAAAAATTGGTGTGACACATTCCAAACTGTCCCATTTATTTAGTACTCATGATAATTTTATATTGCTGAAAATGCATTTATGTTGTTCCACATGCAACTCAAAAACTATAGAGTTTAAATGATGAAAAAAGGGAGTCACTTGAAGTTTCTTTCTCAATTTTTGTGGATTTACGTTTTGGCGAATTTTAAATAAGGGCAATTAGAGACATTTTCAACTTGTCAGTAATGTATCATAAAAATTGTTTTACAAAATTGAATCCGAACAATATTTTTTTAAATTGATGAAAAACACTTTTCATGCAATTTTTTCTACAAAAAGCAATTATTTCAAGAAAACTCTGCGAAAAGAAACAAAAGTGATTTTCGAAAGGTTAACAAAGACAGTTCGTTCTTCCCTCAAAATTTTTCAGGTTGACACTTACATACAGTATTGCCAATCAAATAGTCCAAGCCTAACCTTAAACCTTATACTCTCTATTCGTTTCAGTGAATCATTGGCATCATTGCCAAAATTGAATCACACCAGATTACCAATTTCCTTTTATTTTTAGGTTTTTATTGTTTAGAAATGATGGAAGTGTCAAATTTGGCACCATTTCCACATCACTTAGCACAATTTTCTCCATTGTGAATTCAGTCAACAGTTTTTAGCAATACTATTAGGAATAATTTCAAAAGCTGAATCCATAATAAATGGTTCAATTTATAGGATATCGAATTTAGTATTAGTAATAACGTTACCTTGAATAGTCTAATCGACAAGTTGAAAATGGTCTAAAATAGAGATACTGCTCTTAAAATTATGTGTGATAGCTCATTGGATCCGGAATAACACCTAGAAAAATGTGCCAATTGCAAAAGTAATGAACAATTAAAGATGAAAAAAAAATGGCATTTCGTTTTTTGCCAATATTTCATAAACTATTAATATTTAAGAAATTTCAAAACAAGATTCTGAAAGAGGAGGAAATTTCCAATAAAAAACTCCCAGCTCCCGGAACTCTATCTCCATTATTTATAATTTTAATTCAACGCTGAAAATGGGTCTCCGCGCGACATTTTTGTTGCGCGCGCGGCGTCAAAAGCGAGTACGACACATTAATTAATTTATTTAAGGTATTAAATTTTTTTTTTATTTGAAAAAATTATGGTGTATTTTGAACACTATAAATAATTTATTCCCGTTGGAAATTTTACTTAAAGTAAATTTTTCAACAAGTTAAACGATTGTTAACTAACAAAATTTTCTCGAACTTCTGTCTTAATTGTAAATGAAAAAAAATGTTTGTCGTAAATTTTTTTTGCTTGTTGATTATTGAAACAATTAAAAATTATTATTAAGGAAAATTTTGTTTTAAAAAAATCATAATATTTGTAATATAATGAAGTTGTGAAAAAAAAAATTTCAAAAATATTGAAATAATCAATTTGTTTATGAAAAAATTATCAACAAATGGGGGGATTTTTTTTGCAAATCAATTTATATCTTGTATTAATAAAAAAACGATATGATGATTAAGAAAAAAAAATTTTCAACAACATTACTTGGATTTTTTAGTTTTTGTTCAAGTACAAAAATTATTATAAACAAAGTATGAATATTTTTTTAACTTTTATGGCGTGATCTTGTTAAGTATGTATATAAGAGAGGCTCTACGAAGCGAAAAAAATTTACGACAATTATTTAAACACTTTTTTTTATTTACAATTAAGATAGAAGTTTGAGAAAATTTTGTTAGTTAACAATCGTTTAACTTGTTGAAAAATTAACTTTAAGTAAAATTTCCAACGGAAATAAATTATTTATAGTGTACACCATAATTTTTTCAAATAAAAAAATTTATTTAATACCTTAAATAAATTAATTAATGTGTCGTACTCGCTTTTGACGCCGCGCGCGCAACCTAAAAGTGTCGCGCGGAGACCCATTTTCAGCGTTAAATTAAAATTATAAATAATGAAGATAGAGTTCCGGGAGCTGGGAGTTTTTTATTGGAAATTTCCTCCTCTTTCAGAATCTTTTTTTGAAATTTATTAAATATTAATAGTTTATGAAATATTGGCAAAAAACGAAATGCCATTTTTTTTCATTTCTAATTGTTTATAACTTTTGCAATTTTTCATGTGCTAATACACGCTTTTGGCACATTTTTCTAGGCGTTATTCCGGATCCAATGAGCTATCACACATAATTTTAAAAGCAGTATCTCTATTTTGAACCATCTTCAACCTGTCGATTAGACTAGAAGATCCTTACTTTGAAAATCCTACCAAAATGCGAAAATTTCTAAATGGGCATGCGCCCACATTTTTGTTCCATGTGTTTATTGATGAGAAATCAATGAAATGCCTCCAAGATTAGTTATTTATTGTATGAGTGTTTTATTAGCTATATAAAACACAAAAGAAAAGAAACACGAGAGCGCAGCTAGAGTGTTTTATAAGCTAATAAGACATCAAATGCAATACAATATTTTATCCACAGCTGGTATGCTATAAATACCAAGACTTTTCCTGAACTGAATGTTTCTGACAGGCTCTATCTTTAAACATAATTAGTCAGCTTCGCAAATCCACACACACACACCCCAGAACGTATTCTGTAGGCTTCGATTTCCCTTCGGGGGGCAAACGGGATTGTCACACTTGAAGTGATACCACGAATGCCCAACGCACGTGGAATGGCTGTACAAAAACTAACATTAACCTGACTTCCTGCCCGCGTGTTCGACGTCCATCTCCCAAGACACCAGGAAGTCGAATCCATAAAATATGTTGTTGGAGACGGTTATGATTTGTTTATTATGTGAGGTTAGATTGGACTCATAAGACAATGCGTCCTATGATCATAAGACACACTAGTGTTTATGGGAGTTCCGCACAAGTTGCCAACTGATATTTCTCATATAAAATGTGTCATTCATAGAGATTTTGTGTTGGTAGCGCTACACAATGACAACAGAGTTTTTTGTAAAATTGTCGTTCTGTGTCTATTTTATAAAGAAAACTTTTGAAACCCCTGTACTCAAGTCATTCCTTCAACTGAAAGACAGAGATCTTCCAAGGTCACTCCATCCTGAAGAACTGCCCCAGGAATATCTTTAGGAGGGGGTTAAAGTCGTCATATTTTGTGAAAAAAGCTTGAATAAGAGAATACACAATAACAACTGACAACGGAAGTCCAGCAACAAGAGAAAAAAGTGGCGTTCTTCGGCGTTAAGGTTCAAATGGCATAGTGACAGGTGACAGTCAATAATGTAGGTTGGCATGAATCCGATTGGGATAGGTACCAACCCTCGAGATATAGACACAAAATTCCCTATTAATATAACTTTTTTATATACAAAAATATAAAAAATTGGGGACTAAAAATAAATGATCCAGCATATTCAATCTGTTCAAGATGTTTTATTGAGGTTGGTAACTTCTGTGGACCTCATAAGACGTTTGTAAACAGTAGCATTATGACTTTATAATATACCAGCTGTGGATAAAATATATTTATTGTTTGGGTGTGCAAAATAACACTGTCATGTCTGTCATTATAAACTGTCATTCTTACAGTTATTGGAAAAAATAAATTGTATAAAATGAGCTAGATTTATAATTATTTTTACGCGTATTGCTATTCTTTCTTCTACTATTATCGCCGAATAAAAGTTGACCAAATCCACCCTTCACCTTGATAAGTTAAACCTCAGTGTTCTCCAAATCATACAGCTTCATATTTTATACCTGAACGTGATTCAAAATTTGAGTGATTTAGCGAAGAGTGCAGCAGTTGCCTGAGTTTTATCGCCATTAAATCGTCGCAGTTCGAAAATAACCTGAGCCCGAGCAAACCCTAAGACCACAATTTCTTTTACGTCAGCTTCTGCGAAATTGTCGCCCGGCTGTATATTTTCGGTATCATTATTCCCGCTGCCACCTTGAGACGGGCCAGGTGCATTATCACCAACTGAAAATGAAAAAAAAAATGACATTAATGGTAAATATACTGCCGAATTAACTATTAGATTTTAGAAAAGTGGCACATGGAAATAGTAGCAAAGCCTGTGCAGGGTAACGAAGCTGATGCAACTAATAAAATGAGTATTAGTGGTATTTTCTTAAAATATAAATTATCGGAAACAACTCTCAGAACAAAACAACAATTGGGATGAAATCACATTGAAATGATTCTAGTTATAGACACCCTTTTTTGCGCTGATATAAGTGATAACTATAGACACAAACGATAAAAAATCAAGCTTTTATTCAAAATGCACAAAAAAGAGCTTCCCTTAGCTTTCAAGATCTTTTATAAAACCATGAAATTGTGCGTTCATTTTACAATTCTTGGACAAAAAAAATTATTCATATGGATTTGGAATAAAGGCGTGTTTTTTATATACAAATATTTAATAATAATAATAATAAATGTACTTTATTGAATCAATTTGATCCAAAAGGCTATCGACCGAGGTCCTTCTGCCCATGGTTACAATTTTTCAATAACATTGTATAGTATTTAAAAAAAAGTAAAACAAAGTAAAAATATAAAAAAAAACACAAATAAAAATATACAAAAGTCAAATGAGCATTCGATGAAAGTTGGATTCACTTCTTGTTTGTTTCCTAGGGTTGAGTATGAGATAGTTCCAGTATTTTCTCAAATGTTGACTGGTGTGGATGCCTGATCATGGTTTGGATGTTGGGTTCCCTGTTGAGGCAGTATCTTCTAATAATATCTATATTGCCTTGTTTTAGGCTGAATTTTTTAGCAAGGTCTTGTATCCTCTCTTCTATTGGTGGGATGTTCAAAGTTTGGTATAACAGGCGGTTAGGAGGGTTGTGAAGAGGGTTGTTCGGGTGTCGTATTTTAGATATTTTTCGCAAGGATGTTGTTTCAGCTACTTTAAGTTTGTTGATGGCTTGTTTCTTGCAGTTTAAAAGCAATGTGTGTCCATAGTCTATCATGGGTCTGCATAAGGTTTTGTATATGTGGCTTGCTGTATTCATGTCAATGCCCTTTTTCTGTATGTCAAACTACTGAAGTGTTTGGCACGTGATATCATATTCTTCTTCTTGATTTCAATATGTGCATTAAAGTTCATATGTTGATCGAAAGTGATACCCAAGTATTTGATACTTGGTTTAGGTTTGAGGATATGCTGGTTTATGGTAAGAGTTGGAGAGGAGTTGTTGAGCCGGTGATTGAATATGATGAATTGTGATTTTGTGGGGTTGGGTAGGAGTCGCCATTTTTCGAACCATTGGTTAGTCTTTAGGGTTAAATTTTGAAGGTTGGACATGGTTTGTTCAATAGTTCTGTCATGTGCTATTAGAGCCGTATCATCGGCAAACTGTAGTATGTATCCGGAGTGCTTGAAATATTCGGTGTCTTGTTGTAGATGGTTATATATATCAGAGCAGTATATATTGTATAAGACAGGGGATAATGGCGATCCCTGTGGAAGGCCCTGTTCTGGGGTGAATTCTTCTGAATGGGTGTCCAATATCTTGACTCTCAGTTTGCGGTCTGACAGAAAGTTCTTAATCACGTTCAATAAGGGTTTGGGGCAATCTAGCATGTGAAGTTTGAATAGAAGCCCTTGATGCCATACACTGTCGAATGCCTTATTTATGTCAAGGAATAGTGCAGCAGTCTTTTTTCTTGTGAGCTTGGTAACTTCTATGTTATTTGCAATTATGCATAATGGGTGTATCGTTGAGTTATTTTTTTTGAATCCGAATTGGTATCCAGGTATTTTGTTCCCCACTGCTTTTTCGATTCTGTTTTTTATAATAGTTTCCAAATTTTTGCCGAGTACTGGTAGTAATGTGATGGGCCTGTAGCTGGATGTTTGAGAGAGATCTGTGTTGGGTTTTGGGATGGTGATTATTGTACCTACTTTCCATATACTGGGAATGAACTGTTTTTTCAAGCAAAAGGAGTATATGTCAATTATGTGTAGGTGTATTCTCATATCCAGTTTTCTCACTATATCTTTGGTAATATAATCATAGCCGGGAGATGTACTTTTGCCTTTTTCGACAGCTGCGAAATATTCCTCTTCTTCGATTATGCATTCATCATCAGCACTTTCAGCATCAAAATAATTTGTATTCCATTCAGAAACTGTTTCATAGTGTGTTTGGTCGAATTTGTTGTTAGTGCTTTCTTTGTAGGCATTATTATTTTCTTCCGTTATTTACTAAAGTGATTTGGTTTTTTGTTTTTGCTTTATACTTTGACAGTTTTTTTATTTCGTGCCAGTAGCTTTTCCCCTACAAATATTTATTTTGCCCCTTTTCAGTATTTCAACCTTTTGTTACGAATACACTGCGCTAGTGCCTGTGGTCGCATGCTGCCGATGATAATGACAAATATAACTATTTTTCCTGTTAATGGATAGTTCCACGACTATGAAACCGGAAATAAACTACATCAACTGTATACTAGACTCTCGGTATTGCAGAATCACCCAACATAGATGTGTTAAGTTATATAAAGCACTTAATGACGATATCAAGTCTGTCTCCAGCTCGCACTGCTTTAAAATGAGTATGAAAAACCATATTGGCAAAAAGGCACAGTGTCATACCCCATCCCTAGAGTCATGTAATATCTACCTATGAGTACCCACACACGCACATATATCGCACCAACAGAGCAACGCCCTGATGAGTAAACTTGACCTTTTTAAACCCACTATGATTAAGCGACGACGCAAGAATCAACTGATTAAAATAATTGCGCGATTGGCGAGCCTTTCATCTCAAACGCATCGCCAACACTATGACTTAGAAAGAGATTATGATTAATTCTCCGAAAAGCAAAGACACAAATATAATCAATGGCCTATAACCTGGAGGCATAAAGTAGGGTGTGTGGTGTGTTAAGTAGTGCCCCGATAACACCTATTATTCAGCCTCGGTAATCAGTATCTCGAAGTAGTGAAAAGTCTTCTGAATATAAGTTTATAAGTGCTCCTAAATTCAGACAACACAGAGAGACAAACTTAACAAATACCTGATACGTAAACTATTCGATTAACAACCATACGCTATCGGCTCAATCGTAAATATAAAGTTCCATTATTTCATCCTATATACTTATCTAGTAGACGACTGAAACTAAAATGACTTCCGTGAAAGTGGGTAACGCCTTTGAGATATATTTTTGCGATGTTGGTTCTTAAGTTCTTAGGTATGAATTAATTGTATATTTACTTGCACATTTAAAATTTACGTATTATAAGGGTAGGACTCGGCTAGTTGAAATGATTATGTATAGTGAATAAGTACTGCCGGTGCCTACCATATTTGTGTATGAACGATTGATATTGTGGCCGACTTTTGGTATTTATAATTATACCGGATCACGCATAAGTTACTAATAGAGCGTCAAATCAGTGATTTGAAAGATGAAATAAAAATTCTTAAAGAAACCAACATAGACATGATAAAATTACTATCAAAAGACAATCGACCCTTTGAGAGTGAAAAAAATTATTCACATAACGACCTTGAGGACCTGAATTCACCTGCAGAAACGGTTATCGAAAATGATACTGAAAGAAATAAACCCCAAAAAAGCCACGTAAACATTCCACTAAATTTAGCTAAAAGTATGGACCAGCATTCCTTTAAGAGAGAACACACTGCGCACAGACGAAATAGTCGGAATACGGCGATAATAGGAATGCAGTACTAATGTAGCAGCGGAGTTCACCGGAGCTCGTAGGAGACTGTGGATATACGTAGGAAAGTGTTACCTCGTTCTACCTCTCACGGAATAAAATCCTACCTAGAAAAAACATTCAATGTTGAGAAGTTAAACTCACCCATTCAATGTTGAGAAGTTAAACTCACAGGGAAGTTTGCATTCATATAGGGTAGAAGCTGACATTGAGCTACAGGACTCGCTGTACTCACCCACTATTTGGCCAGAAGGTGTACTAGTTAAAAAAATTACATTTCGTAGACAATATTCAGGAAGTTCCACCCAACGGCCATTCTAGACTATTAGTTGATAAATCATTTGACAAACTGAAAATTGTACACGTAAACGCTCAGTGCATCAATAACAAAATAAGTCAGTTTGAGGTACTCATATTCCAAGAGAAACCTGATGTATTATGTATCTCTGAGTCCTGGTGCAACAATTCAAATATAAATACTGTTCAATTCAGTGAATATGTCCTTGCTACTCACTTTACTAGACAAAACCATATTCATGGTGGTACTTTGATTTTCATTCGAAAAAATTTCAGTTTCAAAAACGAAACCTTTATAAACAAACTTTCACAAGAACTTCAGTTCGAGGTTTGTGCAGTATCTTTCCAGTGCCATGGTAACAATTATTGTTTATTATCAGTTTATAGACCACCAGCTGGAATCATTGAAACATTTATAAATGGACTTTCTGTCGCATTGGACTACTGTAATGGAAAATTCAAAAATATAATTGTTTGTGGTGACATAAACATAAACTTTTTATGTGAATCAAATAATAAATCATTCCTCACCGATCTCCTCAGTAGCTATAAACTAAACATACAAAATTTTTAACCTACGAGGGTCTTTACAAATGTAAATGGCAAATCGAGTGAGAGTAAAAATGACTATTTTTTCACTAATATATGCAATTCGAAATATCTTGAAACAGTTAAAAACATGAATATTGCTGATCATTTTGGTATCATATTCGAATTGATTCTGGACATTAATCCTATTAATGAACACAGGTTTAACCATGAAACCGTATCCTTCCGAAATACAAGTGACGAGAATCTTGGCATTTTACAATCCTTTCTAGAGAAAGAAACCTTTTGGTTAGTTTTCGAAGGCTCTGAAAATATTCATATAATATATGAGACTTTCCTAAATACTCTTCAGTATTTCATTGACTTATCATGTCCTACAGTTGTGAAAAAATGTAACAGAAACTCAAATACACACCAGTGGGTGAACAAAGATATTATTTCTATGAGTAAAGAATTGAAAGAATTATTCTGGGTGATGAGGAACTCAAATGATAGCCTTGTAACTGAAATCTACAAGGAATCTAAAATATGAGTAAAGAATTGAAAGAATTATTCTGGGTGATGAGGAACTCAAATGATAGCCTTGTAACTGAAATCTACAAGGAATCTAAAAAAGTCTATCTACAAACAATTAAAAATACAAAAAGCGCATTTTACAAAAAAAAAATTGAAGAAACAGGTCATCACCAGAAACAAAAACAAATATGGAATATAGCCAGAGAAAAAATAGGAAATTCAAGATCTACATCAAATATTCAAATAAAAGTAGAAAAGAAAATAGTTGAGAACAAGAAAGTCATTGCAAACGCTTTCGGTGCCTTTTTCTCAAACAATGCAAAAAATTCCATAGAGCAACACTTTGGCTCGAAAGTATTCAACGATTTTACTTCAATGTATGAAACTAATACATTCTATTTTTTACCTGTTTTGGGCTGTGATGTCCTAGATGCAATAGGTTCACTGAAAAATTCTAACTCAGTTGGAATAGACTGTATATCCACCAAAATCATTAAGAGTATGGCTGTGTACATCGCTGAACCTTTAGCTTATAGTATAAATCGATCAATAGAGTCAGAAGAATTTCAAAATTACCTAAAAACAGGTTTAGTGACCCATATTTTCAAAAAGGGTGATACATCTATCATGAGTAATTTCCGACCAATAACAGTACCGACTGTGATAGGTAAAGTTATTGAAAGATGTGTCTATAACAAAATGTATGCATTCTTAACCAGATTTGAAATTCTATCAAAGTACCAACATGGTTTTTGTCCAGAAAAGTCGATTGAAAGTGCTTCCTACAACTTTTTTGAATATATTTACAATTCTATAGATAAAGGAAAATATGTTGGAGCACTCTTTTTCGATCTATCAAAAGCTTTTAATACAATTGACCTAAACATTATCGAAAGCAAACTCTACTCTTTAGGATTTCGTGGTAACTTTCTGTCGTGGTTAGTCTCATACATGCGCCTTAGAAAAATATCTGTCAAAATTGAAGAGCATAGGTCTGATTTCTATTCTATGGACCTGGGAGTTCCTCAGGGTTCCATCTTAGGTCCACTGATTTTTTTATTATTCATAAACGATCTACCACTTCATATAAGCACACAATGTATAGTTCTCTATGCTGATGATTCAACTTTGGCTGCTGATGCTGACAGTCCCGAGGAACTCCAAGGTAAATTGAATATATTGTCAAAGGAATTCACAACCTGGTGTGAAAAAAATTCTTTAATTGTGAACCCAGACAAAACAGTGTGTATGCAGTTCTATCGCAGATCAAAAATTGTAACAAATTTTCAAGTAAGAGTGATGGATGATGTAATTAATCTCTCTGAAATACTAAATTTATCGGAACTTTCGTAGATAGTGATATGAGATGGGAAGCAAATATAAATGCTGTTTGTAAAAAGTTAAATAGTGGTTATTATGCCATTCTACAACTGAAAAATATTTTTGATATAACTCAATTGATCAATATTTATTATGCCATAATCTACTCCCACATCTCCTGCAATATCAATATCTGGGGCAGCTCCAGCAACTCCAACAGAATATTTATTCTACAGAAAAGAGTCATCAGACTCATTTTCGATCTAAAGATTAGAGATTCGTGTAGAGAATATTTTATAAGATTCAATATCTTAACATATCCATGTATATATATATATATATATATATATATATATATATATTTTTTAAATGTATGTTATTTCTGAAACAGAAACATATGTACGACACTGTTTCCCAACATCATAACTATTCCACTAGAAACGGAGATCTCATCAGGATCCCGACTCATAACACATCATTCTTTAAAAACAGTCCGTCATATACAGGAATTACATTTTTCAACAATCTTCCAACTAATCTAAGGAAAATTCAAAATAAAAATATGTTCAAATCGAAATTGAAGAAATATCTGCAAGAAAACTGTTTCTACAGCATTTCTGAATTTTTAAACTCGAGATAAAATGTTAGTTCTGTCTGTGTATATATGATATTTATATTTTACATTTGATTTGTTTTAAATTCCAGATAAAATGTTAGTTCTATCTGTGTATATGTGACATTTATATTTTGTATTTTGATTATTTGTCTACCTTTTTGTGTTCTTGACGTATCCTATATCATGTATTTGATCTTAAAGGATTCAATAAATTATTATTATTATATTATACTTTGAAAGCAAACTGTTCTTTTCACATATCTTTATAATAAATGTTTATTTATAGTCCAGAGTTTAAATGTATAGAGGTGGGACTCTTAATACAGTAAAGTGCATGCTCAGAAACTGGGGAGACCCCACGTACCTCCGTTCTAATCTCACCTAAAGTGAACGAATAAAAAACAAAATAAAAAATGTGAACCAACTTATATTCTTTAATTGGTAATTCATTGATTAACAACCAATTTCTATCCAGGTTAGGCAGGAAAGGTGGGAAGAGGCTAATTAAAGGTTCTTGGATCTGGATTGGGTATTTTGACTTTTGCTCCGTTTGAGACTATCAGCTATAGGGGGGGTTTGGGACCGGGAGGAGCTTCTTCTTTTCTCTGGAAAGTAACTAAGTATAAATAGTAAGTACTACGAATTACTGTACATTTCACTCTCACGAAAACAAGCCCGAAAAACAAAACCTATGGGTTGGAATGAATCGGATGAATAAAAATAATAAACACAAGATATTTCACTATACAGGAAAAAATTATTATACTCAAGAAATTGGCAATATATTCATTTCAATTACCAACAACTGTCTTAAAATTTTGAGATTTGTTGAAGAACCTCGATTTTTCGGTTGTTTTTGGTAGCACAACCATATATTTATTAACTTCAAAAATTCATAATGAGAATAGCCTATGTGAATAAAAAATAAAAAAAATAACACGTATTTTTAACAAATACGCGATGTTGTTCGTCCATCTCGTTCTATTAGTCATTATTTCACGTGAAAAAATGTTGGAGTATGATAAGTTTATTTCATTTGTTGAAATTCTCATTGTGACATTTCTTTTCAAGTGTCTTTGGAATTCTGGTCGTAATTCAAAAGTTGCGCATGCACAGTAGTTTTCAAGCACCCGCATGAAAAATGACTGATTTTCGTGACTTCACTTTATTTACACAGGGTCTTATGAGTGTTATCAATATTGGTAATCAATAAAAATATGAGTGCACCGGGTTTATACCCTGTATATTTCTTCAAACATATGTTAAAACTACGTGTGAATTTCTATTGTTTTAATTCTTCATAGAGTTTCATGGAAATTAACACCATTTTATTTTTTCCTTGATTGGTCTTTAGCTATTTTTATAACAATTTTTTGAATTTATTGTAAACAGTAAATGGAAATCATCATTTCTCGAAATACTAGTATTGTGTTTTTGTTTATTTCTCGTAATTTTAAAGGGCGATTTGCCTTTTTCTGATAAAATAAATTCTTACAAATTTTTAAATTTGAATCATTATTAATCCCATCATTAGGTGTTAACCAAGGGATTTTGAAAAGTAATTCGAGTGCATTGTTTCAAATCCCATATATCGAATTTTGATTTCTTTAATAACATTAACTCCATGCAGGCAATAAATGAGATTATATTGAATATGGGACATAATAAAAAATTCTTGCTATGGCTCGGCTTAAATTTCCCATTCTTTTAATAGCACCTATCAATGGTATCACTATTTCCATATGTCTTTCCCAGGTCTATTTATCATCTATCAAGAGTCCTAAATATTTTTAATTGCCAACTTGTTGAATGTTAGAATCTACTAATTTTACATTGAAATCTAATATTTGATGTGATTTCTTGAATCTCATGAATTTTGTTCCTTTTATATCGAGTGTTGATTTATTTATATTTAACCAGTCTTCTAATAATTTCATATAAATATTTATCATTTTCAACTGTTAACTGTTGGATTTTTTCCCAAGTAAACTAATAATGTATCACCAGCAGACACAATTTTTTTTTCTGGCTATATCCTGTAGATTCTGGACATAAAGGAGAAATAGGATTGGTAAAATAATTGAACCTTGGGAGATTCTCATTGTTCAGATCATCTTGCTTTCATATTTTCCAATATATAAACTTGCCAACTTGACTCTATTGCCAAAGTAACTAATTTTTTTTACAATGTCCTCAAATACCATAATTTTTAATATATGAAATTAAAATTATATGGTAATCATATGCTTCATTCAAACCTAAGAATTTTCCTGTTTTCATTTTCGCCCAAGGAATCATTTATAACTTCCCGAAGATCCACTACTGATGTTTGTTTTTTTTTTGAATTATCTATCAAAGCCATTATCCTTCTTTATATTATCAGTCAGTTGACTTTTCAATTTTCCATTTGATCGTCTAGAAGTGGACAGTAAAAGTATTAACCAAGTTCTGTGGGACTGTGTTTAGCCGGTTATGAAAAGCAAATAGCGACTTTAACTGAGAGTTTGCGAACACCTGGACGGTGTTGTAAACTGATCAATCAGCCTTATGAACAGGGAACAGAGATACTTTTGACATCTTTCCGAGCTGTCTATCATAACGGCATTCTATCAAAGTACCTCACAGAGGATTATTTGTGTTTTAATTTTCACGAACTGGTTTCGGTTACAAAAGCAGTGGGCCTTACATGTGAACTAATGTTAAATGTAATGCACTTTAAGTTCTAAGAGTGAACATCGTTTACTTGTACTGCATAAGCAATACGGAATATTTTGTTGACAATTATACGTGTTAAAATGTTGAAGGGGTTAGTATTATTTAGGGACCGTTCAACGTTATCACATCCCTGCAAGTGGAATCCCATATTCAACTAAAATTGTGAACCTCATTCCTTTTTTGATTATTATATTATTTGAGAATTCCATTAAATAGTTTTGCGTTGAATCTGATGTTATTTAGTGGTTATATGGGTACTTTTTTTAATTTGTTAAACTACTTTTTTATGTTCTCAAGACCTTATGAACCTTCGTTAATAAACTAACGAGCAAGCACATTACTTGCCTCACCTAAAAGTACACAGAAGTAGCATTACTTTATGATATTCAAAATATTTATAACTTGACATGGATAACCTCCAAATGCGGTGAACTATCGTATCAATACTTTTTTCTTTGACAGAAAAAAACTTCGATTCATCTGTAACTAGTAGTGAGCACAAAATTGTTACATCGTGTAGATTATTAAGAAATTGTTAAAAAATTTAAATTGTTACATAGTGAGTATTGGACATTAACTAGGAAAACTTCAGCTATCGAGTCACTAGAGGGCATTACCAGTCTTGCACACAGCGAATAGCTGTTCATGGAAGTATAATCACCATTTTTGAAAGCAGGAATGATTTTGGTATTTTTGAGACAGTCAGGAAACACTGAATTTTGAAGGAGCAGTACCTTACAAACCTATCACTTTCAAATCATATTGAAATCTCAGCTGCCCAATTTAAAGTGAATAATAACTCAATTATAGTTGTTGCTATATATAGACCACCAGGTGGTAACTTCGACATGTTTATCAAAAACTTTGAATCACTGATGAATATCTTGATGCAAACAAATTGTAGAGTAGTGATAGTGGGAGATTTTAACCTAAATTTTTGTAATGAATCAGCAGAAACATTTGAGTTTATTTCTTTAATAAACTCTTACAACTTCAGACATACAATCAAAGAACATACCCGGATTACTACAAAATGCAGTTCTGCAATTGACAATATCTTAACAAACTGTGAGTATGACTGCTCAGAAGTAATACATTCAATGATTTCAGATCACACCGCTCAAAAACTCACGATTTGCAATGATTTCCAGGAAAGTAACAAAGGTGTTTACAAAAGATTTTTCACAGAAAAAAATATACAAAATTTCAGATCTATTATAAAAACGGTATGCTGGATTGACCAAAATGATGTCGATCAACAATGGAACATATTTCCTAAACATTTTTAATGAATCCTTCCCTAAGAAGAAAGTGTTGAGGGAACATAAACAAAATATTAAATCAGTTACAGAGGGGTATGACGCTGAACTCACTAAATGTAAAAATAGATTAGATATTCTCTATGTCTGTAGCATGGCAGACCAAACGTACAAAGAAACATATAATCAAGTAAAAAAAGAATACAATAGCAAACTGAAACAGAGTAGGGCAAAAAATTATAATACAAAAGTTAAACAATCAGAAAATAAATCTAAAGCGGTATGGGAAGTTGTGAGAGATATTAAAGGAAATAAACATATGGGGCAAGAAGGTATTCAGTCGGACAAAGATGCAAAATCTGTAGCAAACGACTATAATAACTTCTTGATAAGTGCAGTCTCCAAATTATTGAAGCACCAACAGGATGAAACGTTTTTACACAAAATAAAATCAAATGACAAATCAATACTGTTAACACCAACTAATGCAAATGAAATTTTAGAAATTGTTAAAAATAAGATGAGTAGTGGACATGATGAAGTCCCCTCTAAAATTAGGTATAGAAGAAATGATAGATCCGATTGTACACGAACAATTCTCTCAAATTAGGAGTTTTTCCTGACTCACTCAAGCTAGCATCAGTCAAACCCATATTGAAAAATGGGGATCCCTCTAAACTAGAAAACTTTAGACCAATTAGTCTACTGTCTTCATTCTCAAAAATGTTCCAAGCTGTATTATGCAAAAGGGTGATGGACTTTCTCAGGCAATGTAATCTTATCAGTAAGTGGCAACATGGATATCAGAAAGGGAAGTCAACTCATACAGCAATTTTTCAGTTCATTCAAAATATCTTGCTACAACTTGAGAAAAATAATTTGGCATTGGGATCTGTCAAAAGCTTTTGATTGTTTGAACCATACAACTCTACTACAAAAGCTGGAATCATATGGCATACGTGGTCCTGCGCTGAAATGGTTTAAATCTTATGTATCGGGTAGAAAACAAATGGTGTTAATTAACACTTTAAGTGCTGACATTATATGGTAACAGACACCCGGAAGCTGACAGTATATTTTTTGAAATAATGAATAATAAGAACATTATTGACATGTGAAAAATATTTATTTTGAAAAAAATACAGAAATAAAGTGATATGTGCCCTGACGTCGAAAGACGTTGTCATCCTCCTGCAATGAAACTCTCTGCGAGAGGCTGATGGCGTCATGCAGATCAAGGTAAATTATTCGTGAAATTTCGAAAAACATGGTTTGACACATAGGGAAGGCTTCCCAGGACAGTAAGGGCAGTGGTACATAGTATCTTTCCTCACTTTGTTCTTAGCACAATTGGTACATCTACGATGTGCACGCTTTTTGGTTATTGCTGTTGGAGGTTTTTTTTTTTTTGGAATATGACTTGAATCAGCGTGTGCTGTTGATTTTTTTCAGTTTGTTTTTCTGGAAGTAGGTTTTCCAAGATTTCAATTCTGAAATCATAGAACGAAATCCTTGATTTTTCAGACTTTCTGTACAAAAACGTTATTTCACACCTATATTACACGCTGACGTCCGCGCAACAGCTCTGCTCGCAGGCTAACAACGTACTGAAGTATAGAACGTGACTATACAGACGGCGTCGAAAGACGTCATGCGCACCCCACTTAAGTATCGAATGACGTCGAAAGACGCCATCAGCACTTAAAGTGTTAACAAGGAGGGAATAAAAGCTGAATCAGACATAAAATCAATGGAGGACTTCGGCTAAGGTTCAGTGATACCACAACAAAAATTTTGGCCTTAAATCTACTGACACATTTTTTGGCTATTTTTGATAATTTTAAGATGAAGTACACCTTCTAATACCCCAAACCAATATTAAAAAGGTGCGGAATTGTTGAATTATTTAGTTATATCATAAAACACAAATGTTTAGGGAATTTGTATTTTGATAGTGATTATTTTTTCCTGGAAGGCGCCAAATTCAAAACTATAACATGAATAACTCGTACGACTTTCCACCTCAGAGCAATAGTTTTTTATTGCTCTGAGCTTTCCACTGTCAAATTCGTCCTATGGATATTAGAAAAAAAAATATTTGACTGAGCAGTGTTGTGAAAATTGTTTAATAGACTTTTGGTATCTACCTATTAGTTTTTATTTACGTTAAAATGGTTGATCGCTGTTATAAAAATTGTAAAAGTGACTCCAGAAAGCGTTATAAACAGCGAGTTTTTTCCCTTTCCGAAACCAAAAAGTGATTTGGTAAAATGTCTCAAGTGGGTTGAACTCTGTGGAAATGAAAACCTTCCATCAAAATTAAACAGAAATGCTTATGTTTGTAGCCTACATTTTGAGGATAAATGCAAGAAGAACCAGTACCATTTTCCAATCTGCAAGTGTGCGAAAATGTGGCTGAAGGAGAAATTATGGTGTGTGAAACTGGTGAAATCTCAATAGACAGTGTGGAACAGAGCAACGCAGAAATAATTTCAACTAATAACTCCCAACATCTTTCTGAAACCCCTGATGACTTGAGCACCATCACTGCTAATGATGAAGACATTTTAACTGAAAACTCCCAACATCTTCCTGACACCCCTGATGACACCACCACAGCTAATGATGAACAAATCTCCTACGTAGAGTCTTATACGCAGACTTTGGAATGTGCTCCGAAGGCAAAAATA
Source organism: Gonioctena quinquepunctata (assembly GCA_018342105.1). Taxonomy (NCBI): domain Eukaryota; kingdom Metazoa; phylum Arthropoda; class Insecta; order Coleoptera; family Chrysomelidae; genus Gonioctena; species Gonioctena quinquepunctata. The sequence continues at coordinate 66,190 of JAFIRS010001290.1, read as the reverse complement.
TTTTCATATAATAATTTGAAAAAGAATTCAAAACATTTCAAATATTTCACAGGACTTGAATACTGGCATTTTGAGGCACTCTATACTCTTTTAGATTAAAATATTATGGACAAGCTTGTATATCCTTATAAAAATTATGAAATGAATAATGTAAGGAAAAGAAAGCAAAGTCAAAAATTCAGCAATCTGGATAAATTAGCGTTAACCTTAGTGCGAATTAAAAGGGGATTCACATTAGATGAGTTATCAATTTCTGCAATTTGAGTAGAAACTGTGTCTTCGTCACTACATCATATACTTGGATACAGTTTATGTTTTTTAAGACAGAAGGAATGAAAAAAAAACTATTTTCCAGTGCCAGAGATATTAAAGACGTTCCTAAATGTTTCAGAAATTTTTCTGGCGACAGTATTACTTTTGTTATAGATGCCACAGAGTTGTTGATGGAAATGCCTAGAACTTTCAGGCAACAAGGAAATACCTTTTCTAATTATAAACAATAATACAATAAAATTTCTTGTTGCAATTTCAGTAACTGGTGCAGTGATATACTGTAGTGAGGGTTATGAGGGCTTGATTTCAGAAAGAGATTTATTTGAAAAGAGCGATATTAGACAGTTGTTGATGGAAGATTATGTTATTTTAGCTGATAGAGGTTTCATAATCAGGGATTTGTTAGATGAAATGGGTGTTAAATTATATATCCCACCTTTTATGATGGGTAGGCAACAAGTGACAGCCGAAGAAGAAATAATAACTAAAAAAATTGCCCAAGCAAGAATTTATGTTGAGAGGGCTATCTATCTAATTAAATCATATAAGATGTTTTCAAAGAAATATCCCATATTACTAATGCCCATTATTTCGAATATTTTTGCTATTGTTTACTTTTTAGTAAATTTTGAAGAACCCCGGCCTTATTGTAACTTGAAATAAAAAATCCATTAAGTATCTTGAAAGCTATATTTAAATGAGAGTTTAAACAAAATGTGTTGGTTTTTTATTTAAGAGGTAGTAGAAAGGACCCTTAATCACTAAAAAGGGAATTGCACACCACTTGTAGACATTCTAAACTTTCCAGCGGTTCACACCATTATTAACATCAGAAAAAATATTCTATCTGAAGATCATGAAGTCTGAAACTTTACAGACACTATTGACATTGCAATAGGGAGCAAAGGACCAAACGAATATTTTTAATGTTTTTGACAAAAATGATCTATAAATTACATATTTTGCCATATATAAAAGTGTGTTAGAAACGTCAATGTTTTAATTGCTGTCCAACATTTTTTTTTTCAAGAACTGTAGCGAAATAGCATATAATAACTAGCAGGCAATATATCAATGAGCAACAGGTTAGGTTATTCCTTATTTGGTTTTTCGCTTTAGCTTAATATCTTATCTTTTCACATTTTACTGGCATACTTAATTTTTTGTTTAGTTTTACATGTTTTTTTTTATAATTAGTTTTCTTATTATTTCTGCTTTTGGTTTTCCATTTCGTAACTTTTTTCGAAAATATATAAATATTACATTTGGATATATATCAAATATATCTTTTCCTTACATTATTCCTTTCATAATTTTTATAAGGATATACAAGCTTGTCCATAATATTTTCATCTAAAAGAGTATAGAGTGCCTCAAAATGCCAGAATTCAAGTCCTGTGAAATATTTGAAATGTTCATTATATTTAAATTCTTTTTCAAATTATTATATGAAAATATGTTTGCCTTTGGAGCACATTCCAAAGCCTGTGTATAAGACTCTAAGTAGGAGATTTCTTCATCATTAGCTGTGGTGGTGTCATCAGGGGTGACAGAAAGATGTTGGGAGTTTTCAGTTAAAATGTCTTCATCATTAGCAGTGATGGTGCTCAAGTCATCAGGGGTTTCAGAAAGATGTTGGGAGTTATTAGTTGAAATTATTTCTGCGTTGCTCTGTTCCACACTGTCTATTGAGATTTCACCAGTTTCACACAACATAATTTCTCCTTCAGCTACATATTCGCACACTTACAGATTGGAAAATGACACTGGTTCGTTTTTGCATTTATCCTCAAAATGTAGGCTACAAACATAAGTATTTCTACTTATTTTTTATGGAAGGAGGTTTTCATTTCCACAGAGTTTAATCCACTTGAGACATTTTACCAAATCTCTTTTTGGTTTAGGAAAGGGAAAAAACTTCACTCGCTGTTTATAACGCTTTCTGGAGTCACTTTTACAATTTTTATAACAACAGCGATAAACCATTTTAACGTAAATAAAAACTAATAGGTAGATACCAAAAGTCTATTAAACAATTTTTACAACACTGCTCAGTCAGATATTCAATTTTTTTTCTAATATCCTTAGAACGAATTTGACAATGGAAAGTCGTACGAGATATTAATGTTATTGTTTTGAATTTGGCGCCTTCCAGGAAAAAATTATCACTATAAAAATACAAATTCCCTAAACATTTGTGTTTTATGAAATATTTAAATAATTCAACAATTCCGCATCTTTTTAATATTGGTTTGGGGTATCAGAAGGTGTTTTTCATCTTAAAATTATCAAAAATAGCCAAAAAATGTGTCAGTAGATTTAAGGCCAAAAATTTTGTTGTGGTATCACTGAACCTTAGCCGAAGTCCTCCATTGATACTGGGGTACCACAAGGTAGTATAATTGGCCCAATGATCTTTATCATTTTTCTAAATAATCTAGAGGAAATTTGTGGAGAAAATTGCAAAATGACAAATTACGCGGATGATACAAACTTGCTGGTCTATGCAGTAGATTATCCCAGTCTGATATCCATAACTGAAGAAAGCCTCGGAAAGGCAGAGGTGTGGTTCAGAAGAAACAAACTTATATTGAATGACAATAAGACCAAAACTGTAATGTTCGAAACAAACCATGCAGGGCTTGACATACCTCAAGAAATTCGGCTGACGAATATTTCACTCAAAATAGAAAATGAGTGCAAATTCTTAGGTCTGCACATAGACAGCACACTGACTTTCAACAGCCATATTCAAAATGTTTGTCAAAAGTTGAACTCAGTGTTGTATTCGATGAGAGTTATTGGTCAGTACGTTGATACAGAGGTAATCCGAATGGTCTATCATTCAAATTTTGAATCTGTTTGTAGATATGGGATTATCTTTTTTAGATGTAGTAGAAATGCAGAGCAAATTTTTATTGTACAAAAAAGAGCCTTAAGAACCATGCTGAAACTAAATTCAAGAGAATCATGTGGAGGCAAATTTAGTAGTCTTAAAATACTTACACTTATAGGAGTCTATATACAAGAACTCTTATTATTCCTTTTTAGAAAAAAACATCTTTTTGAAAATAGTCTACCACAAAATGTATAAAACACTAGAAATTTTGATTAAGTGTACCCAAAACATAGACTAACCGTTACAGAGAGGAGCCCTTTCTATCAAAGCATTAAAATGTTCAACAAACTCCCCACCAGTATCAAACAAATGAATAAACTCGGTGAATTCAAAAAGGGAATTCATAAGATTCTACTGAAAATAGAACCATATACCATTGCTGAATACCTCAGCCATACTTTCTGACTTGACCCATCTTGCTGGCGACGTTATTTCTGTTTTTGTATTATTTTGCACTGTGATTATTCTCCAGAAATAAAGATATTTATTATTATTATTAATTAAATCTGTACATATATAATTACATGTCCTGACTGACTGATCCACTAACGATCAATGCCCAGAACATACCGCTGGACCCAAAGACCTGAAATTTTGATAGCGTATTCCTATGATGACATTGATAACCAGTACTAAAGGTTTTTTTTGATATTCCATCCCTAAAGTGGTGAAAAGGGGAGGGGATAAAAGTACCGTGTTAGTTTTGAAGTTAGAGTCATGGAAATTGGTATTCGAAGTCTTTGCTACAAATAAAGAAATATGTTTTTCAGACTTTTTAGAAATTCAACTCATAATTGCATAAAATGGGAGAGAGGGTGAGGTTGTACGTTGTATGGAGGGGTTCCATTAGTTTTTAAGGCTATAAAAATTAGTATTAGAGATCTTTGTTATAAATAAAGAAATACATGTTTTAGTGTTTTTGAATATTCACTCCTAAAGGGGGGAAAGGGGGGAGAAAGTTTGAATGAAGGTTCCTTTAGTTTTCAAGTTAGGGTCATACAAATTGGTATTGGAGGGCTTTGCTACAAATGATGAAATATGTGTTTGTGTTTTTGGAAATTCAACCCATAGAGGGATGAAGTGCGGGGGAGGGGGGGAAGGTTGTAGGTGGTTCTGTTAGTTTTCAAATAGGGCCATAAAAATTGGTATTTGAGATTTTTGTTACAAATAAAGAAATATGAGTTTCAGTGTTTTTGGATATTCAACCCCTAAAGTGGATAAATAGAGATTGGTTGTATAGGGGTTTCGTTAGTTTTCAAATTAGGGTCATGAAAATTGGTATTTGAGGACTTTGTTAAAAATAAAGAAATATGTGTTTGTCTTTTTAGAAATTCAACCCCTCAAGGGGTAAAATGAGGGTGAAAGTTTGTATGGGGATCCGTTAGTTTTTAAATTAGGGTCATGTAAATTGGCATTTGACAAATAAAGAAAGACATGTTTCGATGTTCTTTAGAAATTCAATCCCTAAAGGGGTGAGATTGGTTGTGAAATTTTTTATACGGGGTTCCGTTTGTTTTCAGGTTAGGATTATGAAAATTGGACTATTCACTCTCTGCGATAAATGAATAAATCGTATTTAACCTTATTTGAAAATTTCGTCCCTAAAGAGGTGAAAAGGGGTTAGTGAATTTGTAATAGTCATAAAGCTTTACTAAGGCTGTCAAATCAATTATGCCACCCAAACGAGATAACGGGAAGCAAGCAAAGCCACAGGCATAAACTAGATGGAACAACACAAAGAAAAATATAAATTATATGCAGACGAAGTCGTGGGTTGCAGCTAGTATGTCATATATTTTGCAATATCAGTGTCTTTCATATTTTTCATTGTAACGTTATCTATTCCAAGAGCTTTGTGATTATTAAGTTCAATTACGATATTTATTATTTCACCTTTGATATTGGACAATTTTATTCCTGTATAAGGTCGTTAACTTTTATTATTATAATTTTAAATTAAAAAAAGTTAGTAAGTGGTTTTTTTCCTTCTTATATAGCTCCTATATGAGTTTTTTTTTGTAGATGTAACAAACTTGGCAATAAGGTAAATCTCACCTACTGACCTTTTCTACTATTGTGCAAGGCTTTCTGTAATTCTCTTTCCTCTAATTCTTTTCTAGATCTGGCCATAACTTCCTCCTCGGACATGTTGCTACTCAATCTGGCACAATCAGGAAGCTCGCTTTCTGAGAGGAAAGGCGTCTCTGTGCGTGTTGTACCGATTCGCAAAACATTTGCTTCGAGATCGATGCAACACTGAAAAAAGCATTGAACATAAATTATACAGAGTATAGCTTGGGAAGCATCACATATTTTAGGGAAATAAATAAATTGATCATCACCTGGTGTCTTTTTAACATATCCAGCCCTAGCAGCATATCCATCGGCTGCTCTTCAAGTACCGAAAAACTAGTCGTAAGGTAGACACTAGCTATTTGAATCTGAACCATATGGATACGGCCGATAATTTTCTGAACACCTACACCTTTGGCTATACCTGCCCACCTAGTGTCAACCAGACGCATTATGTTACATCTTTCTGCACATCGACTTGACATTATAGTAGTTTGTGCTCCTAAAAATGGATTAGTTATTAAATTATTTCGAAAGGATAACTTCAAATAAAAATGAATGTAGTAATTTGGAGACGAGGGGGTAACAACTAGGCAACATTTGTACACCATCTATGTAATAAGATGAATCTCGATTCTTTGTAAGCGCAAAACTAAGAGGACAGCTGGACCGATTTTGCTATTTTTTTTAAATGTTCGTAATAGCCCGAGGATGGTTGATACGGAATTGTTTTTGGAAAAGTTGCCCAGAAAATTGGGGTATATAAGAAAGTTGGCGATGAAAAAGACTATTGAGTCATTCATTACCAAACGAGGCCATAGCTCAGCGGTAACACTGTCGCCTACCAAAGCAGAAGGTCACAGGAACCAATCCCGGTCAGGGTAACTTATGTCCGTAATACTTCGAATAAGGTTTTTAGGGAAAGAAAGGATTTGTTGAAAACTTATTGGAAAAGTTTTCAGGAATATATAATATATAATAAAAATGAATATCTGTTTGTGTTGGTCAGCTCATAACTGGAGAACAGCTAGACCGATTTGGCAATTTTTTTTCGGAAAACGGGATAACGAACCGAAGAATGGGATAACGGAAAAACGGGATAACAGGAAAACGGAATAATAGGAAAATGGAATAACAGGAAAATGGAATAAGAGAAAAACGGGAAGCGGGCAGAGTCAAAAGCATAACCTAGATGCAACAACACAAAGAAAAACAGGAAAAAACTAAATTATATGCGGACAAGATATTTCAGGAAAAAAAAAATTAGGGAATATTGAAATTTGGATGGGACGTCTGTCGGGTCAGCTAGTGATGAATATAGATAGTTGAGTATTTTTTTAATCCCTTTTATCAAAGTCAATTGGCTTTGGTGGATGTCACTTCGGTTCGTAATTAAGTTTTAAGTTACACAATAAGCCCCAAGTGGCGTGAAACAGGACAACTGTTTTCATTTCTAGTTAGACAAATTACAGAGATAATTTGGTATCTTGATTGACTACTACTACAAAATGTATTACTAAATACTAAACACTGGGCAAAATACTAAAACAATAATTTAAAAACAATTTTAAGACAATTTTTAAATATGAGATGAATTTAAATTGAGAGGTAGCCGACATATTGAGATGACATTATCCTTATCAACAAAAAATTCTTGTAAAAGATCAAAAAAGACCAAAACGAAATGAACGACAGAACCGAGATCGGAAACCTTAGGTAAACTCTATCACCCCCTTTTAAAATAACAGTTTTTACCAAAAATAATTTCCAAATAACATATCTACTCCTATCGACCCTAACAGTCAAGACAGAATACGAACCTAACTTAACACCGGTTATGAGGATGACAGACCTGCCGAAATAGCACGAATGACAACATCACTTCCGCCCGCATAAATACCCACCATTTTCAAACCAATATCCATGCTGGACAACACACCATGAGAAAGAAAAATGTCCGTCTCAACAAATTTTTAAAAAGTCATGGAAACATCTATATATATATCCTACAAAATTAATAAAAAATAGTTTTTCTGCCAAGATATGTAACTTATATGGTTGTTATTTCACCCACATATTAATCTAGAGGAAAACTATAAACCCCAAATGTATTAAATATTAAATAAATTGAAATTGTTTCAGGCCCGGGATGAAACGTCTTTATGAAAAAATGAAAAATTATTCTACCCACGAATCCGAAACCATATATATATATATATATATATATATATATATATATATATATATATATATATATATATATATATATATATAAATGTTAACACTTTTGCAGACACTGACGGTATATCACGTCATTGTCAGATCTCCCACTGAAAAACTTATGTATGGTCCAGCATACGGAATGAAGAAGTCAGCTATATAAAATAGATAGATAGAATTTATTGGTTCCGTAAAAATCCACATAAAGGGATGTAGAACATGTCACAACAAATATTTTTATACATATTTCATATGTAACATTAGCACTTAGATACGTATAATTGAAGATAAAATTTACAAATGAAAATTCAAAATTCAAAACTAAATGACTACATATACAACATTTCGCAATGCAGACTAGAATCAGTAGATAATTAAGATGATTAAAATATCTTACATAATAATAATAATAATAAATGATGAAGACATATAAAAATTCACAATTGACACATTTGATGAGATAGATTCAATTGATAGGTATATTTTCATGGAGAAATTCGTTGAGGTTATAATAGGCTTTAGAGACAAGTCGTGTTTTCAACCTTTTTTTCTGCCATCTAGGTTCCTTAATGTTATAGGAATTTTATTCCATATTTTTATGATTGAGAAGTTAACATTTTTCTGAACATAACTGTATTTTGTTTTGTCTGCACGAAGGTCATTTTTATTTCTTGTGGAATAGTTATGACTTATTATATGCTCCTCAAAAAGTTCTGGGTTTCTTTTTACAAATATGACAGCTTCTAATATATACAAACTGATACAAATTAATATATACAAACTAATATACCGACAGTGCTGTTACTAACACTACCACTAAAATCGAGTGTTCGAGTGTCCGCAAATGTGTTAAAATGTTATTATTGATAACTTATAGAAGAAATAAATCTACTGTCAGTACAATTTATCAACTCATAAAACATGTGCTGGAAATCTTGAAAAACAGACAGCATACTTTTAGATTATTTTTTGTCATAAGCAATGCTTTGACCTCATTGACCATGACACTAATACACAAATTGCAGTTTTATAGTGTGCGAGGCTCTGCATTGAATTGGGTTAGATCTTACCTGGCTGATCGTAGTCACCTGGTCAGTGTGAATGGAATAAATTCTGATAGAAAATGTGTATCAATTGGGGTACCACAAGGCTCTGTTTTGGGACCCCTTTTGTTTCTAGTTTTTATAAATGATCTTCCGAAATTTTGCACAAAAACTTCCATTACAGTTATTTTTGCTGATGACCCTAATATCTTGGTATCTGCGGGTACTATGTCTAAAGCAATTCATAGAGCTCAGAAAGTAACAGATCAAATTTCTGAGTGGTGTTCTCTAAATGGCCTACTGCTAACTACTGCTAAATCTCAAATGATCAACTTTGTTACTAAAAATTCAACAATAGATAAAAGCTATTTGGTTAAACTTAATAATGAAACTATTCATCAAGTAAATTGTACTAGATTCTTAGGGGTTGATATTGATAATAAACGTACCTGGAAGTACCATGTTGATAGTGTTAAACTCAGAAAAAGGTGATTCGAATTTTGGCAGGTGCATCGGCGAGTGAACATTGCAGACCATTATTCATATGCATTATCTTTTATTAACAATGCCTTGTTTGTATATTTACCAAACTTATATTATGTATGTATATTAAAAACATATTTCAATTTTTACAAAAAATTAACATATCCACGAACATTTCACAAGAAATAAATCTCAACATCAACCATATAGTATATTGACAGTATCTCAAGAATCATCAATTATTCTGTGGGGTTAGCTATATAATAAGTTTAGTGATGACATTAAATCCTCAAATATCATAGTCTTTAAAAGGCAACTCAAATCTTTTCTACTGCAAAAAGCTTACTACTCTCTTTCTCTTAGAATCCTGGGAGGATTAGGTTATATATAATTCTTTTACAATATTGTTTGTACTAATTGTTGTGCTAGTTGTTCGAAAACATTTGTATACTTAATTAGTTGTCAGTTTATATACGAATTGTGTAGTAAACCTTGTATCATATTATCTTTTTGATGTTTGACCTGTTGAATTTTACGATGATGTTATGATTTTTCTAATATGATTAGACTTTCCATTTGAATATACTTGAATATACTGCTTATGCACCGTTTGTATATCACACGAGTTTCCTCAAAAGATGATGCGATATTTTATTCTGGATCGAATATAGGCATGGTATGATGAAAGTGCTGTATACTTGCCTACAGTTTCAGCAATTAACCGCAATGCATAACAATAATGAGATATATTTATAGCAACCAAATCAGTGACTTCCACTCTAGTTTCCAGTCAATATGTATTCCCAAGAAGAGGACACTTTCTATAGAGATGATCTCTTCGTTTCTATACAATATTTTTACTGTGCCATTTGTTCTATTACCGAACAATAATAGCAGAGTTTTTGTTACATTTAATAAAAGATCATTTGATGAAAAATACTTTTGCAGTGTACTAATTGTGTTATTTACTTTTCAGCGTATAACACTGTGTATTCATCGCTGATGTCAGGTATTTCATTTGTATAGAGAAGGTACAGCAGTGCTCCAAGAATTGATCCTTGTGGCACACCTCTCTCCACAATTGTACTATCTGACACCAGCAAGTTTCCTTTATCGCCATATTCAAAGACATGTACTGAACCAAGTACTGAAGAAATATATGGATAATGAACATACTGAAAGAGTATTGAATTGGATACTGAAGTACTTTTTTTATTTACTGAAAATATTTTACTGAAACTGAAGTATTGGAACACATACTGAAGGGGTACTGGTAATAATTACCCTGGCACCGAAATACTGAACATTCTGAGATGTACACCTACTGAATTGTTACCCCCTCGTTTAAAGATCAACTGTCGTTTTTTAGAAAAAACACAAATACTCCCAACCTCACCTGAATCTATGAAAGCCTTGACAGGATACCCATTGACTCTACAATTGATATAAAGCATAACAACCGTGCCAAAAGACTCCGGGTTGTATTCCATAGCAGCCTCCATGTTAGCTTCAATATTTTTCTGACGTATTTCTTCAGCTATAAGTCGTTGGGCTTCTGTATCGAAGGGATCAGCGTTGAGCATTTTCAATCGTTGTTGCTCACGTTCTTGTTTCGCTTGAACTTGCTCTTTTAGGACGCTAGCAAATGTAGCTGAATAAAAGTAAGGTTAAGGATATATTATTCACGATATGGGTGATCTTTTACCAATATTGCCACTGAGGAGTGCATCGGCTAATCTCGGATTGTTTTGTTTGAGTAATGCGAGTTGATCCGGATTCGCTAAGAACATATCTCTGATGAGCACTGGGTCATCTTCGTTGCTAGGTCTACTACATCTTGCTGCTGTATTAGGAATTTCAATGTTACTGAAGTCGAGACCGACTAAAACAACCTGACCAATGAAAGGAAAAAAATTAGAGCTTGAATAAGTTACCCGGTTGTTCCAGGCTGGTTTGAGAACTCGTCTGCATGTGCTGGAGAATGACTGCGTCCCCATCGCGGATTCCCAGCTCCTTGAGGGACTTTTTATTGTCCATCAGGGGCCTGCCGTTGAAGGCGATAACGATCTCCGAGGCCGGGAAGCCGGATTCGATTTCACAAAAGGCTTTGAAGTTTTCCAGTTCCAAATCTTCCGATACATCCAATACGAATATGAAATCTGTTAATGTGGTTACTGTTACCTTCATTTTGAGTGATGATAATTGCGGTTTTAAGATTGTTGAAATACACTTCGAATTTTTTTACAGGCTTGTTCTGTTGTTTCTCATATTTCTAACCTACACGAAATTGATGCGAATGGTAAACAGTGACGTTTTCTTAATTTCTTTGTTTCCCTCGAAAAAAATACAATGACTTGCATGAAAGGAAACTCCACTTTTGGCAAAACAAACTGAGTGGGATATCGTACCACGCACCAATCGAAGATAAATAATTCTATAAAAAAAATATAATTTTTCTAGCAGGAAAGGTGAAAAACCTCATTAAATTTCGAACATCCATTCGAGACATTGGCCGATTTTATCACACCGACAGTGTTGCCAGCCAGATGCCGTTGTCAACCAAAACACAGAGTAGAAATACACAGAGGAGAGAGGAGAAATCTAGTAGAAAGAGAAAGAATTATCTCTCTCACTACTACTCCTCTGCCAAAGATTATTGTTCTACTCTTTGCCTCGGCTTCCTAAGGGGCGTAATATAGACATCCCTCCTTGAGGAAAATCCGTTTCTATCCGGCCTCTAACCGGCGTAAACAAGGAGGGTGTTTTCGTGGGGATGCAGCGTGTCTTGCTTGAAGCAATACTGCATCCCAAATTACTTTTGAATAAATCCATCAAAATATCTGCCGATAATTTGCAAACCTCGTTTCTTACCTCTTCAATTTCAACGTTTAATCGGTCATATTTGTTGAAATGGCGAAAGATTATCGATTACAGATAAATTTATTACATTTTACCCAATAGTCGTTCCAAACAACACATATTTACAAATAAATTGGATTGATTAATTTGACCAGAAATATTGGTCCAATACAACTTTGCGTTAATAGATCATGTACGATTTAACTGAGATATTGTTATTATCAATTTATCTAACGATTATTTGGTGCAATTTATCGCGAAAATGAATTGTTTCGTGCATATATTATATTAAATTTGTTATGATTGGCTATAGATCATATTAGTGTGGATACAATCACTCTCTTGGCTGGATATCGTTGTTCGAAAGATTATCAAGCTATCTGTTATACCTAAATGAATACTTTCAGAATGACATGAAAAGCATTCAACGGGGTGAAAACAGACTTTTATCTGGACATTTAGAAATATGTAATTTAGATCCTGTATTACGAATAATAGGTCCATTTTCTTTCAAACCATCTTTGTCACAACTACACACACGACTATTTTCATTGTTTTTTTCGTCAGTTCGGCTTAAAATTCAAGTTCAAAACAGTAATATTCATAATTCATCTCCTGAATGTACATACCAATAATACCATGCCAAGTATTCTATCCACATTTTCAAATCTTTTCCTTTCTTTTGTTGGCATTAAATATAAATTGCAATCACTTGGGTGTCTGTGATTGCAGCCAGGCGCAAAACAATGATTTAGGTATTTCAAGTATTTTTCTCCACCATCACTGCACACTGCATCATTATGTGTATGTCTGCAATGTAAAAATTACCCACTTTCAGCTGCTGTAACCCTCACATTTCCGCGCCAAATTTGAAATTCCTCATCAAATCCTCACGTTGATGAAATTAATAAAAAACATTATTTCTGTTATTATATATTATTAATGCAAACAATGTACAAGAAGCCACTTAATTAGATGAAACACGTTTTTCATGCCCTCTTTATTTTTATTATAAACAATATGAACAGAAAAATTATAATATAAATCACAGCAGCAATCAAAGAGAAAACAACCATAATTCTTCATGCATTATCCGAATTTTTATTTTTGTAATGAAAAAATAAATGAAATATTTCTATAAACTGGCTAAAAACAATAAAATAATAAAAAAAACTATACACTTATCTCATAATAAATGGATATAAATAAAATATTCAATGACTCTCTTTCCAAACATCTACATTAATCATTTTATCAGTAGGTTTGAATTATACACACTCACCTTCTTTTCTATATATATATATATATATATATATATATATATATATATATATATATATATATATATATATATATATATATATATATATATATATATATATATATATATATATATATATATATATATATATATATATGCTCTGAGACTTTTAGTTTTTAGTCTGTCCTCTTATCAGTTTTTATATTATTCAAAACACTAAAAACTCTCTTCCTTTTGCCCTGTTATTTGAAATAAATTTAAAGGTACTCTATTGGGCGTTTACTTGTTCTATTTTATAAAAAAACTGTAAATTCTCGCAAATTCCTCACATTTGAACAAACCCTCACAAATTACCCCTCACAATGTGAGGAATTCCTCACATATTGGCAACACTGGTCTAAAAGACCTGATATCTGTTTATAAAATTGAATTTGCCGCCAAACTTTGCCTCGAACGAAATGAAGCTAAGACAAACTTCCATTGAATTTGCCAACCAATTTTATATTCATCAATTATTTTGAAAATATGCAATTTTATTGTGAAATTTTGATTCTATCATGTTGAGAAAGGTTCATTGGATCGATTTTAACAGAAATAAATCTTGAGAAATTTGCCAAAGCTTCTTGAAACAGGCTAGGGATTAGCGTAATTTTTAGACCCATAAGAAATGCATGGGGAATTCAGAGGTCGGATCCACGGATGGATCTTAATTCAAAATTCCTGCCTAACCTCACTAATGTTATCTATAGGCTCCAATTTCTGTTACAGTTTAAATGGAGCAAACTAAACAAGAACCTCCGATAAAAAACAATAATTTCTATATTTAAGTTGGGTAGAAGTGAATAATAAATGCATACAATGTCATCAAATGTTAAAGCATTGTCTGAAGACTCTAAAGACTAAAGATATACCCATAGACAAATTAAAAATAGTTTTAGTTTCTCTATGGATATATACTTATAAAGATATGGATATACTTATAAAGAATGCACTTGCCATCTCTTTGCCAAAAGTAGAAATATGGTTGAAACAAGACTTATAGACATCTGCTTTTTACCACTGGAATGTTTTCTTTTTCTCAGTACCGCCCAGTTCCTCTTTGCACTAACAGATGTCAGGGCTTGTATTAAAACCATATATTTTCCATGTTTTTGTATATTTTATTGATTATCAGTGTAATTCTAATCCACCTGGTCTCTGGTATTTTTTGGACTATTCTCCAACAGCTAAGGCGATACCTACTGGAATAAAACTTTTTTTTAATTCTGAATATTGACCTCCCATAAAAATGTAGTAACTTGACCATCTTGCGCATTCGGTCTTCTATTGATTTTCCTGAGGGTCCTCCAGATTTGCGCTATGGCATTCCAGAATAACACACGTTGCGGCAACATACACGGGGATAAAAAAAAAATCTACCAGTCCTCAGCCACGAATAATAATAAATGTCAATTGCGGTGTCTTATTCACTGAATTATCATAACGCACCTCAACTAGAAGAGAAAGTACAAACGAAACACGAGGCATAAATTAGTTTAGTGTCGTTCAATATGTGGAATGTTCATAATCAAAGGAATTGAAATGAAGTGATGCTGTGATAATAAATAAAATAGAAACCGACATAAAAGTGTAAAATGAAAGTATCAACGAGGCTGAAATACCTAGAATGCTTACGCTGGTCTTACACCGTGCCGATATTGTGCTACATAGCTTTTTTCTTCGTGATCTGGATGCTGGCTGTTCCTCTCAAGCACAATATAAGGACTATCACGGAAATTAAGGTCGACCCCCCTGAAGATTCCTTCGAAATTAGGATGAGGAATAGCAATTTTAACACGGACAAGAAAGCGGAAGAGGGAGACGAAGAAAAAAATGAGTATCTTGTTAATGCGAATGACGAGGATAATTTTAGGAAAGATCAGGCAGAAATTCTAATGGAAGTTTTCGAAAAGTGAGTTTATTCGATGAATCTTCTGCAATTCCCATTTGGAAATAGAATTTAATTTCGAAGATAATTGTAAACATTCTTTACTGAGAATAATACTGAAATAACTTTTTCAAAGCTTGAACTGATGTCAGAAAGCCCTATTGAAGACTAGAAAATGGTTTCATTGATTTGGGTACGAATTTTCTGATATGAAAGAAAATCTATATTCGCGTACAAGGGCGGAAAAAATCAGTTTGTCTGGAAAATTACTGCGTTCTAAAAAATTTTAAAAAGATATGGTGCCAGCCCAGATTTTTACGAAATGTCCTCAGGTGTTTCAAAACATGATTAAAACTATAGCAATCAAATGTATAGTTAGTCCACTCATGTTCCCTGAAAATAGCTGTATGACTTTTCTTACGCGTTTTTGCCTCCTGAACACGGATTCAGAAGAAGAACGCGGCAGTCTTATACCGTTTCCGAGTTAGAGCTCTTTTTTGTTCTTAATCACGTGGTTTTCAAGCACCGTTTTCTCGCGCAAAAATCACTCACAAAAATCGCATCCTTCTTTGAATCAGCATAAACTACGAATACTTATTCACTAATTTTCGGCAAAATTTGGCTCTAAATACATCCGGTTCTAAAAAAAGTGCTCCTTCTTCATCACATACATCCTAACCTTCCACATCTGACACAGATTGAGGTTAGATTGTTTGCTTGTTGATGATGTGTGGAGGAAACTGTAAATTGATATAAACTATTACTTTTTAACTACACACTCATTTAACGTTTTAGCAATATTTTATTCACTTAATTTTTGGTAATTCCTAAAAAACAGCAATTATTTTTAATTTAATAGTGAGTTTATACAGCAAGTAAAATAAAATAAAGTAATTTAAAAAGTTAAAACTACACAACATCCATAACAACTTCATACAGAAATAAGAATAAAATAAGAAGTAATATAAAATAAGAAGTAAAATAAAAGATGGTTAACTTTTATCTTTTATTTTACTTTGACTAGTTGTTAGGCACATGTACGTACTGAATAATTTAGACAAATCTACGAAAGTTGATGATAGATGACATGATAATATAATAGCTATTTAATCATAGTATATGTTTTTGTTTTCATAACTGGAAAATGGTGTGCTCAGTGCCATTTTTTTTATTTCGTTTTTGTCTAATAATGTCTTTAGATGACGAAGATTTTATAATATTGTTAGTGTTGTCAACTGTGGCTTTTATTTTTCATTCAACAAGCAATAACGGGACCATTTTCAAGTAACATCATTGAAATTGAGGTTACCTCAACATAAAATCCCAAACAGCTTCTTACTTCTTACATTAATTTATTCAGCTCTATAAATACTCTGAAAATCATTATTTCTCATTTTACTTTATTTTATTTCTTATTTTGTATAATAATAAACTCACTTTAATTTTCCGTAATAAATCTCAAAAATCCAAATTTGGTGATTGCGTTTTGTTTATCTTTATTTCAAAAAAGTTACCAAACACATCCAAATAACATCAGATAATGATTTTGTTTTGATTTAAAGTGAGTTTATACAGCACGTAAAATAAAAATGAGAAATAATAATTTTCAGAGTGTTTATAGAGCTGAATAAATTAATGTAAGAAGTAAGAAGCTGTCAATCGGAATTTGGGATTTTATGATGTATACTTGAAAAATTGGTTCCTGTTATTGTTTATTGAATAAAAAATAAGCCACTGTTGACAACACTAACAATATTATAAAATCTTCGTCCTCTAAAGACATTATTGGTCAAAAACTAAATTTAAAAAAATGGCACTGAACACACCATTTTCCCAGTTATGAGAACAAAAATATATAGGTACTAGGCTGAATAGCTATTATATCATGTCATCTAATATCATCAACTTTCGTCAATTTGTCTAAATTATTTTTGATTATTATATATATATATATATATATATATATATATATATACAGAGTGAAATATCAAATTTCCACCAAAAAACTAGTAAAAATTTAAACCATTTTCAACAAACGTCGATATTCTAGTTTCTAGTACAAATAATAAGTTGGACCAAATTTTGCATCCAAATATTATTATAGTAATATGAGGAAGGTGCCTAAGGTGTATAGGAGGTACTAGTACTCTTTATGAGGCTAGAACCATAAAAAATGGAAAATGATTGATTGGTTTATCGTCCCACGAATACTAATGCAGCTGGACCAACAGGAAAAGGGACTGGGAAGTGAAATTATTTTTCTATTGCTAACGCTTCGGAATTGTTTATTCCATTCTGGAACATATTTTTTTTGTTGCGTAGGTGGCTGTGATTTCAAATCTGAATATCGTTTCTAATTCTAAACAACTTTTTGAATAAACTTTTTTGATAATTGAATAGGATAGCGACATATGATTTTTGGATAGTTTTTTTGGCGGGAATTTGGTCGGAATATTGAAGAAAACCAATTTCTAAATTGTCGACGTTTCGAACATTTGTTGTTTTATCCTCAGGGTTCTGAAGTATAAGAGCAAAAACATATATGTTAAAATGGAATTTTCGAATGGAGTATTGATAGAATAAGATACAATATGTAAAATAACGATCGTTAAAAATGAAAAATACCTCGGACAATATACAGAAAACTAACATTGATAATATAAATATAATTACTCACATTTAGGGTGGCTCTCCGAATTCAAAAGTGGCAATATAAAATAATTTAGACATAAAATATAAATACATACACAGGTTCACGAAAGACGTCGATATACATACACAATGAAATGAAACTGAACTGGCGATGAATCGTTTCTCTGTAATGTAAAAAAGACTAATGAGAATGATTAGGAGAATTGGAAAAAGACATCTGTTAATGATTCACAATTTGTGTTTGTTTTTTTCTCTCAGGTTAAAATAACATATATGTTTTTGTTCTTATATTACAGAGTCCTGAAGATGAAACAATAAGGTTTCGAGACGTCGACAATTTCGAAATTGGTTTTCTTCAATATTCCGGCCGAATCCCCACCAACAAACTATCCAAAAATCATATTTAATGGTCGCTATCCTATGCAACTATACAGTTTTGGGACATCACTATAGACAAGACATTTACAAAATATCATGTGCTGAGTGTGGCAATGTATACATAGGGCAGACAGGTAGATACTTGAAACAAAGAATGACAGAACATAATAGGGATTGTAAATATTGAATGAATGTGATTTTTTGTGGAGGAACAACGTTTCTTGCATTATTTTTTTGGGTAACCTTCCACAGTCTGAAAATGAAAATATAATCAGGAAAATCTATACAAGTGTAGGAAGGGCAAACTAATTAGTTCACCCTGATAAGTTACTGCGTTCACCAAATTATATTTCCTATAGAAAAATGATTCAATTTGTCAGTAACTTGTCGTCCCCTGAATATGCCTATAAAAAATAGTAACAATTCAAAAGATACTTCTCTATATAGTTTTTGACGTTTCGGGGACTATATCTGTCCCCGTTCTCAAAATCTTCTAAATCTCCTTTAATTTTTTGAATAATTTGGATTTTTCTTGCAGTGTCTTTTTCGCTTTTTCAAATGACGGATATCAATTGGGATCTGCCAAAAAATTTGAGAGTGACGTATTGCTCATTTGATATCAGGTGTTGTTCAGATCAGTTTATTAGCATTCTACCATATCTCACTTCCTCTCTGAGTAGAGGTAACCATGTATGGTCTATTTCAACAGAATTTGTTGAAAAGCAGTTGTTATTGGAAAGAAGAATACAGGCCGTTTCTTTCAATTTCCTCCTCTCTTGATGTGGTTCTTTCATCAAGATTCTCGTCCTATTCCATTCAATCGTATGATCGCCATTGGATGTGAGGATATGTTCTGCAATTTTTGATCCGGTTATTTGTCGATTTCTGATGTAACTCTGATGTTCACTTTGGCGCACTTCTAATGGTCTTGACGTTTCACCTATATAACTATCACCACACGAACAAGGTATGTTGTAAACACAGTTTTTGGAACTTTCTTCTGCGTTTTTTGGTTTTGTTTGTGTTAGTATAGATCTCAGTGTGTTTGTTGTTCTAAATGATGTTCTCACATCATACCTATGTCCAATCCGTTTGATCGTCTCAGATAATCCGGGGACATAAGGTATTATGTTGGTTGTGAAATGTGCAGGTGATGGGAGTACTCCTGTTGGTTGTGTTAATTGGTTGTTTGATGGATTTTTGTTTTCAATGTCAGTGATTGTTTTTCCACAAACTGATCCGGATATGCATTTTCCTTGAGAACAAATTTTATGAGGTTTAGTTCTTCCGTCATTTGAAAAAGCGAAAAAGACTCTGCAAGAAAAATCCAAATTATTCAAACAATTGAAGGAGATTTAGAAGATTTTGAGAACGGGGGCAGATATAGTCCCCGAACCGTCAAAAACTATATAGAGAAGTATCTTTTGAATTTTTACTATTTTTTTATAGGCATATTCAGGGGGCGACAAGTTACTGACAAATTGAATCATTTTTCTATAGGAAATATAATTTGGTGAACGCAGTAACTTATCGGGGTGAACTAATTAGTTTGCCCTTTCTACACTTGTATAGATTTTCCTGATTATATTTTCATTTTCAGACTGTGGAAGGTTACCCAAAAAAATATGTCAAGAAGGGATTGTAAAAATATACACAACCCACTTAAAACAATAAAAAATCCCACAAGCCTTGCAGAACATTGTAAATCATCCCTTCATACCTTCGACTTGAGTTCAGTCAGTATCATTGGACAACATATAAAAAAAAAGACTCATGAATGAAATAATTGAAATAACAAAGCAGAGTCCTGAAGATAAAAAAATAAAGTTTCGAAACGTCGACAATTCAGAAATTGGTTTTCTTCAATATTCCGACCG
The DNA here is from genome assembly GCA_018342105.1 of Gonioctena quinquepunctata. Taxonomy (NCBI): domain Eukaryota; kingdom Metazoa; phylum Arthropoda; class Insecta; order Coleoptera; family Chrysomelidae; genus Gonioctena; species Gonioctena quinquepunctata. The sequence goes on along the minus strand of JAFIRS010001290.1, from coordinate 46,245 downwards.
ACTTCCCGCCAAAAAACTATTCAATTTTTTTTTGATAATGTCTAAAATAAGGATAGTTTACTCTTGATCAAAATTCCTATTTTGGTTCTCACTTGTACACCGTTTGGAAATTTTGACATCTTAAATGAAAGTTTCCAGCAATGCAATTTCTATCAGGAATAAAATTTTCTGACAAATGGATAAAAAAAAGTTTCCCATATGGTTGAAACTCTTTATCTTTATGGATACTCCGTTTCAACAGCTACTCTCAATGAAACCATCCACTCATGTTCAAAAACTACCGAAAATCTCATTTCCAGGGCAGATAAAGACAAAAACAAAAAACTAGATTCCAGAGAGTTAGCCCAGTGGATAAGGAGAAAAATTGTGGAACATATTTCGTCAGCAGTCGCCAACAATCGCGAACTGTTCATCATGATTGACGTGAATCCCCCCAACGGGGTGATATCTTGGAGAGAGTACCACGCTTATTTCTTGAAGAAAAGAGGATTCAGTAAAAAGTACGTTGAGAGCCATGACGAGAGGAGACACAAGGGTTTGCAAAGGTCTATCAAAGGTAGGGTTTGATTGGGGGATGGGCGGTGGGGCTCGCGTGAAAAGATTCAAGACATTATTGTACATTTCTATTTTGATTTCCATTATGTAGACGTTGCGAAATGTTCGATCATGAAATGACCGAATCAATTTTGATGTTTGTTAATGTATGAGTTGCGGCAACTATCTGGAATATTTCAGAAAAAATAATGAGAGACAAAGCTTCTTGGATGGAAGCTGCAAGATCGAATCCGGATTCGCTTACTCTGGATGAATTCTTGGCATTCACACATCCGGAATCCAGCGCCTCCAACCAACTGGCACTCGTAGATGAATTGTACGACAAATTCGACAGAGATGGGGATGAATTGTTAACAGAAAACGAGTTCGCTGTTTTGCAAACGGAAGGTGTGTATTATAGGTCATTTCTGATTGCACAAACTGTACAGGTTTGTATTATCTCTTGCCATACATAACTGGACACCATATTCATTTATTCATTCATTCATTCATTCGTTCTTTCTTTTTTTCTTTCTTTCTTTCATTTATTCATAAGTGAATGCGTCAAGAAAAAACACGTTTTTTATCAAAGACGCGAATTTGTTCGTCCTTCTCTCGTTCTAGTAGTGATAATTTCCATATATGTATTAAGTACCAATATTGATAATAAAGACAGCAAATGTGAAGCCAAAAAAAAATGAAGCATGACCATCGCTCTTTCTAATCGGCATCTATTAATTGATGTTCAAATAGGGCAATCCAACGACCAGTCAAAATAAATTCAATATGGCGGCAATGGTGAAAAAAACTCCAAAGTCACTGTTTGTTTAACCTAGATTCATTGATTTTTTTCAGATTTTTTGCTGTAAATTGCGGGATTTGAATAGTGTAGTGTTTGTCTTTATTTTTGAAATGCCTGCGATATGTATTGAAGTTGGTTGTGGAAGCCGTTCTAATCGTGATAAAAGTCTCTTTTTGTGCCGTTCCTGCAGAGACAAAACACATGTTTTCAATGGAAAAAAACGATTTGTCTAAACTTCGCAGGGCTTCCTGAATTGCAGCAATAAAGAGAAATGATCTGACAGAATCTACATTGAAACACCAAAAAGTTTGCAGTAAACACTTTATAACTGGTAGGCGTTTTATTGAATAATTCTACTCGTAACTCTCCTAGTAGGGTAATAGGTCGTTTATACTCAAAGTAGTAACTTTTTCTATGCAAACCTGCTGCTCTCGAAGATAAACACCATCCCAACATATGGGACATGTGTCTCAAAAATGTTGTCAGAAAGGATAGACTAGATAAAAGGGAGAAAACTGACCGAAACTGAGGTAAAATAATAGTTTAAAAAAAACTAAAAAACACGCTTTTATAGAAAACCAGACTAAAAAAAAGAAAATGATTAAAAAAAATATTTTATTTAAAAAAAAGCGTGGGGTGCATGGTATCGCCTCGGCCAACGATTACCTGTGATCTGAGACATTCTTACTTTACTGCCCTAGGTGTGTAATGTACTATATAATTATTGATACCATGCACCCCACGCTTTTTTTTAAATAAAATAATTTTTTTTCTTATTTTCTATTTTTTTAGTCTGGTTTTCTATAAAAGCGTGTTTTTTAGTTTTTTTAAACTATTATTTATTTCCTACTTTTTGGTGTGGTTTATTTATAAAAGCGTGTTTTTTTTAAACTAGTATTTTTATTATTTTTTTGGAAATAAAAAAATGGAATAATCTGATCAAATTAGGTAATCATAAAACCCCCACATACCAATTTTGAATAGAATCAGACCATAATCACAAAACTCGGCCGCCATTTTGGAGCCGCCATCTTGAATCCTTCAATTTTACAAAATAATCATAATATTCGACCCCAAAAATCCCCACATACCAATTTTGAATAGAATCGACCATAATCACAAAACTCGGCCGCCATTTTGGAGCCGCCATCTTGAATCCTTCCAATTTTACAAAAGAATCATAATACTCCGACCCCAAAAACCCCCACATACCAATTTTGAATAGAATCACACCATAATCACAAAATTCGTCCACCATTTTGGAGCCGCCATTTTGAATTTTTCAATTTTGACAAAAGAATCATAATCTCCGACCACGAAAACCCTCAGATACCAATTTTGAAGCAAATCGGACCATAATCACAAAACTCGTACGCCATATTGGAGCCGCCATTTTGTTTTTTTTCACACAAAAATTTCTTAATGCATTGTCACCGGAATAATGTACACCTGCCAAATTTCAAATCATTCGGACGTCTGGAAGTGGGTCAAAATCGCGCCCAAAGGAGTCGGTTACAAACAAGCAAACAAACAAACAAACAAACAAACATACAAGTGAAGCTAATATAAAGCGTGTAAAATAGTTAATAGTAGTCCTATTTTATGTAAATTATTTTAAAAGCTTATATTGATTGGGGTATGTATAGTTAATCGTCCTAGGAGTTCGCAGGTTGAAAAAGCTGATTTAATTTTTTGACCATTGCCGCCATATTGAAAAGTCACGTGGTTTGGATTGCCTAATAAATAACCTAACCTTAAATATTTATGTCATGAGTTGTAATTCAAAAGTTGCGCCTGCGCAGTAGTTTTCAAGCGCTCGCATGAAAAAGTACAGACTAATTTTCGCGACTTCACTTTGTTTACACAGCTTCTTGGAGTGCTATCAATATTGGTAGTTAATAAATATATGATCAATAACGACGAGAACGTTCGTCGGCCTTCCACGAAGCTAGCTGTGTCCCGTTAATAACAGACAATTGTATAGTATTCGGCAGTGGCGTACGGCATTCGATTTCGTAACGGTACTTTATTTTTCAGGAAATGGAGACGAAACGTTCGTTATCCGCCAGGACGAAAACGAGCGCAGGGCCGAATTCCGAAAATCCATAGACCTGAACGGCGACGGAAAAGCGGACAGGCGGGAGTTGCTGCACTACGTGGCTCCCCAGAGCCCCCGACACAGCGAACACGAGGCCGAAGCCCTTTTGGCGCTGGCGGACAATGACCACGATAATATGCTCTCGCTGGACGAGATACTAGCACACCCCGATCTGTTTTTGAAGTCGAAAATGGTGGACACCGCTAGGAGTTTTCACGATGAATTTTGAAATCGAGGAATTGAATTGTTAATTTTTGTGATATTAATAGTATTGAGAAATAAAGAGAAACTTTGTTGAATTATTATTTCTCCTCTTGCACTGGTGCTCAAAATGAAAAAGCAAATATTTTAGATCAGTTACCGTGAATCCATAAACTAATTCTGCGGATTCGATCATTTCAAGAATGTTTTTTATTTTTTAATTGAAACGAACAACCCCTTGTATAAAACAATTGATTGATTGATTCGATTCCATGCGTTTTCATCCCCGGACAAAATATCTTCTTCTTCTTTTAGTGCCGTCTTCTATGCTCGTCCAGTATTGAAACGACCACTTTGGCCTTCCCCTACCTAACAACCAATTTTTTTCGAAGATGCCCGAACCATTGTCTAAATGTGGCTATTAATAGAAATTCCATAGGCGTACCAAATTATTTGGTATAGTTTTTGACGGACGAGTTTTGTGATTATGGTCCGATTCGATTCAAAATTGGTATGTGGGGGATTTCGGGGTCGGAATTATGAAATTTTTGTCAAAATTCATAAATTCAAGATGGCAGTTTCAAGATGGAGGACAAACATTGTGATTATGGTCCAATTCGATTGAAAATTGGTATGTGGGGTTTTTGGGGTCGGAGATTATGAACTTTTTGTCAAAATTTATAAATTCGAGATGGCGGCACCAAGATGAAGGACGAGTTTTCTGATTATGGTCATATTTCATTCAAAATTGGTATGTGTGTGTTGTAATAAAATTAATACTTCGACAAGTTGTCTACTTTCATCAATACATTGTAAAAATCAAATACTTTGACAAGTTCTTACTTACCAACTAATCACTGCCCAATCAAATTAATGGGTACCTACTTTTATGAACACTTCGCGCGACAAGCTTTTTGAAACCAAATAATTCAACAAAAACAATTAAATCATTGCCAGCGATGACTTACATTTATTTTATACATTTTAGTACACGGCTTAAATAATAAAAGCTTGTCTTTAAAAAGTTTTTTTATTAGTTATTTTTTTAAATCAAAATTAAAAAACTAAAAATGTCGGACAAATAACTATTGTGGTTTATATATCGATTAGATTTAATATTGTGCCTACGGTCGGAGATTATGAACCTATATATGTATATTTATCTGTATTGTAACGAACCTAGGCCGGACCTGTCGCCTCGCGCGTTGCCGTCGACAGCGATGAGATCATCCCCGGAGATATTCGAGAACCATCCAGTCGCTCTGCCACGGAAAACAACGGTCAATATTGGAAACAATTGGAACATGCCAGAATTCGAAACATCGAGAATGCTGTATGGGAGATAAATAGGCGACCCTCAAGTGGAGTCGACACAGTCTGAACGAGCCCATACGATCGAGCTATTCAGTGGCGTAGTAATATAAATTAAGTTGTAGATTAAATGTTAAATAAATTAGTTAAACCAAGTTAAGTTTATTTACGTTACAATTGGTGTCGGAAGTGAGATTTTGAAAATAAACAAGTGATCGTGGAGTGGATAGTCAGAAAAATAAATTGATAGACCTTTTTGTAGGCCCAAAATAGACAGTGGCCCGGTTTTCGCGAAGTGGACAATTTTGCGTGGGAATATAAACTGATACACTGTTCGCGTGAAACAGAAAATAGACAGTGGCCCGGTTTTCGCGAAGTGGACAATTGTGCGTGGGAATATAACCTGATACACTCTTCGCGTGAAACAGACAATAGACGGTGGCCCGTAAAAGAATTGCGGGAATTTTTAAAAACTGATAAACTTTTCGTGTGAAACAGACTGATACCTCGTCAAAGACAAAATGTGTTCAAGAAAAGTAGCCTTGGGATTTGAAGGTAGCGGAATTGAAACAGGAATTGGAGGAAAGGGAACTGGAAACAACGGGTAAAAAGCAAGTACTCCAGGAAAGACTTGCAGAAGGACTTATACAAGAAGGTGAGGACCCCGAAACATTTTTATTCGAAGTTCCCGGAGGTGATTTAAGTTTGGTAATGAATAAACTCGAAGAAACTACTAAATCCGTGAAAGAAGAACTTCAACAAAATTCGAGGACTTTGGAAGAGAAGCTTCAAGAAAATTCTAGAAATCTGGAAGAGAAGCTTCAAGAAAATTCAAGAAGCTTGGAAGAAAATCTAGAACTTGGAAGAGAAGCTTCAAGAAAATTCTAGAAATCTGGAAGAGAAGCTTCAAGAAAATTCAAGAAACTTGGAAGAGAAGCTCAAGAAAACTGGAAGAGAAGCTTGAAGAAAATTCTAGAAATCTGGAAGAGAAGCTTCAAGAAAATTCAGAAACTGGAAGAAAACTTCTAGAAAATCTCGAAGAAGCTTGGAAGAAAATGCTAGAAATCTGGAAGAGAAGCTTCAAGAAAATTCTAGAAATCTGGAAGAGAAGCTTCTAGAAAATTCAAGAAGCCTGGAAGAAAATGCAAGAAGCCTGGAAGAGAAGTTCCTGGAAAACACAGAAGGCCTAAAAAAAGAATTGTGTGGTGTGGCTAATTTTCTAGAAGAAAGAATGGGAACCGTTGAGACAGAGATAGATGAAATTAGGGAGCAAATGAACACGGAGGTAGATAAAATCAAAGATGGGGTCGAGGCAGAAATGGACAAAATAAAGGACACGATCAGTAAGCTGGAAAAACGAATTAATAGTGCGCCCTCCACAGAGATGGTTAACGAAAATGCAGAGTTTGAACTTGGATAAAGTTCAAGAGGGTATAAAAGATGTCAAGGTCATTTCAGAAATAGGGAAGCTTTCCATGAAGCCGCCTCAGTTCGACGGAAAAACTCCATGGGCAAATTACCGCCGGCAGTTTGAAGCAGCGGCCAAAGCAAACGGATGGAATGCAGGGGAAAGAGCTGTAGCACTGACACTTGCATTACGTGGAGAAGCGACAAATATTCTACAAACTCTCACCGCCCAAGAACAGGAGGACTATGATCAGCTGATTAAACATCTAGAATTACGATATGGCCACGCTCATTTGGAACACGTATACCACTCCCAGCTGAAAAATCGCTGCCAAAAATCGGGCAAATCCTTACAAGAATTCGAAACTGACATTGCACGCTTGGTTCGTCTCGCATATCCAGCCACACCAGAAAATGTAATGGAGCGACTAGCGGTTCAAGCATTCCTGGATGGACTCCGTGACCAAGAAACCAGACAAGCGTTGACACTAGCCCGTCCAACACATCTCGTAGACGCACTGGCACGCGCTTTGGAATTCGAGGCAGCGAAACAATCTTGCAAAAGCCAGAGTAAAGTCCGAATGATTGAGGAAGACTCACAGGAGCCTGCTAATTTGGAAGCTGCCATAAGGAAAGTGATTAAGGAAGTGTTCCCTGAGAAAAGACAGATAAGATGCTGGAATTGGCAAAATTGGACATGTGCGTAGCAAATGTCCAACATTCGAAAACACGACTCCGATGCAGGAAAACCAAAGAAGGTCGACGAGAAGGGCAATCGTCGGCCTGTGTCCAGCAAGCCCTGGTTAACAACGCATATGTCGCTATCCTGCAACGACAGAACAGAGGTGTTTTCGTAGACGGTCTCATCAATAACGAGCCTTGCACCATGCTGCTAGATACAGGTGCGACTAGGACAATTCTCGGACCTTCCTTTGCCAGAACACCGGAACGAATTGAACTGACAACTTGGAAGCTACGCACAGCAACATGGGAGCCAGCTACTGTATATGGCGAGTTACCGATTGAAATAATTTTGGGCAGCACTAAAGTGAAACATCAGGCACTTGTAGCGGACATCGAAGACGATGCAATCATCGGAATGGACATCATGAATTCCAGAGGGTTTAAATTTGGGATTTCAAAGACGGCGTCCTACGTGTCAACGGAGAAGAGCTGGTACTTCATGGGAGAAGTGAAGAGTTGATCCGTGTGCTGTTGGCTGAAGATGTCAGCGTACCTGAGAGGGCTGAAACCATTCTGGAGGCTCGCCTGGACGGGAGTGCGAGCAGTGGAGACGTGGTGATGTTCGAGCCCAAACTTCATGATGAGAAAATTGGACGAGGGATTGCCCTAGGAAAACCCTGTTACGTGCTGAAAAATTTGTGCCGGTAAGGGTCATGAATGTCAATTACTTTCCAGTGACCTTAAAGAAAGGAACAATTTTAGGGCACTGCTCGTCAGTTTCATCTGTGATCCGGGGCGTACGAGGTACGATTAGCCAACCCAACAACTTGCCCACAGAACTAGAAAAATTAGTTGCCATCTCTTCCAAAGACATAAAACCAGCTCAACAGCCCAAACTAAGAGATTTAGTCAAAAGTACCAAGAGATCTTCGATACCGGACAAGGAAAAGGGGTCGAACTAATGTGGTCCAGCACAAGATTGATACTGGGGTGCCCGACCGATCCGGCAATCAGCAAGAAGACTTCCTCTTGCCAAGAAGGAAGAGGCTGACAAAATAGTCAGCGATATGGGAAAAGAAGGAGTTATCGAACCATCTGACAGTCCCTGGTCCTCTCCAGTCGTACTGGTGAAGAAAAGGATGGATCGACACGCTTTTGTGTAGACTATCGCCAACTTAATAATGTCACGAAGAAGGACAGTTACCCTCTCCCGAGAATAGATGACACCCTAGACACGTTGGCTGGTTCCACGATTTTCTCGACCCTTGATCTGAAGAGTGGATACTGGCAAGTAGAACTCGCTCAGGAAGATCGAGAAAAGACTGCTTTAACCATCGGCTCAGGATTGTGGCAGTTCACCGTTATGCCATTCGGGCTCTGTAATGCTCCCGCCACATTCGAAAGATTGATGGAGACAGTGCTGAAGGGACTCTCATGGAACACGTGTCTAGTGTATCTCGACGACATAATTGTGGTCGGCAGATCGTTCGAGGACCACGTGAAAACTTGGAGGAAGTATTCCTGCGACTGAGGAACTCCGGATTGAAGCTGAGCCCTAAGAAATGCCATCTGTTCCAAAAGAAGTACGATACCTCGGCCACGTTGTCTCTGGGAAGGAGTAGCAGTGGACGACCAGAAGATCAAAGCTGTTAAGGATTGGCCCATCCCAAAGACATTCACCAACTTCGAAGTTTCCTTGGTTTATGCACATACTATCGCCGATATGTGCTGGGATTCGCCAACATCGCTAAACCACTGACCAAGCTCACGGAAGGCCAAACAAAGTTCCAGTGGTCCGAAGAATGTCAAGACTCATTCAGGAAGCTGAAAGGAGCTTTGATCAACGCACCTATACTGAGCTATCCCCTACCCAAAGGGAAATTCATTTTGGATACGGACGCCAGCAACGTGGGACTTGGAGCTGTCCTATCCCAGATCCAGGAGGGACAGGAGAAGGTCATTGGTTATTTCAGCAAGACGCTTAGCAAACCAGAGCGCAATTACTGTGTCACCAGGCGAGAGCTGTTAGCTGTTGTAAAGGGAGTGGAACACTTCTACAAGTACGTGTATGGAAGAAGATTCCTGTTGAGAACTGACCATGCAGCTCTCAAATGGCTCTTACAGTTCAAAAATCCTAAGGGTCAAGTAGCATGTTGGATCGAGAGACTCCAAGAATTCGATTTCGAGATCGAACATCGAGCCGGAACTAGCCATAAGAATGCAGATGCCTTGTCGCGAAGACCATGTCCAGATGATTGCTCACATTGCCGACGAGCAGAAGAGAAAGAAGCAACACTTTGTAGAACCGCGGCAATGGATGACAACTGGAATGACAGCAAGATCCAGAAAGACCAAGAGAGAGACCCCGACCTTGGCTTAGTCGTCAGCTGGAAGAAGGGCAATCGAAGACCATCATGGCAGGAAGTCGCAGGTTACTCGCCGGCTGTTAAGTCCTATTGGGCACAATGGAACTCTCTTATTCTGGACAATGGGATCCTGAAACGTGTGTTGGAGGCCGATATTGGTGGGGAAGACAGACGCCAAATAATTGTTCCCAGGAACAGAAGAGAGGAAGTGCTGCGGGAAATCCATGATGGAGTCGCCGGAGGACATCTGGGAGTGACGAAGACCCTGCAGAAAGTAAGGCAACGGTTTTACTGGGCCAATTGTCAAGCTGACGTCCAGAACTGGTGCAGAAAGTGCGCTGTATGCGCTGCTAGCAATGGACCTCGAATACGACCCAAGGCCCCGATGCGTCAGTACAACGTAGGCAGCCCGTTCGAGAGAATCGCCATTGACATCGCCGGCCCGTTTCCCGTATCCGACCACGGGAATAAATACATCCTTGTGGCAATGGACTACTTCAGTAAGTGGGCGGAAGCCTATGCCCTGCCCAACCAGGAAGCCATCACCGTCGCCGACGTCTTGGTGAAAGAGTGGATATGTCGATTCGGTATTCCAATGGAGCTGCACTCGGATCAAGGCAGAAATTTCGAATCCAACCTGTTCCAAGAAATATGTCTCTTGCTGAACATCCGCAAGACAAGAACCACGGCCCTACATCCGCAGTCCGATGGAATGGTGGAACGGATGAACAGGACGATCAACCGCCACTTGTCCAAGGTTGTCTATGACCATCAGAGAGACTGGGACCAGTATCTTCATTTGTTCCTGATGGCCTATCGATCCGCAGTACACGAGTCAACCGGTCAAACTCCTGCTAGTATTATAATGGGCCGAGAACTGCGACTGCCTTGTGACCTGAAGTTTGGGATACCGCCAGGACAAGACACTGCGGGAGAGGACTACGTCAGCAAACTTCGGCAGAGAATGGACGACATCCACGAACGAGTCCGGTTGAACATCCAGAGTGCCAGCGATAAAATGAAGAAGACCTATGACATCAAGGCCGACGCAGGAGGATTTAAGGTTGATGACCTGGTTTGGCTGTACAACCCCAAACGTCGTCGTGGACTATCACCAAAGTTGCGGAACTCGTGGGAAGGCCCGTATAAAATCGTGAAAAGGATAAACGACCTTGTGTACCGAATCCATAAGCCACCCCGAGGGAAACCAAGGGTCGTCCATTTCAACAGGTTGGCCCCTTACGCTGGAAACCATGACCAAGTTCGCACCCTCAGCCACCGGAGGATGATATGACGTTCGAGAAGTTTATGTCCTTGTATTCAAACGGGCAGAAAGTTCTACATGGGGTTACTAGAGAGGAGTCACGAGACCTTTTCGAGGTGCCTGCTGACTACGCACTAGCGCACTGTGTGGCAGAAGATCTTCGAATGTCCAGGGGCATCGCCGTAGTGTTCTCCAAGAATTTGGTCAACTCCAAACACTGCGGGAGCAGAATCCAGAAGTTGGTGGGTGCTACAGTTGAAGAAAGGCCAGAGAAACATCTACTACCTAGTTACCAAGAGGCATTCCCAAGATAAACCGTCCTATGAAGATGTCTGGAAGAGTCTCACCAAACTAAGAGATACTATGGTGGACCAGAACCTGGTGGATCTAGCAATTCCAAAATTATCCTGTGGTATTGATGAGTTGGACTGGAGAGTCATAAGAAGTATGCTGGAGGCGATATTCAGATCCAGCGGCGTCAAGATTTTGGTTTGCTGTAACCCTCTTCCACGACCGATCATGAAGACCGTGGAGTGTTACTTCCATCGAACTTCACGGTGCAGATATGGGGAGTCATGCAGATATCGTCACACTCCAAGGATGAAATTTCGGGACGAAATGTCTTTAAGAAGGGGGCAATGTAACGAACCTAGGCCGGACCTGTCGCCTCGCGCGTTGCCGTCGACAGCGATGAGATCATCCCCGGAGATATTCGAGAACCATCCAGTCGCTCTGCCACGGAAAACAACGGTCAATATTGGAAACAATTGGAACATGCCAGAATTCGAAACATCGAGAATGCTGTATCGGAGATAAATAGGCGACCCTCAAGTGGAGTCGACACAGTCTGAACGAGCCCATACGATCGAGCTATTCAGTGGCGTAGTAATATAAATTAAGTTGTAGATTAAATGTTAAATAAATTAGTTAAACCAAGTTAAGTTTATTTACGTTACAGTATATATATATATATATATATAAATTCATATATTCAAGATGGCGGCTCCAATATGGCGTTTTGTGATTATGGGGTCAGAGATCACGATTTTAAAATCCATAAATTAAAGATGGCGGACGAGTTTTGGGATTATGGACCGTGGGGGTTTTTGGGGTCGGAAGTTATGATTTTTTTGTTAAAATTTAAAAATTCAATACATAGATATAAAAATAGACAGATAGACCGGGACGGTACCGGAAACGTCTTAGAATGTGTATGAGAACTGTGCAAATACGTCTCATCAGTGTAAATTATGCTTTTTCCTTGTTTACCATACATTTTCAATTTTCTTAAAAATTCCACTCTTAGTAATCTAACTTCATGACTTTCCATCAATATCGTTCGATTATCAGGCGTTTTTTCCCAATCAAAACCTAATAACTCTTTGATTATAATGTGCAATGTTGGACGACTGCCTTCAAACCCTACCTGAGCATTTTTGATTTTTTTAAGAATAGACTTTGAAGTAGGGCGTTGTTTTTCAATCAAACAAAAATCATTTATAATCGTTCTTATTGTTTCACCCTGCCCTTCCGTGATATTACTTTTCGACTTTATTTTTCCTACTCTTTTTTGCGGAGACAGTAATTTTTTTAAAACAATATTCTGCTATACCCATTGCTGCCTTGGCACGTTCTTTGTAATTTTGTAAAAGTATTTGTATCCCATTTTCGGCCTCATTTTTCATGAATTTGATAACATTTGCCATAATTTCTTTTTCCGCTACTGAATAGTACTTACCCCTTGGGCATTTTGGCAAGGTAACAAGTAAACTATTGCAAAGTTGAATAAATAACCACTACCTATTTATTAATCAAACAAACCTAACTTTTCAAACGCTGCATGACAAGCCACTGGTGAAGATTCGCAGTAGCATAAGCAGCCACATCAAATCGTGTCCACTCGTGTTTTCCCCCTCTCTACCTACCAAACAGTCGTTTCAATACTGGACGAGAACCGAAGGTTGGCGACCATCATGTTATAGACCTCTCTGTTTTGCGCCGCATGAATTATGTTCGAAGCTTCCGGTATTTGGAACCATTCACGTAGGTTTTTTAGCAAGGATTTTTTCTTTCTACCTAACCCACTCCTACCTTATATCTTGCCTTCTACGATGAGTTGTAGTAAACTGTATTTATCATTCCGAAACACGTGGCCCAGGCAGGACGCTTTCCTTTTCTTAATTGTTGTTATTAATTCCAAATCTTTAGCCATTCTTCCTAGTACTTCCGTGTTGGTCACCCTGTCAGTCCATGGTATTCTTAAGATTCACCTATAGAGCCACATTTCGAAAGCCTCCAGTTTTTTCATTGTTGTTATTTTTAGTGTCCAACCTTCCACACCATATAACAGCGTCGAGTACGTAGCATTTATCGTGGTTCGCCATCGGATACCGACGCTTAGGTTACGGTTGCTTAGGAGCTTTCTCATTTTTATGAATGTTGCTCACAACGGTTGCTCAATAATTTGAATATCGCCCATATTCTAGTATGGAGGATCCTTCATGATTATTTATTATATCCCTATCACATTCAACTGGTTCAGGCTCTACTTCCTCGAGACTTTCCATTACGAGTGAATTTCTGCCAATGGTTTCTCCAAAAAGTTACCGAAAATCCTTTATTTGACAGTGAAATTTTATTCAGGACGAAGCTAGTTTTACGAAAAACAGGATCAGAAATTTTCATAATAATCATTTTTGGGCCGAGGAAAATCCGCATGCAATCGTGGAATCTCATCACCAGGAGCAGTTCTCATTGAATGTCTGGGCTGGAATTATTGGAGATTACTTAATTGGACCTTTTTTTTAACACGCAGATTAAATAGGCATAATTATCACCGATTTTTTGAAGATAATTTGCCAATTCTGTTGGAAGATGTTCCTATTTTAATGCGAAATCGCATGTGGTTTATGCACGATGGTGCACCTGCTCATTTTAATGCCCTGGCACGCAAATATTTAAACCAAAACTTTCATAATCGCTGGATAGGTCGTGGGGGAACAGAGTCGTGGCCAGCTAGATCTCCAGACTTAAATAGTCTTGATTATTTTCTTTGGGGACATTTCAAGACTTTGGTGTACAGTCAACCAATTCTAACTGAGGAAGAATTGCGAAACCGCGTAATAGGTTCCTGTGAAGCAATAAGGAATACTCCAGGAATTTTCCAAAGAGTACGCGAGTCAATGACAAGGAGGGCTGAAGTGTGCATACTTGCAGAAGGCGGACATTTTGAACAGTTAATTTGATTTTGGTATTTTTTGTTCATAATAGTTGTTTTTAAAAATAAAAAATGTATTTTTATGCGTACTCATTACAAAAACTAAATCATAGTTAACATAAAATTATAAAAATCTTGCCTAGTCTTTTGTTACCACAATTGTGAAATCAAGGTAGTACCGCCACGAGACAGTTGAATTGGGAAATTATTAAAATTACGTATTGCTTAACGTGTGAACAACACCTCTATAAAATTTTAACAAGTTTCACCATCCCGAACCCGAGATATATATAATTGAAGTTGACTCAATTAACACGTAACATATGGACCATGCATAGGCAAACAGCACATTATTAATTCTACCGTTAGTACTAAAATTAAGAAGTTTATGAAAAACGAGGAAGAGCTAGAGCAGGATATCACAGATATTGTGAAAAAAAATCAAAGTGATTGACCATCTAGTTTGACAGATATAATCAAAACTACTCTCGTTATTCAAAATAGTCCACGGTAACGCGCACAGCCTAAAGGGGGGGGGTCGTAGAGAAATGCGGATTGTGCCAGGGGACTTTTTAAAGAAGGACGGGGGACCATTTCCCATCGATTTTAACGATACCCCCCTCCCCCCCCCAAAAAAATTCAAAAAGAGTACTACAAAAAAAGTCCATTGAAGTTTTATCGAAAAATGATAATTTTTTCCCATGACGTATAATTTCTAGTAAGGGGGGGAGGGGGGTCACCGAATCTGAAAATTTTTTTTTGTTGCGTTTTTCGGGGACATCAATTTGTTGAGTCGCCGACTTTCTATAACGGAGAAATTAGAAATTTTCTAGAGTCGATTGGGAGGGCAGGCGCCCCCCTTCAAATTTTTTTTTTTTTCGCGTTTCAAATCTTTTAAAAATTTTCTATTCCGTCGAAAATAATATTTTTTGTCTCGTGGCGGAAGACTAAGAGAAAAAATCGAATAGGGACAAGGAAATGAATGTATTTTATTTTCTAAATCGAAAATTGCATAAATAATATTTATTTGGAAAAAAAGACAGTGGCGTATCATTATTTTGATTAAAAATGACAAGGCATGTTAACAGGGACGCCACTGATAAAAATTAAGAAATCCTTTATCATGGAAAAAAAAATTATTCGTACTTTGCATGTACCAAATAATTTGAAAAAAAAGCCAAAGCGATTTCAGAGACATTGGGAAAGAACTGATTTTTTTGTTAAATTTCAACATCCTGTATCTTAGCAATAAAGCGGTTGCGGACCTAGTTCATATGAAGAATTTTTCTTAAAATCATCCAAGGATTATCGCCCTTCAGTAGCAGCATTAAATTATGAACCACCCTGTATTGTGGGTCATATCAATGGTTAGTTAGTTGTTACAGTTCATATCAATGGTCTCAGGTGCAGGGACGTATCAGAACGTCTATTTGTAAACAATAGTTTGCCAAATCCTTCTTTACGCTATAGTGTTTTTTACAATGAAACAACAATGAAAAATATGAAATATTTAATGTTCACGTAAATTTAACTAGACATGGAAGACATCAGTTGCGCCAAAAGGCCAACATTTCAAGGCTCCAATAATATATCCTACAATAAGTACAAAATCAACTCAAAAAAACCTATTATAAATTTATTTAACTATATCAACAATATTTTGAATTATTATAACCTTCACACCCAAACTTTCACTAATAACAAATGGCTGAATGCTATTAGATTAAGTTAATTATAAATAGTTCCTTGCAAAAGGTATATGTGATAAGAACCCCATTTTAAATCAATGTTTTCGACCTTGGCTGATTGACGCAAGAGCCGTCTTGGGAAACCGACGTAATTTTCGACTATTTTTGTTTCTCAAGAAATGTCTCAAACGACGTGTTTTGCAGCCAAAGTGACCATATCCGATGTTGAACTAGTAAATTGCCTACAATTTGAACACCATAGACAAATTAAAAATAAAGAGACTGTTTGAAACATTGGCGATCTTGACCACCAAGTTTTTGGTACGGCCAGTCGCGCATGGAGGCGCTGCCCGCAATCAACAGACGACTGACATGATAATTTTCCAATTTCGACATTTGTCAGAAAATGACAAACCACGTAATAATTTCAGAATTATTCTACTGTTGTCATCGAAAAATTAATTATAGAAATTATACTATGGACTTGAATTATGAACCCAACGTCGAAAATGGAATGTTTTGTTATTCGAGTTGACGCTGAAATTCCTCGAAATATTCTTTCTCAAGGTAAAATATAAGCTGCTTTTCACAAACTGATACTTATTTCCATCCATCAGTTGCAGACATTTTCTCACAAACTGATATATTTCCGTCCATCATTTTCCATTTCCTATCACCATTTGAGGAAGTACGAAGATTATCATCAAACTGGAGCATTTGTTAGGTATACCTACTCGTTCTCCTTTGTGCTAATCAATGAACAAAATTATTGAAGGTTTGTTGTAAATGTAATATGTTTTTATTTTGGTTGATTTGATGATAAGCGACTGAAGAATATTTTAAATTTTGTTGTTTTTCGGAGTTTTATTATTGTTTTGTCTGTAATTGTACCTTGTCCTAGATACAATAAAATGTGTTTTTATAGTTATTAGTCTTGTTTTATAAGATCTTTGATTTTGTTCTTGATATCATTAAATAAAGATTTAACCACGAACGAACTAACAGATTCTACGAATCGATTACTGTATATATTTTATTGGTGATCGATTTGCCATTCCTGTATTTCATATGATACAACCATTCATATGGAATACAAGAATAACAAATCGATCACTTATAAAATATATACCATATCAATCATATGAAAGTAACACATTTGAAAAACCCGCCTTATTTCAATCGGTCTTACCAACTGTATTTAGTTCGGCCAGTTGCGAGATATGTCGCCACTGTATAAACGTGGTGCCAACTTTTACTGCAGGTTTGACCACTCTCTTTATTTTTAGTTTCTCTATGTTGAACACAGAGCGATTTCGCTATGCCTAAGAATTTCCTAAATATATTATTTCAAAATTAGGTACTTTCTCCAAAGAATTAAGGAATTTTCCTTATTGGCGAAAAATCTTTTGAACAGCACAGAAGAAGATATGGGAATAATTTATATACGCCTGGAAATTATATATACCCCGGACGGACACAAAACCTGGTAGGACTAATAGTCCGGTGGGAGCGATGGATTATCTTTCAACGACCGGTTTTTTCGGTATATCAAAATGGTACCGGTGCAGGTCGATTTCTTATGTTATTCCACACATGGAATGGAAATCTACGACACGCCAGCGTGGTCGTGACAAAAGTTACATGGAAAAAACGAAAATAATTGGAATATTCCATAAATTAAATGAAGGCGCTATAACTCCTAGTACACAGAGTACCTGCTAAGCCAGAATAGGAGATCATGGTTGGGCTCCTGACAGGGCACTGTAGACTCAACAAACACATGAATAACATCAGGGTGGCAGACAAAACAACTTTTGTAGGTTCTGCCAGGAGGAGGAGGAAACCTCAGCGCACATACTGTGCTTCTGTGGAGGCCTTACAAGGCTGAGGTTTTCAACGATAGGGAAGGAAAAACCACAACCCCCCCCCAATATATAGAGGACTCTAGGTCTGGCCTATGGAGTCTAGTAACAAGGACGGGTCTATACAGAGAACTCTAACATAACATGAGGGCATACATCACAATAGGTCTGCAAAGGTTGCAGTGAAGTAGCTCCTAGCCCATAAGCCCCGTACAAATCTAATCTAATAACTCCTAGTATAATAAAGTTATTCAAAAAATTATTTCACTGTTCGAAAGACCTATTTCGTCGACAAAAATGTATTGAAGACCTAGTGCCTCTCTTGCGTCAATGTTATGAATGATTTCTGGTGAGTACTCTCTTTTGGAAAACATTTTTCTTTGGCTCATTCTTCTTTATGAGTTCTTAAGACTGGAATAGAAAATCAAATAACTATCTGAATGAAAATGCAAATTTTCAATTTCAGATTTTTTCTTTTGAGTTAGGGTCTTTTCAGAATATCTATCAGATGTAGTTCAATGTCCAGCGTGGCTTTAGCCGGGGAAGTAGTTCTTTTCTGTTAGACATTCACAAAAAATAACTTCATTTTTATCGAGGATTTCTCAATTCACAGAAAAATCTTCTATTCAATTGAAAATGTTCCCCTTTTCAACATGAATACCCCACAAGAGGTTATCTTGACGATGGAAGATAGTTACTAAAGTTTATCTTTCAGTCGCAGATAATTCCACATTTTTTTTAATTTTTTTTTAAATTTTATGAACATCCTGTTCATATTTTCAACAAATCAACCTATTCACATACTTTAAAATGGGTCATGAAATTTTTTTTTCCGAAAATGAGCATTTTTTTGGTGCTGATAATAAATTTTCATCAAAATGTTATTTTTTCAACACGCTGAAAGTTACTCCAAGTAACATTACATGTCGATAATGTATAGATCTATTCTCGATAATGAATTGGCTGCAGCCATTTGAAGATGACGAAACATACCGTCCGCCATGCCATATTCGTAGCCGATTCTCACAGTTTTTAACCGACGAAACCAAAAAGGAGGAGATTCTCTAGTCGACCCGTATATTTTATTTTTTCCATGATTTTTTTTTATGTATGATCACGCATAACTTTTTACTGAGGCGTCCGATTCCGATAGTTCTTTTTTCAGTGGATAGGGTGTATTTCGAAGATGGTCCCATTTGAATATAAAAGATGAAATCCACCCCTAAGGGTAGCAACATGAAGGATATTGATCACTCACCCTCTGAATTCTGGTCCGTTAACCGATTCTATCAGGCATAACTTTGTACTGGGTTCTTCGATTTGGATGATTCTTTTTTTAATAGATAGGGTATACCTTATATTTAGATTTAGATAATTTAGATAATTGATTTTTCACTTATGAACATTGGCACACACATACGTAGTTGACAATGACAGATCGCTACTGACATTATTTCTGTTCCACATCCGTCAAAACCATTATATTCTATGAGAGGATGGAATGATATACAAAGTAATGAAATAAACTAACCAGAACAACAAAAATAATTTATGTAACAACAAATAGTAAAAGTAGATAATCATATTATTTAACTGGTAATAGTTGAAGTGAGGTGGGTAAGTAAGTATTTTGGAAGTAATCAAAAAACAAGTAGGTAGTAATCAGTATATTTTAGCCATAAAAAATTGAAAAATAAAAACTTTTTAACAAAACGTTAAACCGACGAAATACGGAACTGAAAAGTAAAAAATAAAATAAACCTTCTTAGTCTCAGTAACTAAACTCCTAAACTAATGTAAGTAACTAATTTTGAGTCAGCGCCAAACAAACAATCAACGAACATCATTAAATTACTTCAAAAAAAGTATCTGAATGTCACCGCCTAACTCGATCATTTTACGCCTTACCCAATTCATGTGCTTGTTTGTTTGGCGCCGACTCAAAATTAGTTACTTACATTAGCGTAGGAGCTTAGTTACTGAGACTAAAAAGGTTCATTTTATTTTTTACTTTTCAGTTCCGTATTTCGTCCGTTTAATTTTTTGTTAAAAAGTTTTTATTAAGTTAAGATTTGATAATAGTCCTAGAAGAAGATTGATTGAATTGAAATTCCAAATTTTTTGGCGACATTATATATTTACACGGCGTTGTTACGGACAGTATTCATTTACAAGAAATGTGTAGGTATTTCATTTTAATTATATTCGAGTCAGGTTATATAGACTAAAAATATTTAGAAATGATATCAAAGTATATTTTTATTATGTTACTAGATGTCCCGACACGTTGTCCTGTCCAAATTTCTATATTCCCTAAATATTTTTATGTTTTTGATTCTACCCGCTTCCCGTTATCCTGTTTTCCCGTTATTCCCGTTATCCCATTTTCCCGTTATCTTATTTCCCGTTATCTCACTATCCCGTTATATTTATATGTATATATGTATATATATATATATATATATATATATATATATATAATTTATATACATATATATTCCTGAAAACTTTTCTGTGACCAAAGAATTACACTTATCTTTCGCTCGAATCGTGTTATGGTCTTCAACAATCCCATAGAAAAATGCAGTTTCAATTTTTCCCGAATCTAATAACTTTTCTAAAAACCTAATTTGGACTATTACAAACAACAAAACATATTGTTTTCGATTATATATTCTTGAAAACTTTTCCAGGACAAAGAAATTTCCAATAACTTTTCTAAAAATCCTTTCTTTTCCTAAAACCGTATTCGGAATATTACAAACATTAAAAAAAAACAATTAGCCAAGTTGTTTTTGTAAAATAAAAATTTGGTAGGCGACAGTGTAACCGCTGAGCTGTTTCCTGGTTGGGTAATAAATGATTCGCCAAATTTTTTATACACCCAAATTTTCCAATTTCCGGGAATTTTTCCAAATCGGTCCAGCCGTTCTCATGTTTTGCGTTTACAAAAAATTGGGATTCATTTTTATTATATAGATTATTCAGTCTTCGGTGTTTTCCACATATTCACTTTCTTTATTGGAACATATTGCTATAGACAATTTATTATCGAGAATAGATTTATACATGATCGACATAAAATATTGCTTGGAAAATTGCACAGTTTTTGGTGAAAAAAGAATTTCAGTCGGATGAACTATGGGAGACTTTCAGCGTATTGAAAAGATAACATTTTATTGAAAATTTAGTCGCAGCACAAAGTAATGCTCATTTTCGGAAAATGTATGATTTTTTTTCGAATATTTGATGACCCAGTTCAAAGTACGTGAATAGGCCTTTCGAACAGTGACGAATTTTTCGAATAACTCTATTATACTAGGAGTTATAGCTCCTTCATTTTGATATTTGGAATATTCCAATTTTTTTTTGTTTTTTCCTGTAACTTTTGTAACGACCACGGTGGCTTGTCATAAATTTCCATCCCGTGTGTGGAATGACATGAGAAATCGACTTCACAGGTCCCATATATAATAAATAACTCCTGAGTTTATGAACCGATTGTTGTGAAATTTGGAAAACCACTGATATCCTACGAAGCAAAAATAAAATTTGACAAGATATGGAATTTTGTTTGTACAATCCAAACATGTGAAATATGAAGGGTAATATCTAATGATTTGATGGCTTTTTACGCCAAAACAGGACATTTTGACTAAATTTGAAATTGTGTTTTTAGGGTTACATCTATTCTTACTGTAAAAACCTCCGTTTGAGCAACATTCCGGGAAAACCTGAAAAACAACAATCAAACCTCGAGGAAATGTTTTTAATTTTGAATAGTGTATCTTGAAAACTATTGACTGTATAGAAACCACTTCTCTTCAAAGCAAATTTGCTCTAGTTCAAAATTGGAAATAATCACTTCTGCCGCACAACCCACCCAACCTTTTGCATGGAATGGCCAGATACTCGATTTTTCATTTTGGTTCAATAATAAAGCGTAAATTCTTTATGTAATAAATTAGGACAAGAATGTGGCTGAAGCTTCAGTCTACAAAAATGTATAAATAAAATCGAAGATAAAAGTGCTGGTAATTTTAAAATCATATTAAATCGCAAGTTGTAAAGTAATTTAATTTATAGCTTGTAGCATATCCCCTGAAAATGCTAAAAAAAAGTTTTGATCATCATGAGGTTGGAATGAGTACCAGGTAGCATCGGATGTCAACAAAACGTCTATTGATGGACATTTTAAAGATATCCAAATATTTGTTTCTTGATGCAAATGAAGAATTAATGTTCGAGGGAGACACAAATGTGTGAAATATAATCTTTCAATTGTTACGAACACACTTTGGTTATATCGTTAATGCTTCCGATATATTTTTGTGTATTAAGGCTTCGAAAATATAATAATACACTATTTCAATATCATGTAGTATAATAATTGGTTTGGTTCCAATTTTGTTCCCAGAAGATTACAAAACAACGTCATTCATGTCACTTTCCGAATGTCCAAGATGTGCATGCTGACCCGAATAACCCGGCCATTGTACTAAGTTCATTGACATTTTCATTCGATATACAACATCACATGTAGTCGAATTAGTGAAGGATTTAGTTCTAAACCCTTTGAAACAACTCCGATTTTGATGTTTTTTGTTAAATCGACATCATCAAAAACATTTTCGCTGTGGTACTTAAGTAGTGTTATTGTTTAAAATAAAATAATAAACTTATTTTCAACTATGTAAATAATAAAAACCAACAATACTCATACGTTCTACAAAACTAACAACAAAAAACCATGAAAACTAACGAATTAATGAGAAACCCGCATCAGATCAAAATAATACGAAACTTTTTCTGGAAATCTTAAGAGGTACCCTTCAAATTTCTATCAAACAGTAAACTACGTTGGGTCCAAATTAAGATGTCTAAAAATCCTGGTGAATGAACTGATTCGATATTGTTTAGATTTTCGAGGGGTCACCACCTGTTACTTCAACAGAGCTTCTCTCTCTGTGGTAGATGGCGCCGTCCAAAAATGTTTGTCTATATTCTCGCTTAATGTCAGAACTTAATTTCTGACATCTGCAGCATCTTATATGAAATTATTTTTAGTGTTTTGTCGGTGTATATGCGTTTTCCTTCTCTTCGATTTGAAATCTTGCTTAGCTTATTCCCGAGTTTGTTCTTTAAAAAATCACTCGTTCATCAGTTCATTAGTGCGTGAGAAATTGTTTATTTTCAGGTAGTGTAGTGTGTAAGGATACTTTTTGTAGAATGAGCCACATTTGTATTTTGTGTGGACAGTATAAAGCAGCAGATTCGAATTTTCACCTGTATTCAGTACCAAAAGCAAGTAAAAATCCTGACGAATTGATTAATAATGATATTTCCATAGTTCATCATATTGTATGCATTAAATTTTATAATTTCTGAAATTTGATGACAATTTCATTTCCAATCTCAGTCTGTCAAAATGCAGTTAACCTCAAATTCAAATGGCACAAAATACGAAAAACAACACGACAGCGCTTTCTGCTTTCTCTGTGCAATGTTCGGGGGCTTCTAATTCTAGCTTTGCTATTGGTGAAGTTTGACAGATGTATTTTTTCAGCCAATAGCAAAGCTAGAATTAGAATCCGCGAACAGTTCTCAAGAAGAAATCTGAGGAAATAAATATACCCTGTCACTGAATTGAAACTAAAACGAAATTGGCGCCATCTGACACGCTAGTAATCTCTATTATCAAGTAGGCCAAGTGTCGCCAAGTCGATCCCAAACTTCTACAGGT
Source organism: Gonioctena quinquepunctata (assembly GCA_018342105.1). Classification (NCBI taxonomy): domain Eukaryota; kingdom Metazoa; phylum Arthropoda; class Insecta; order Coleoptera; family Chrysomelidae; genus Gonioctena; species Gonioctena quinquepunctata. Next base: position 23,068 of record JAFIRS010001290.1, on the reverse strand, counting down.
ATAATTGCAAGCACCATGGTTTTTATACATCTTAGTCCAAATATTCCATTTTTTTCGGAGTGACACTTTGAAATCAGTATTTTTTTGACATTTATAACCTGTCATGGGGACATTGGATTTGTTTGAAAATATGAACAAATTAGTTTTTCTCGCATGGTTGCCATTTTTACAATAAATTTTCATACTATAAGTTTCTGTTTCCAAAAATAATCATAATAAAGTTAATATACGAGGATAACCTGAGAAGTTTCCGACCTTAACATGAACTCGTCAACAACGTCATGTAGTTGTGTTGCAAAGAGAGTAAACGCTATCTGAATAGGAGCCCCTAATAAGCTCTAGCCAATTAGAATCTTGTAGCATTAACCCGTTATAGTGACGTACATGGACATGAGTACAGGTGGCCCACGTAACATACAGAGTGGTCCAATATACATTCAAGAGCCTGTAACTCTCAGAATACCAGAGTGCGCCACTGTCCAGAGAGAATGGTGGCCATGACATGTCCACATACGTCACTATGACTCACAAATGATCTTTCATTTCTTTCTATTAGTGTCACCATTGTCTTATGGGGAATAGACTCTCCTACTCAGATACCGTTTACTCTCTTTGCTTGTGTTGTGCACTCGCCCTAATGTTTATGTCATATGTCAGATACATTATCAGCAACACTGCATTATGAATAAACCAGTCATCATCTGTCATTCATGCCGTGTGGTTATTGACCTAGTCCTGGGATTCGACTCCTAACCACGGTCAAGGACTGGTGGCGTTCTTAGGTTGGGAGTCAAGTAAATGTGAATGTCTGCCGTTATTAATACGTGCATCGTAAAAATATTATAACGTTTGTGAAGTCAAAGAAAAGTTTTATGAACTAAATAGTCCCGTACTTCTCTACGCCGGTAACCAGGCCGGATGACAACGGACTTGTCGGAAGCAGGGACGATGGGGTGATATATTGCCAAGAGCAAGACACGTGTCACCCCCAGGACGAAGCCCCGAAGGTTACGTAATAGGGGAAGAGCTGGATAATAACGCCGTATGGAAGTTACATCCAAGAAATTATACACAGAGAGAGAGAGAGAGAGAGAGAGAGACCTAGTCCTGAACCCCAAGCTTAAAAAACCTAACAAACAATAGCTAGAGAATGTGTTTGCCCATCTTTTGAAAGGTACTTGGACGCGCAGTTGTTGTTTGACAATCGTTTGAGTGAGTCGGACGCTGTATACGGGGACTCTGCACCATCATTTAGCACCGTGAAATTTTAGGTAGCTGAATTTAAACGAGGCCGTACCAACTTGGGAGACGATGAACGTTCGGGACGTGCAAAAACTGCAACCACTGACTGCGAAGGGGGAATCGGTTCCAAAAAAAGCAAAACCTGTTTTTTCGGCTGGGAAAGTGATGGCGACTGTTTATTGGGATAGTTAACGGAGTTATCTTAATCGATTATCTTCAAAAAGGAAAAACCATTACAGGAGCATCATTACTGGACAAGCTGAAGGCATCTGCAGAAGAATAAATGCTTCACCAAGACAATGCGTCGTCTTACACCTCAGGGGTTGCCATAATGAAAATCCAAGAAACGGTTGGAACTGCTTGTCCACCCTCCTTACTCACCAGATCTAGCCCCAAGCGACGTTATTCTGTTCCCTAATGGGGAGGCTATCACCTTCGTAAACAATTATTTTGCAGAGAAAGACGCCGAGCACTACTTGGATGGGTTAAAGAGATGGGAGCATCGATGGGAGAAGGGTGTAGACTTACAAAGAGAAAAAGTATATTATATCTTTGTTGGGTTATTGCGTTGTTTACCAGTCATGAAGCCTACAAAAGGAAAATGTATGATGGTGTGTGGAAGAATTGAACATATTATAAGTAAGATCCCAGAAAAATACTTTTTCCGATATTTAGTTGACAATATTTTCCTTTCCTACATGAATACATCATTTCACATATAATATTATGAACGAACATCCTGTTCGTATCGTTGCGAAAACGAATAAAGTGCGCCACTGCATATTATTTCGTGTCTAGCGACGCGTGGTAAGATTCCAAGAATGCAGCGTGGCTGAATGGCTAGCTTACCGACAGAAATATCGAGAGTTTTCCAGAAAACGAGATGCAGCCGACGATAATTTTCTGTAAGCTAATGACCTCTGTATAATACACGCGTACACTTGTGAGGGAGTCAGTTCATTCAAGGTTATTGAGTGCAGTGACGTGCGCAGGTCAATTTTGATTGAGTTAATCAATTGTGAGAGCTCATTTTTGTTTTCTGTTGTGTAAATAATCACAAAATAATTAGTTTTGTAATTCAATAGCCACGAACTCCAGCTTCGTAATTTTCAGACAAATCAATAATTAAGTAGGTATGCCAAAATCGAAGCTAATGACGCGAATGGTGAAATGAGCAATGAAACCGAAAATTGTGCAGCTGTTTTTATCAAAAAAAATTCTTCATTCGATTTGAACAACCCCATCTCAAATTGTTTTGGAATGTATAGGAACTACATGAGGAGTAATTTTCTCACATCCTCTGTTTCGCTTCGTTAGTATTCACGACATCTAAGTACTAAAATCCACAAATTCACTAAAATGTCTAAATCAATAAATACGATCAGTCTTCAAGCCGTTCCCGAGATTTTCGTTTGATGTAGAAATACCTTCGAAGTTCGCGAGATTCATGGAACGGTTAGTTTTTTTCCTCAATCTTCTTGCCAAAGGAGGAATGAAGAGATTGGCATCATAAGTTCTTGGTTGTCTTCGGAAACAGACGTTCACAAGGTAGCTAACCAAAACTCCAACTATGATGGTCACGACAAGGCCGAACACGCCGTTGTAGAGATAGGACACCCTGTGTAACCACATGTATTCACTGCAAAAAATATAAGTATATGTAGTTTTGTCAATACTGTCGAAAATTAAAACTTACTTAAAAAAACAACTAATACAAACCAAAACATACAAGGGCTGTTCTAAAAAAGAAACTGGATAATTTTCAAAGGAAATATTTCTTTTTTGACATTCTAAAATTGTTATTTGGGAAGTGTTCAGAACTCACCTTTCTGCTTTTCTCACTATAGGGGCAGCAATTGTCGCATTAACTGCTTTCCCATAAGAAGAGCAACCCTCCGTACTCGTAGGAAGAGAGGGTAGGGGAGGTTTATCTCCAAATGCCATGAAAAGCGCGAAGACCACCCCACTTGCCAGTCCCGCTACAGATCCCTGAAATATTTTAATTTATTCCATAATAAGTCAGTTATTTATTCCATAATAATTCAGGTATTCATTCCATAATAATTTGCAGAGAAAATTATCATAACTTTGATTTCACAACACTAGTTGTTCTTGATGTTCAACCATATCTTTCCAAAAGACTTTTAAGTGAAACGATCCAAATTCTCAAACATGACAGCTTTAACGCTAAAAGAGTCATCGATGGATTTAATACCGCCTTTTTCAATTTGATTAACCACATTCCTAGATAAATTATCATTACTATCATTATTATTGCCATCAACACCTGTTTTCTTATCAATAAGAAAAACCCCGCCATAGTTCCATTATTTATATTTTTTATTCTCTAATCTCTTCCTAATCTTACATTTTTACCTCAGTGTTCAGTTGTCTCGTTAGAATATATGTACTATTGTGCCTGTGGATTTTCGTTTGTGTATGTATTACGTCTGACCATGGTTTATATTTTTAAGGATTTTAACTCTGGAAATAACTACTTTTGGTGAGTACTTTCCAAATATTTTACAAAACCGTATCATAATATATAATGGCAAGTAACACCTATTTTTATACATTCTATACTTTATTATATGAGAAACCATTGTTACAGAGCCTTAAAGATGAATTTAATTAAATTCGAAACGCCGGCAAGAAAACAATAGTTTTTTCTTCATCGTATACTGATCCCAATCCCAACTAAACTCAGACAAAAAAATTACTATTGGATCACTATTTTATCAGATTTTATATACATAATGTTTAAACATCAATTTGGTTGTAGTTTGAATCTGTTACTCGACAGGTATAGTAATGAACCAAAGTTAAAAAAATGTGCCAAAGCATTAGAACAAGATTTAAGGAGACACTGAAATATATTATTTTTTTACTCTGTGATTACTAAATTTTAAGAGTAATTCCAAGCTGGCACTCCATTGGTATGGTTGCAGTATGGAAAATATTCTGGAGAAAGGGCATACAAAACTTGTGAACAAATTCTGCCCAGCCACTAAATTATTTTCCTTATGGTCTCTCTGTGAGTGCTAACATTTTAAAAGCATTTTATTCTGTTACTCGTTCGTACAATTTTTCTGCAGCCAGCTCTAAGACATGAGAAATCATTTTTTTGGGACGAGTACTCGTTCAACAGTTCAAACGTGAAAACTGCGGTTCCATTGTGTATAACCTTTGAATTAAACTGAGCCTCGGTTTAGGAAAATGCGCTAGTTATGGATAAAAAGCAGATTCAGACGAGTCGTGATGGAGCAAGTGCTTTCAACTGGGTTTTTATCCATTACAAGCCATATTGTTTTCGAGAATCAGTCTGTAAAAAAACCAGCAGCAATCGGGTCACGTGTGTCAGGTGAGGGAAGCAAAAAAATGATTATTCCAGCATACATGCGAAAGTAATCAGCCAAGCAGCAGCGACAACAAATCAGTACTCTGTCGAATTAGAGGTGAATAAATATTTTCACAAAGAATTGATACAATTTAATAAAAACTTATATGTCTAATATTGCAGTAAATTACACGAATAAAAAAGTTATTAAAGAAATATACATAGATATGAAAGTGTAAAGGATCTTTCGCCTCTATCAGCAAACCTTGGCGCGTGTCACTATTTCGTATTTGTCTCGGGCGCCACCTTCCGTTATAGTTTAAGGACACTGCTCCGGGCAGTCTCAGTGAAGAAATAAAACACTCCAGGGGTCACTATAGTATGGACGAAACTTAACGGGGCCAGAAGGGCAGATTTTACTTGCCCTTGACTGGGCTAAATACCTGGGTGTTAACTGCACACTAGATAGTTCTACTTAAAGTTGTACGTAAGATTAATAAAATAGTCAATTTCGGTTAATTTCCACAAGTGGTTCACAAAAGGTTCTGGTTGTCGCGCGCGTGACTCTTCGGATCGGGCTGGATGAAATACTAATACTTCCAATGCGTTCTGAAATGATTCCTAGTCGGTTTCCCCCTCTTTTACTGCTCCCTCTTTACCGAGTAGGTGACGTTCATGCGCGCCGATGTTATACAAATTATATTCTGAACATTATATTCACCACACTTGTGGAATTTCTTCCAACACCGCTTCGCTTCTTCGTGCAGACTTGTCTGCTCATCAGTTGGACCACGACTCAATTTTATTAATGGCGTTTACGGCAGTTTCGCTGTTCCTTCCTATGACGTAGACCGGGTGACGTCAATGGCAGTGGGCGCTCTCAGCCGAACGATCTGCTTTTTCGGGATGCTAGCGAGGAACTGAATATTCTCGGCAACGAATGTTTACATCACGGAGTGGCTGGATGCCAAAATGTGCTGGCTCGCGAAGATAGCAACCGCGGATGTTTTACATAGACGCCGTGACGCGCATCGGCGTGGCGGTATAGAAATTAGGATTCGATTTGTTTTAATTTGCGGAATATAACCCAAAATGAATTACATTTTTATGTCTTTAAATTTTTTTTTTTTTTTTTATATGTTCTGGTTCCCACGAAAAGGGATATCCTGTAATGTTCAGAGAACATCGTGGGAACCTAGGGAAAGAAGGTAGGAGTTGGTGTTCTTCTTAAATTTCTGAAGGTTGTATGCCTCGGGGAACACCTCCCTAGGCAATGAGTTCCAAAGCCTCGCTGTTCGTTGGATGAACGAGTCTTTGGAAAGTGATGTTCTGCAGGTTTCCAAAGTGACCACGAAGGGGTGTGATGACTGAACTTGACGGGTTAATCTCGAAGAGACTGCCAAAGCAGGAACGATTGTTGATATTTCAGAAGAGCATCGCCCATGAAAATATCTATAAAATAGAGACAAATCGCCAACTTTTCTACGGTGTTCCAGACAAGTGAGCGAGTTTGTAAGCGAGGCATCACCGACGAGACGAATTGCCCTTTTTTGGACAGAATCCAATAGCCTCAGGATATGTTTAGGTGCCGCACTCCAAATATGGGAACAGTATTCCAGGACAGGTCGGATCTGTGCCTTATAGATCATAAGCAGCTGACTGGGGTGAAATAGCTCTTGGCACGAAACAGAAAACCAAGTTTTGGGATGCACTTTTGGCAATGGACCTCACGTGATTTTCCCAGGAAAGGTTATTGCTGATAGTAATACCAAGCATCGATATGGATGGCTTCAGTGGTATGGTTACTCCTGACAAAGTTATGTTAGGTATAGTGAGATCGGGTTTTCTAGAGAAAGACATGCTTGTGTTTTGTTTGCATTGAATTCTACCAAGTTATTAGATCCCCATTCGAGAATTGTTGCCAAGTCCATATTTATATTATTAACATTTCTTCCTCGTTCATTTCTGGTTTCACGGGCTGATATAGGGGCCCTGGAAGAGAAAGCGGTATGGAGGGTACTATCATCGGCAAAGCTGTGTACTGGACATGAAGTTGCTTTCAAGAGGTCGTTGATGTGAAGTAGAAATAGTGTTGGTGCGAGAATGGATCCTTGCGGAACACCAGCATTTATGAGTAGAGTGTCAGATGAAACTCCATCGACCACTACATGGAGAGACCTGTTTGAGAGAAAACTAGCAAGCAGAGAACACAGCTGAGGGGGCAAGCCATAAGACGGAAGCTTGGCGAGGAGTCCCTGGTGCCAAACTCGATCGAACGCCTTGGAGATATCTAATGCCACAGCTAAAGTTTCTCCATGCTTTTCAATAGATAGCTGCCATATATGTGAGACGTAAGCGAGCAGGTCACCAGTTGATCTCTGATGGCGGAAGCCATATTGCCTATCGTTGACAATTCCTGAGTCTTCCAGATATTTCATGAGCTCGATGTTGATGGCTTTTCCATGACCTTTGAAATAATAGATAGCAGTGCGATAGGTCTGTAGTTGCTAGGTAGGGCCTTTTGCCTTTTTAGGGACTGGCTGTACTCTTGCAATTTTCCAATTGGACGGAAATACCCCAAATTGTAAGAGTGGTTGAACAACTTGCAAAGAACAGGTGTTAGTTCGGGGGCACATTTCTTGCGATTAATCGGCGGGATTCCGTCAGATCCTCAGGCTTTGTTGGTGTTGTGACCCAGCAAAATCTTTCTGGATAGTACGTTGGCTATAGGTGATCTCAGGCCTGTGACTGTCAATAGGTGTAGTGTTCGGGGGTTGTTTTCCCGATGAATCCAGAGTGGAATTTCCAGCAAATAGGTGCGCAAAGATATTGGCTTTTTCCTGGGCAGTCGTTGCTAGTGTTCCATCTTCTTTGGTTAGGGAGGAAATGAGCTGGAAGTGAAATTTCTTCCCACAGCTTTGCGAAAGACCAAAATGAACGGGATCCGTTAGGACATTCAGCAAGTTTTGATCTTATTTTGGCTTTGTGGGCATCTTTTGAGCTTTCTATTGTCTCTTTACATATGCCTCTAGCCTCGACATATGCTGCTCTGGTCTCAGGGCCCGGAATTTTTAGCCATCGATGGTATGCTGCCTGTTTGGAAGCCACAGCTCTAGAGCAGTTTCTGTTAAACCAGGTCTTATCGGATGATGTTCTTCTTTCGGTATTCGGTATGTAAGTTTGCATCCCCAACATGATGATTTCAGAAATTGTCTCAGCACATCGTGTTGGATCTACTGAAGATAAACAAACTCTCTTCCATGGAAACGCTGAGAAAAACATACGAAGACCTTCCCAGTCGGCCGAATTGTAATGCCACATGAGACGGGGGTATTGTGCAGCTCGATGGTAAATGGAAAGAGCATGTTGTGGAGATGAGGGTGTGGTCAGAGTTTCCAAGTGGGGCACAAACTTCTATTCTATACGGGTCAGGATTGGTGGTGAGGAAAAGATCTAGTGTATTGGCAGACTGGTTGTTGACATCAGGGATGCGGGTTGGTAGCTCGACCAGTTGTTCTAGGCCATGAGTGATGGCGAAGGCCTCGGCTTGACGACCTGCATCATCTGTTTTGTTAGAGAATTTGAGCCAGGCAGCGTTATGTACATTAAAATCTCCCATGATTATGGTTTCAGCTGTTGGATGGTTCTCCTGAATGTAGTCCAGTTTGAGTGATAAAACTCAAAGAGGTCGTTATATGAAGGTTCATTAGGTGATAGATAAAGGCAGCAGAGGAACTTAGTCAGTTTGGTATCAGATAGCTTGAACCACATCACATCAAAGTCTTTCGGTTCCAAACTCTCTTCACGCTGGCATGAAAGGTTAGCCTTGGCGTAAAGGCAAACTCCACCTTTGAACCTGAATCGAGAATGGAGTTCGTAACCAGGACAAAGCATATGGACCTTGTTGGTGGACGAGTTTACTTGTGTTTCTGTTAGAGCCAGAATATCCGGTTTTTCCGTCTGTAGGTGATGGTGGACGTCATTGATGTTCTTGTTGAGTCCGCGGATGTTGCAAAATTAATTTTAATGTTGAGTCCCCGAGTACCCTCGCCCGGAAATCGAATGGAGAGGTATTTTACTTCCGGAGTGTTTTACTCTAGGAGACTTCATCATTATTACTATTGTTCATCATTATTACTATTACCTGAAAATAAAGAAGGAATTGGGGAAAAGGAAAGAGGGAGACCGGAAAGTATCGACCGAACACTGAAACATGGAATCCATTTCACAGCACACAAAGTCGATATGGTGGTATTTCACCGGGCGATGAGACCATCTTCCACCTACGGTTATCCTTTTAGTCGCCTCTTACGACAGGCAGGATTTACCATGGGGCTATTCTAAAGCCGACCCCATACGACCAGAGCTGGGTTTTTATTTATTTTTCGGGCTCTTGGTTGCTTATGAAGACAGTGAAATTCTTCGTTACAAAAGAAATATAAATAAATATATTGAAAATATTGTATTATTCAACATACATTTTCACATATTTTTCATATTGTTCGTTTACTTTCAGAATTTGACAAAAAAAAAAATTTTGAATGTGTATTACATAATAAAAATGTTTCATCCATGTTTTTTTAGATTACTGTAATCATTAGTATGAAAAAATGTAATTGTTTATATCAATGTGAAAATACATTCTAGTACATTAATGTCACCGAGTTTTTCAACCCAAATATGCACAAAATGATTATGAATTGGCTTTGAAAATTTCCAAGTATATACCGTACAAAGTAAATATCAATACTGCAATTATGCCAATTTGTTAATAATTTTCAACAAAAAAGTAATACTAGTTGTTAATTAGTGTACTATAATAACGGACCTTTCCCTTTGGTCACGTTTATAGTTCACGGTAGAAAAAACCATGAAATTTCCTATTCGGGGGTGCATTTAAACGGGTGTTTGTTCACCCTACAATACAGCAATGGTCACCCGGAAACTTTTTTTTACTTCCTTCACGTCATTTACATTTTATTCATTTATTATACGCGCACTTTCGAGACACAAATGCCGTTTTGACGTTTGCGACCGAAAATTTTAAACTATCACACTTTGTAGACACCCATTTTATCACAGCGGTAAATGGGGATAAGTGACACTGTCTGGACCAATTTGTCCGATTCCGCAACTACGGCGCTGCACGTTAAACCTGATTTGAGCAATATTTGGTTGTTCGTTTGTTCCGAGCAATTGATCAAAGAGGGTACGGTTGACAGGACCAAATTGCTACAGATCAGATAAAGCATGCTTTATCTGCTCCAACAATTTTCATGGAGCAGAAAAATCAAATCAAAGTGATCAGGCGGCAATAAGGAATTGGAGGAAGTTATAAGATATAATATCAAAATATCAAATGGAGATATGATAGATGCAAATTCGGATTATTATTTAGTTCAAACAGGTGTTAATTTTAATTTTTAGATGAAAAAATGAACAATATAAAAACGTTCATAGGTGCACACAAATGTTATTAGAAGAGTTTAGTTTCCAAATAATTAGGTTATGATTTGCTTAGTGTTCGTTTGAGTTTGACCAATAGTGGATATTTTTGACGTCACAATTTGACGTCACAATTACGTGATCTCCATGATTTTTTGAGCGAACAGGACTCAAACGTCAAAAGTATTTCCAAGATGTTACTACATTGGTATGTTTGCTTTTTCCGAAAAAAGGACAACTTATGCACAAATTTTGCCCAGGCACTGAATGATTTCACTCATGTTTACTGTAAGTACTAACATTTTAAAAACATTTCATTCTGTCACTCAATCGGACAGTTTTTCTGCAGCCCGCTCTTAGACTATAAAGTGTTTTTATATTTTACCTCCTCATTTGCAATTGTGGTGAACATCCCCAAAGTGAACATCCCCAAAAGTGGACCGCCTATAACTCCAAAAATCGTTAGAGCAGCTTGTAGAATCCCTCCCAGGAGCTGAGCTAAGAAAGCAACAGCCACACAAACTACCCCATATATCAAAGAAATGAATGTAGTTTGAATTCTGGCAGATTTTTCATCAAGGGGCTTTCCTCGAATCCCTTTATATATGGGCTGAAAAAATCAATTGCGATAAAATGAAGGCTGAAGTTTGGAAAAACGGCAACTAGCTATACCTTAACATAGTCTTCGATGGTTACAGCAGCCAAACTGTTCAGTGCTGCTGAAACTGTTGAAAGCGATGCGCTGAAGATTCCAGCAACAAACAGTCCCGATAATCCTGGAATATGTCCCATGGTGTCCACGACATAGTAAGGCATCAACTGAAACGATACTGAATAGCAGATATCTACATGGAAAAAATATCACATAACACATTTATGAAAGTTTCAAAAGCAGTTATTTTTTTTTCCAATGTTGGGTCCACGTTGGGAGGCGTTTTTTGACATTTTTGGAATCCATCATCCCCAATTGATAGCATGAATCCCAATTTTTTATATGGATGTCATAAATGAATACAATTAGATTAATCAGAAGATTTATTATATAGTATTCGGCTGACGTAATTGGTGTACTTAAGCCAAAATATAACAGCTTAATGCTAATATTCAGATATTGGAGAATAAAACTAGAAAACAAAATCTTAATTTTTTTCTCGAGAATGAGGAAAACGTGTGCAATTTTCGTTCCTATCTTTGGGCATGTAGACATCTATAGGGTGAAGATGTCCTCACCTGATCCATACTGCTGATATAATTAGCTGCTTGGGGATCACAGTTGTAGTATTTGGAGTATATGGCTAGGCCCGAGAAAGAGGTGCTCAAGCTCAATACCGTCAGAATTGGCCAGTTCCACCACAGAGCTTTCTGGGCTGTTTTGAGATCCTTCACCGTCAGGTACCTTTGAACTTGAGTTTGGTTCACTGCATAGATTGTTAGAAAAGTTATGCCGCCGCCTATTATTAGAGAAAACCAAGTGTGGCGGACGGTAGGGTCGGGATCGAAGCTAAAACAAAACAAAAATTAGTATTGCTATATGATCCAGCAAAATTTGAAACCGGACATTCACTAAACTACCACTACCCCAAACTGTATTTCCGTTTTCTGATTCTCAAATCAATCATTTATCGGTGATCGTGATCGTTCCAACTGAAAAGTTTTATTTACGTTTAGGACATTCCGATCATGATGTAACTTAAACAAATTTTCTTTAATTGATATTTAAGCATTAAATGATGAACAACCAGTATTTTAAAATCGGAAGAACAAGGAATTCAATGCACTTCTCAAATGAATTGATACATTCGGCGTTGATCATATACGACTGTGGTATATTGATGCGAATCCATTACGCCACTGTTTATCCGGTTGTTTATCGCAGCGCCAGACGATGTAACAGTCGGGGATTTCCGAAGCAAACATGGAATTCCAGGAATGTGGCGATTGACTGGCCACGCTGGGCTTTTCCATCGAATGATCTCGATATTTCCACGAACCGACAAAAAGGTGCTCGAAGCTTCTGGATGGCCGGGACGATATATAAAGCCGTGCGTACCGGTACACAAAAAATAGTAATTTATATCAGCGAGTTCAAGGTGAATTTTTATTTAGTCCACTGCGGTACGCACAGTACATTTCAATAGTAAACTGTGACTATTTTATTGTCAGATTGCATTATTGAGTTGTAATAGACGAACAATGATTAATCGAGTATTTTTTAATGAAGACGGACCCAGTATCTTTGAAACATACCCAAATCAAAATCTAGAATTAAGTGAAAAATTTAATTCAAATTCCTTCGCATTTTCCATTTGTCAAACGCGATTGCCACCAATCATACCATTTTTTCATCCGGCAATTCGAGTACTATTATTTATAATTACTTCAATAAGCTGGTTCTGTTGTGTTCCGCAGCTATTCGCCAAATTTCTAGAAGGCTTCCCTTGTCCACCCAAGCACATATGATGATACTGAAGACCGCTGCAAACATCAATAACGACTGAAAGACGTCCGTCATCAAAACAGCTTTCATGCCTCCTATGGTGGAATAGAATGTACATACTATTCCTGAAAAAAAAAAAACATCCACCACATTATATTCTTGGAATATATATTTGGGAAAGGCGAGGCATATTGTAACGGTATGATACAGTTAGGTAGTAAGAATTTCAATTGGTATGTGAAATCAATTTTCAAATGGAATCTGTCTAGAGAAACAAAAATCCTAAAAATGGCCTGTGTCACATGACATTATGAAGGGTTTGATGAACTCAGATGAACACCCACAACAATAACGATTGATTGAAAATAGCCTTAAATTTCATAAGCATTGACACCTTGCACAAAAAACATTACTAGCTAAAAGCAAATTATGAGAATATTAAAATGTTATAGCGTATTAGATATAGTTGCTTTGGACACCGCAACATATTGAAATCATAATCACAGTATATATATATATATATATATATATATATATATATATATATATATATATATTTGTGTCATAATCTATAAAACTGAACATAGGTAATCATTTCCTAAAACCATTCATGAACTTTTATTCGACACGGACCACTATTAAATTTAATGGACCCATATAAATATAGGGTTAAAACGATCATAAACATGATATATAAGTGTTTTGTGAACTCCTTGATCCCCCAAAGCGCATTAAGAATGCTTTTGCTATAAAAGAGGGAATTGTAAAGAGATTCATTCGAAATTGAGTCACAAACATTAACCAAACATATATGTGCCCGATTAAATACTGTTTAAATGTAACTAATAACAATATAAGAAATATGTCATCAACACGCATCTTCCAAACGGTCGTTACTCACCTACTGACAAAATGGCGGCTATTTGTGTTATGCCAGTTAGCGCTTCCAGAGCCAATGCTGGCGCATACAGGACAATTCCCATGTACAGTGTCATCTGCAGGGTATAACACAAAGAAGCTGCCAAGCGCGCAACTTTTCCGAATCTCCTCTCTAAGTACTGAAAAAGTCGATCATAATGAATATTATCGAAATGAACTACTTTCAGTGATGATAAAGTTCAGAGACTTCATTATTTGTAATAAAAAACTATAATTGTAGAAGAATATCGAATTGGTTACGGAATGTTCCCGACCAGAGAGCTTATTTCTTAGAAATTTCAAGGAAAAAGCAATGTCCCGTCCTTTGTTTTGCGGGATTGCGCAGTTGCCTTTGTGAGCACCCCTTGAACATTATTCATTTTATGTCTTTCAACTAATACATTTCCTACACTATGGAAATAATTCAAATTAATACCGGAAGGAGGCTAAATCAGACATTTGCAACTGCCCTATAGTAATTATAAATAATTTCTCGAACCTTCGAGATCGTACTTTATGATGACATTCATTATCATGTAAAAAATCAAATCACCCCTAGTCAACATGGTTTATTCAAAGGAAGGTCAGAGATAACAAATTTAGTTTCTATCACAGGGCATCAGTGATAAAAGCTCTCAATTTATACGGATTTTTCGAAGGCCTTGATAGGCTTGATCATGGAATTATTCTTCGCAAACTGTCGAATTTCGGACTAACCCCAAATCTCACAACTTTATTTTAATCATACCTTCATTATCGTAAGCAGTATGTCAGCTTCCATGGTCATACGTCTATTGAAGTCCTTCCCACATCAAGTGTGCCCCAAGGGTCTAACCTAGGGCCATTATTTTTCATAATGTTTACTAAATACATTGTAGCTACTCCATCGGTCATTTATTGTATGCCGATGACCATAAAATTATCACCAGAGAGACTGTACTCTTCTCCAAGATAATCTAGATCGTCTCAATGTCTGGTGCATCGATAATAGCTTATTCTTTGATATTCTAAATGCCTGGTTATGTCCTTTACCGCCAAGCTGATTTCAATTCTTTACTATTACAGATAATAGATCTTCATTGTCTAAAAACTTTTTAACAAAACATCAAACCGACCAAAAAATCAACTGAAAAGCAAAAAACAAAATAAACCTTAGTCTTAATGATAATTGAGCTCCTAAACTGATGTGAGTAACTGATTTTGAGTCGGCACCAAACAAACAATTATCGAAGATCATTATATTACTTTGAAGAAGTAATTAAAACACATCTCGCTGCTATCATTTTACGCTTTACCTAATTCAATTGCTAGTTTGTTTGGCGCCAACTCAAAATCAGTTACTCACATTAGTTTAGTTCAATTATCATTGAGACTAAGAAGGTTTATTTTATTTTTTGCTTTTCAGTTGATTTTTTCGTCGGTTTAATTTTTTGTTAAAAAGTTTTTATTTTTCAATTTTTTGTGGCTGAAATCTACTAATTACTACCAACTTAATTTTTGATTATTTCCAAAATACTTACTTACCTACCTACCTACCTACTAACCTACCTTCAACTTTTAACTGTTAAATAATATGATTATCTACTTTAACTATTTATTGTTATAAAATATAAATTATTTTTGAAAGTTCTGGTTAGTTGATTTTGTCATTTTGTATATAATTCCATCCTTTCATAGAATGTAATTATTGTAACGGATGTAGGAGGATCTGTCAATGTCAACTACATATGTGTGCCAATGTTCACAAGGGAAAAATCAATCATCCCCTATTTTTCTACCCATAGGGGTGGATTATTTCATTCCAAATTGAAATATGATCAACTTTGAGGTATACCCTATCTAATAAAAAAAAGATCAACCAAATCGGAAAACCCACTACAAAGTTATGCCTGATAGAATCGGTTAACAGACCAAATTTCAGAGGATGAACGATCAATATCCTCCATTTTGCTACCCTTAGGGATGGATTTTTTTGTACAAATTCAAATGGGACCAACTTTGAAGTACAGTAGAGCAAATTATAATAGGTTCTATCAGAATTGTCTAAAGATTAACTGGGAAGGTATGCTGTTCCAAAGTGATCCATTCCTCACATTTCACAACACGCTATTGAATGTATTTAATGAATCATTTCCCTTGCAAAAAATTAAAGTCAAAAAAAGAAAACCATGGATTACAACAGGATTGAAAATTTCTTCGAAAAATTTACGTTCACTGCATAACATACGAAAATTTACTGACAATCTTTACTTCCATGACTTCTTCAATAACTACCGCAGAATATATAGATCCACTATTAAGAAAGCGAAGGAAATTCATTATGATAACCAAATCGGTAAGTCAACTAATAAAATGAAAGAAGCATGGTCTGCTATCAGTGATATTACGGGAAAATAAAAAAAAAACATGTGGGAATATCACTTAGTCCTGATAAAATCAATGATTATTATTGTTCGATTGCAAAAAACCTTAGTGAGAATATAGTGATTCCTTACGATCCCTTATTAAATCTTGAAGATGTCAGAATTGAGGATAACCTAACTTTGTACGATACAAATATTGACGAATTAGTAGAAATATTGAGGAATATAAAAAATAAAAATGCAACTGGTTATGATGGAATCTCCATAAAATTATCCAAAATCTTCCAATTAATGCATTGCAAACATTGGTATTCTAATCAACACCTCATTTCACAATGGATTTTTTCCTGATTTTCGAAAACATCTGTTGTCCTTCCATTATAAAAGGTGGAGATTCAGATGATCCCGCGAATCTTCGCCCGATCTCCCTCATTCCAACTATAGCCAAAGTTATCGAAAACTTTGAAAATACGTCTGACGGATTTCCTAAGACGCCACAATATTTTAAGTGAAAGCCAGTTTGGTCTTCAAAGCAATAAAAATACGCACGATGCCATCTTTTCATTTCTTTATGATATTTATTCAAAGTTGAATTCTGGTAATGAAGCTGCGGGTCTTTGTGATCTTTCGAAGGCGTTCGATTGCGTTGATCATAAGATCTTGCTAAGAAAAATTCACCAATATGGCTGCAGAGAAATGACGCTCAAATGGTTCGATTCTTACCTGTCATGAAGGAATCAAATGGTAAGAACAACAGGACTTTCAGAAAAAAAGGATATTATGTGTGGAGTGCCACAAGGATCAGTTTTAGGACCCATTTTATTCTTATTATATGTCAATGACCTTGCAAATTTGGGCATTTCTGGAAAATTCACTCTTTTTTCTGATGACACGACGATATTGTGGAACAACAAAACTCAAATGATTTACACAATGCTATATCTACTGATATGAAAAAATTAAGGAGTGGTGTGATGCTAATTTGTTGTCTTTCAATATCGCTAAAACAAACATTTTTATCATTCAGATGTGCTCTTGATGACCTGTCATTTGGTGATAACTTAGTGATCAAGAACGAGACTCAAACTAAATTTCTAGGTATTCACATTGACAATAAGCTCAAATTTATTGAACATATCAAACATCTTAAAAGTAAAATTTCTTCTGGATGTTATGCAGTGAGTAACTTCAATAAATTTGGGAATTAAACTGCCAGAACGGTGTATTACGCCCTCTTAGAATCTCACCTACGTTATGGAATACCGTTCTGGGAGTATGCAATTCATCAGCCCTTCTGTCTGTATTAGTACTGCAGAAACGGGCTATCAGGTATATTGTAAGATTAAACCTCGTGATTCGTGCAGACACAAATTCGTTGAGGAAAAGATTTTAACAGTGATTGCTTTGTTCATTTTGGAATCGGTTTGTCTCATTTAAAAAATATGTCCCTATTTGAGGATTCGTGCAATTTTATAACACCCGTTCCACCGCGCTGAAATTGCCAATTCCTTCAACAAATTTGGCCAGGGATTCTATTTATTACAATGGGGTCAAGATGTTTAATCACTTGCCCTCAGATTTAAGACAGGCAAATTTGACCAACAAAATGTTTAGAATTAGAGTAAAAACATTTCTGGCTGATAGACCCTATTATAATTTGCAAGAGTTCTATAATGATAAATTTACGTGACAAAATGTGCATATTTGAATATATGTTGTATAAGATTTTTGTTTATATTCTTCCTTGGATATAGATGTTTGTTTGTTTGGTGTAATATGTGTGTTCATTTATGTAATATTATATATTGTATATGTTTATATGTGTATTATATAAGTTTTGATACGATTTTTAAACAAAACTTTACACAACCATGTTGATACAAAATTCGACGATGAACTTTATAGTGTATGTTCTAACATTACTTTTCCCTAGGTGTTTTTATATTTACATTTTATATGTTCTAGCTTTACTTTTCCGTAGGTGTTTTCATATTTACATTTTATATTTATATTTATTTTTCACAAGCTTTGTCCACAAGATTTATTCTTAATGACAATAAAGTATATTATTATTATTATTATTATTATAGGTACCCTATCCAATGAAAAAAGAATCATGGGAATCGAACTGCTCTGTGAAAAGTTATGCGTGATCATACATAAAAAAAAAAAAAATCGCGTCGACTAGAGAACCTCCTTCTCTTTGTCGACAAAGAGTGTCATGTGTATATACACAAAAGTACAATAAATTGTACGATATGTACAAAAATACAAGTAAAATGCATACATAATAAAACAACATGAAAAAATAATAAAACAATATGAAGAGAGAAAAAATGCACAAATATGTTTGCAACAACAAAACAGTTTTTAAAATTTCTTGATATAAAACGTAACACATAGAAATACTAGAAATTATATGCAAAATACTCTTTCAAACTGTAGAAGAACTTTCTCATAACAAGGTTCCTCACCCATTTTCTACATTGTTTTTGTTCATTGATTGCTGTTATATGTTTTGGTAAATAATTATATATCTGTTTACTTCTGTAGATCATAGACTGCCTGGTCAGAGATGATATGGAAGGGCAAGTTTTTTATTACTTCGTGTATGCCTTTCAGTTTGGTTAAAAAACTTGTTCTTATGTTTGTGTTGAAAGCATACAGTTTTTAAAATGAAAATTGCGAAAATTGTTAATATTTTATTATTGTAGAAAAGTGGTTTACACGAGTCTCGCATCTTCAATTTGAATATTATTCTCAAAGCTCTCTTCTGAATAACGAATATACTCAACATTAAAACTTGGCTGCCAGAGTCCCAGAAAGGAATTCCATACCGGAGGTGGTTCTCCCCTATTCCATTTTTTACCAGAACTTTTTAACAAAACAAAATTTTTCAATATAAAAATATGTATTGAAAAGAACCATTCATTGCAAAACTTTTTTAACTCTTGTGTAGTGTCCGTAAAAGCAATAGTTTCCTAATAAAAAAATAAAATACAACATTGTGCATGAACGGATCTTCCGTAAATGGAATCGAAAAAATCTAGTACGTGGCTGTCACGTTTGCGCCAGTCTTTGAGATGAATACTTGATTCGTGTCTAATGATTGGAGGTGGTTATTTCGAGCAGTTTTTATAACTCCGTTCCGTTTGACCTTGTTGCCTTTTTCTTTGTTGTAATAAATATAATTTTGTTTTGTTTGTATTTCTGATTTGATATTCTATTAAAACAAAACATGGTACTGGTACATGCCTACATTAAAAGTTAAAACAAGCGGAATAATTTTAAAATACTACGATTGAAGTAACAAGTGGTGCAAACAAAACTTGACAGCCACCTACTAGATTTTTTCGATTCCATTTACAGAAGAACGTTGTAATTTATTTTTTTATTTCAAAACTATTGCTTTTACGGACACAACACAGGAGTTAAAAAAGTTTTGCAATGAATCTGTGATTTGATATCAAAATTGCGAACTTAGTGGTTGCTTAGTAGTTATTTTGAATAATATAAAGTTAAAAAATGTCTGATTCCGAGTTTTCTCTGACTCCACCGGAGTTAGTAGATGTAGCGAAAGTAGCGTTACAAAAATTATTGCCAGCTTAATCGCGGAAAATTTACGAAACCGCGTATTCAAGATTTATGGAATGGAAGATGAAAAATGAAAAAGTTCTTTCTCGGAGAAGGTGTTATTGGCTTATTTTTCGGAATTGGCACAACAACAAAAGCCATCAACAGTGTGGACGAATTATTCAATGATTAAAAGTATGTTACAATCCAATAATAATGTATGTTACAATCCAATAATAATGACATTTCAAAATAATTCAAACTAATTACATTTCTGAAACAAAATGGAAAAGGTTACACGCCGAAGAAAGCTGCAATTTTTACGAGTACACAAATTTTTACATTGCTGTGCACCATCCCTTAAATAATTAATGACAAGACAAATGTCAGGTATCGTCGTTCAGAACGACTAGAAAAACAATATTATCAACATCTTGGAAAACTATATATTCGCATTTGCCTCCAATTATCAAGATTTGTTAGCTAGAACTAATAAAACTACTAGAAGTCACCATCCTGGTTTTATTACAAACTTCGAGAGCGGTATCAGTTTTTCCATTTGAAAACAAAACTCATACTCACAGACAATTGGTGATTTTTTAAATAATGCTCCCGATGAAATTTATTTAATGGCCAAGGTTGTTGTTGTATTTGGGATTGCAGGAGCTTGTCGAATTTGTGAAATCAGCCAGATAACATAAGATGATATTGAAGATTGGGGAACGTTATCAATTGTGAAACTTAAGCAAACAAAGTAAACAGGTGATTTGTAGGTACTGAATAATATATTAAATTTCACCGAATGTACATAGATAGCCCTTCGTCCAGCAGCAGCAAAGGATCGCCGCCTGTTTTATGCATATCGCAATGGAAAATGTATGGTGGCTGGTCGGGTTAGAAAAAAAGAGCATTTTATTACGATTAATTTGATACCGCACTCTATTAGGTTGTAAGAAAACTTTCGATAAAAAACTGAAAATATAACGTTAGAACTTTCGTTAAAGGAAGAACCTTATTGAGATTAAAATAAGATTTAAAATAATCGAGTAGCCTGTGACCAACACAACTGAAACAAAATCATTAAATTGTTGCGGTGAAAATTGACGTGTCGAGATATTATTTTACATCTCTTCTACAAAGTCAATTAGGTAGTTATTGTGTACCTCATTGTTGAAAAATCATGGAAAATAACAATATTTATACAAGAACTGAAAAAGTTGATATGTTATCAGTTTTTGGAGAGTGTAGGCAAAATTCAACCGATACTGCACGTCTCTACGCACATAGATATCCTGATCGGCGTCACCCGACCCGGCACTTTTTTCCAAAAATGCGAAATGAGCCTGATAATGATGGGCACGATTCGTTTGTTGTGAGTGAAGAAAAAGAAATAGATGTTCTGGCATACGTTCAAGAAAATATGAATACGTCACTCAGGGAGATCGCAAGAGAATGTGACATTTCGAAGTCTTCTGCAGCTAACATTTTGAAGAAACATAGTAAATATCATTCATTCAAATATCAACTACACCAGCACCTGTACCAAAACGATAATGCAAGGAAACTTGAGTATTGCAAGGGTTCTTTGGAAAATATTTGGAGGATGACACATTTTTATATAAAATTCTGTATACTGACGAAAGTCGTTTCACTAATTTGGGACATTTCAACAGAAATAATAAGCGATATTGGTCCGATGCAAATTTACACTTGATGGAGGAAGGACATTTTCAAGAACGGTTTGGTTTCAATTGTTGGGTTGGGATTTTAGGGGACAGAATTTTAGGCCCTATAATTTTTGACGGTGTCCTGACAGGGGCTAGATATCTATCCTCACGCAGGAAATTGAGCATTTCTTGGACGAAGTTCCATTCATAAATCGAGTTGGATTATTTTATCAACAAGATGGTGCTCCACCACAAAACCTCAGGGCAGTTACGGAATATCTGCATGAAACATACAACGAAAACTGGATTGGAAATATGGGTCCAGTTAGGTGGCCGGCGAGGTAAAATGGGGTTGTTTTCAATTTATACCCTTATTTTTTCCTTTTTGAAAAACTTTTCAGGACACCCGACCTTACGCCTCTAGTTTTTTTTTATGGGGATCTATTAAAAACGAGGTTTATGATGTACCTCCTGCCACACGACATGAATTAGAGGACAAAGTCATAGAATTACACCAAGACAGTTGAGAAACGTTGTAAGAGCAACAATAAGAAAAGTTCGCCTTTGTCAGCAACAAGATGGAGGTCACTTTGAACATCTGGAAGCCTAAAGATATGTAAATAGGTAGTTTCAGTATAATTATTTCATTTTCAACAGGTGCTTCATTTTTGAAAAGTTCTAACGTTATGGTAGTTTCATTTTTTTATCGAAAGTTTCCTTACAACCTAATAGAGTGCGGTATCAAATTAATCGTAATAAAATGCTCTTTTTTTCTAACCCGACGAGCCACCATGTCGCCATTTGAAAAAACATAGTAATACAAATTTTAAAATCAAAGTTCACATAGCTGAAACATTTTGATCAAAAACAGTAAAGTTGTATTTCTACAAACATTTTAGGACTGAAATTCATTATTTAAACCAATAAAAAGATTTCGAAAAAAAAAAATTAAAACGGTTACAAACAGTAACAAATGATACATGGTTGTATTCTTAATATCATACGGAGACAAAAAACTGAATAATACCAGGTGTCCCATTTAAAAATCGAAAGTTTATGTCACTTTCGGTGAATCCAGAATTTGCATGAAGTGGAGTTATTTGTCGAAAAATGCAGTTTTATGCATTAAACAGATCCTCCAAATTTCATTCCATTATCTCTAAAAACAAAAAAGTTATAGGGGCGAGCCACCTTCCGTGGACACCCGGTATATATCCGGGAAAAAAGTACTCATTTTTTCCCAGAGAAAAAAGTAATGTCATAAAAAGTGATATTTTGTTACCTGTCAACAGAGATAAAATGTCAAACTTTTTCCCGTCACAGAAAAAAAAAAATATTTCTCATTTTTGGAAGCGTGTAACTTTTCAAGGAAAGACCTAAGAGCTTTTGTTAGCATAATTTTCGACAAGGAATCACCCCTAAATTTTTTTGCACTTATTTGGTAACACCCTGTATATACTGTATATAGAACCTTCTAGACCCAATAGCCGAATCGGATTTGCTTCACTCAAACAGTATAGGCAAATAAAAACAAGGAAAAACAAACATTTAATAAAAAAACAACAATACTTCTCCAACTCACCTCGTATGCACTAGTTGCCTGTAGTTTGAAAAATACTGGAAGGTACAGGTACGCAGCTATAGGCGTACACAGGCCGTACGATATGTTGATGACGATGAATTGTAAGCCAAATGTGTAATTTTCGCTGGACACCCCCAGCAGGGTGATTGCAGACATGAAGGAGGCCATTAAAGAGAAGGCGACAGGAGTTATGGACATGTTCTTGTCAGCCAATAAGTATTCCTAAAATATAAAAAAAATTACCCGTAAATTACCTACGAGCTCAATATCGGCTGAGCGTTTCTTTGTTATTGGTTTTTTGTATTGGTGTGAAGTTATCCATAGATTTCTAGCCACACATGCTGACGTAGTGGAAAATTAAAATATGTGGCCGGAAATATTCAACATTCATATGTGATCTGGAATTCAACAGCTTTCGATATTATCATGATATCAGTCGATATGAAACCTGGAATCATGTCAATTCATATTATGACGTCACTTTTCTACGGAAATGTTCTGTCA